>JAREIK010000385.1:7521418-7831418 GCA_029783825.1 Sapria himalayana
GAACAGAGGAGAAGAGGGAGAGAGAGAGCATAGAGAGAGAAAGAGAGAGAACAGAGGAGAAGAGGGAGAGAGAGAGAGCATAGAGAGAGAAAGAGAGAGAACAGAGGAGAAGAGAGAGAGAGAGAGAACAAAGGAGGAGGAGAGAGAGAGAGAGAGAGCCGAGAGGAGAGAGAGAGAAAGAGAGAGAGAGAATAGAGGAGAAGTGAGAGAGAGAGCCCAGAGGAGGGGGGGAGAGAGAGAGAGGAGAGAGAGAGAGAGAGAGACGAGACTAGAGAAAAAGAAGAGAGAGTTGAGATTTAGAATTGAGAATATATATTTTAAATTTTAACTTTTTTGAGTCATCATATATCGTGGCGCTAGCCACGATATATCTTTGATGTCATTGTGTGAGTCATCATTCTCCAGCAACTCATTTGCTCTAACCTGAATACTCATCATTGAATATTCTCAGTCCTTTAAGCTTGATAATACTTCTATGATATTTAATTATTGTCAGGATCTTTTAACTAAGTAATACTCACGATTACAAAAAAAAAAACTCTGATATTATGCTAGATACTCGAGAGATCGATAAATCATATCTCAAGTTAGATAATACAAGAAAGATAAATTCGCATAATTTTTATCAATTTAATATATCTAAATTCTTAATTTTATCATATGATAAAATTAAATAGTAATAAGTATCTTAAGTACCAAGATAATTTATTCTTATTCAATAAACCACAATGTCATTTACTCATTGCTAACTAAATAAAAACAAAATCATCTACAAATATAATATCCATTTTCATACTTGAAGTTTTACTATAATTATAATACTTAGTATCTTAGTATATAAGCATGTTAGATATTTTTTATGAATCCAATAATTAAGTTCTTCTACTTAATTCATACACATAGAGGTGTCAACCGGGCCATCCGACCTATGCACAACCTGATCATGGACCATGCCGACCCATGGCATGGTTCATGTCATGTTGGACTAGTGTGAGTCGTACCTCATATTGAGTCAGGCACAGCCCACGTGCCTGGCCTGATGGCACATAACACCTACCAGGTGACCTAGGACCAATTGCTTACATGGCTGGTCACAATTGAGTGGCCAAGCCTCCCCTACCTGGTCCATTGCATTTTCACACAATGAGCAAGGTAGGGGAAGCTTGGTCGCACAACATGGTGTGGCATAGCCCTGCACTTTTAGGGACAACAATCTCGTGATAGGCCGGTGTCAGTTCCCATGTCATGCATGGCACGACACGATAGCACGACTGTGTCACATTGTAATGGGTCGTGTCAGCATGGCACAACCTGTTTGACACCTCTAATACATATTCATATGTATCTTAATATATTATTTACTCATTCTACCTTAATAATAAAATTCATATAAGTAATCAAACAATAAAGAAATAAAATAGAGAACTAGTATTTTAAATATTTAGTTTTTCCATCTCAACAATCATATTACTAAAATCAAGATGTCTACTATACACAGTAAATATACTACTAATATTATAAATGTACATGAGTGAAATATAATTAGTAAGAATATACAATGTCAAATACATGTATGTCATATTATAAAAAATTTTTAGAAATTAAAAAAAATAAAGTATATCACACATTATAAATCATTAATAATAAGTTCTCAAATATATTTATTGACATAATCAAATATCATGTGTCGGTAACCAATACATAATTTCAACATTAGATAATTTTAATTCCAATAGTATCTCATATTTATTTGAATTTTTTTAGATTAGTTGACAAACATAAAGTATAGAACTCATATTATCTATTAGGTGTCTTACGAAATTTTAGTAAATTGCTTATATTTTCTAATATAGAATAAAATTTTTATTCATATTTATATTATTAGATTAATTACGTGATACATACATTCATCATAAAAAATATCAATTAATAACTCATCTATAATAATTCTAACAAATATATTAATAACAAAGAAATTATTTGAAGTATTATCATAAAATACTAATATATGAAGAAGTTATCATAATGATAACATTAATCATTTTAAGAGGTATGTAATCAATGCACTCAACAAATATGATGTTTATACTTAGAATCTATATAATAGATGATGAAACAAACAAAAAATGAATTATTAGGACTAGTTCAGATGTCACATGTTATAATACCACTACATTGTATTTTCTAAGTTAATTAATTAATAATTATTTTTTTAATTTAAAATATTTTATTATATCATTCATACTAAAAAACCTAAAAATTCTATGATAAATAAATTAGAAGTAGATATGTATGATATTAACTACTCTATGATTCTCTAAACTTTTAATTAAATTACTCTTGATAATAATTAATTTAGTCATGTATACACTCTCAAACTCATTGTAATAAACAAAATAGGTCAATGAACCTTAAATTACTCTAACTTCAAAAATCTCATAACTAAGTTAGATTTGCATGAAATCGTATCATATTTTTTGGTGCATTTATTACATACCTCTTAAAATGATCAATGTCATCATAACTCTTACATTTATATATATTTTTATAATATATATATTATATTGAATCTTTTTTTACTCCCATATAATTTTTATTTTAAATCATATTAAAGTATTTCTAAACTACTAAAATTCACAAATTTTTAAATTTTTTAGATAAATGAATCGAGATCATGAAAAATAATCTAGTTTCAACCTCAAATTTTTTAATCTGACTATCATTAGTATCTAAATCTAAGCCTAATTCATTTTTTTAAATTCAATTTTAATTATTTTTAATGTGTACTAGAATAAAAGAAAGATAAATAATTTTTCAAAAAAAATTAGTAATTAATCTAAATAAAATAAAATAATTAAAATTAAACTATAATGTGTATTTTATATTTTAGTGCACAGCTAATACTTTGAATATTATACCTCATTTTATATCATTTAGAAGTCGTTGCTCATCACAATAACAACTAGATTTATAACACTCATCTACACTCCACAAATTTAAAATTACAAACAATATAAAAATATAATTTTAAAAAAAGGGCTCAATGTATATTTTAAAACACTAAAAAAAAAAAGAATAGCTTACAAATTAACTATGAAAAACAAATAAATAAATTAAATATTTATCAAAAAGTTTGATTAAAAAATTATTTTTTTTATAATTTATTGAGTAAAAATCCAATATCCATATAATTTCAAGCTAAGTGCTATTAGAAGAAATAAATAGCTCACAAGAAAAAATTTTTATTTTTTTTTATTTTTGTTTATTTATCTTGGCATGACAACAACATACATTATCTTGTCATTATAGACGTAGAGACTCAGAGGAACCCAAATAGTTAAAAAATTGGCATGAACCATTTATTTGTGTTGCGCACACAATTGATTTTTAAAAAAACAACAGCATCGTGCCACGTCTCGTGTCATTGAGCCAGGCACAAATCTAGATTGTGTCATCTTGTGTTGGGCTCGATGCAAACGAACAGGGTCATGACTCATGTCAAGTATGGCATTGTCGAATCAAGCCTTGTCTCATATCGTGCTTAGGCTATCTGGCCCACTTGACTCTTTTTTTATCAAGTATGTGAAAAAAACTCTAAGATTTGAAATTGCATTTAGAGACAATGGACATGATTAAATAGAAACATAATCAAATTTTAGTTATATTCATGTGATTACAAAAACAAGATTCATCATAAATTTTAATATTTTTTACAGGCAATTATATTTTCAAAAAAAGTAAGAGAGAGATTAGTATTCTGAGATTCAGTACAAATATAAAATATAGAGCTATAGTGTTACCTATTTATAAACTTTAGTTGTCCAATCACTTCTTAAAAGAGCTTTGCTTATCAATTCAAATACCAATAATATTTTACTATAATAATCAAGCATTCTAATATATTAGAACCAACTCAATATTGCATGAGCAGATAAAAATATTAAGATTAATTATTATTATTTTTAGGAGAAAATCCAAAATAATTTGATTGTTACAGTTTATGTGACTATAAGAGATCATACTGGAGACATTTCATGAAAACCCTTTGAGAATCATAGATTATTTTTCTCTCTTCCAAATTAAAAATTTATGACATATATCTAATCTTGAAAGGCATATTGAATTTTAATTTATTTTGTAATATTTTTATTTATTTTTTATTAGTTGAATTGTTTGAAGCACATGACTTGTGAACTGTCTCAAACTATACATACATACATATATATATATATATATGTCATTTTTTATTTTTCACGTTTTCCTCTACCCTCTCTCCTTTCCTATCCTTCACAATCAAACAGAATCACAATGCAAATGCTGATGTCATGCACTTCAAGATCATAGTATCATTGAGATTACCCTAGGATGGATACAGCGATCGATATAACAGCTTTATTAATCTCCACTTGCTTCTTAATGTATATGCAATACAGTTTGGGTTTATTTCCACTGTGAAAAAACAGGCTCGTTATACCTGTTAGGAATACTGATTTAGCAACATGCGCAAGGAGAATTCCTGCAAGCCCTAGAAAGATGATGAGAATGGTAAGAACAAGTACATTGAGGATATCTCAAATAAATAGCATCATAAAGGAACGGGATAAAAAAGAGGACACCACAATAAAATAATCTCCAAATTCAATTCTATTATCAGAAAATGACTTTTTTGAATGTGTACATAATTAACTATGAAAATCACTATACCCTGACAAGATAAAGTACATCATGAAAATACCATCTTCCATTTTCCCAATACTAGTTGTCAATTTATAACCTGTTTGATATTGCTGCTTGATATTGCTGTTTGGCATGTTGAAAAAACAATGTTTTCGAAATGTTATGTCAAAGCTCATTAATATTTAACATTGAGCAAAAACTCAGCACATTTTGACTACAAAAACTCTAAATTAACTCAAACATGCAAAATCTTCAAATTGTTTATACGGGCTTTCATAATTCATCATCATTTCATCTTCCCTCCATTATTTAAGTACATTACGTGGTGTGAAATGTGATGATACCTTGATATTACCCTTGTTGAACTCGTCGAATTCCATCAAATATATTTTCTCCAAGAATTCAAATATTTTGCTTCCTAGACTATTTACCCCAACTTAAGATTTCCAAGTCAAATTTCTATCATAAATACAAATAGCATGTCAATTAATACACACAAAAAATATGATATATTAAATCTCAGGCAAGCTCAACTAAGCTGCAGGGCCTTTGAAACTTGAAGCTGAATCTAATTCTACTTTATTAACCTCATTCATATACCATAATGACTTAGATATGAAAGACATAACAAAATAAATTATGATCATTAGTCTTTCAATTAAATTTTCAAAAGATTTTATAATAATTAATATTATACAGATCTACTTCTAGCATGCATATCATAAAATTGCTAGATCTACAAGTAAAAATACATAATAAAATATTATAAATTTAAAAAATAATTAATAATTAATAATTAATAAATTTAAAAAATATAATAGAACAGTGTCTGTGAAATCTGCTATCTGAACTATTTGTGATGCAAGAATTATAATATCAATTTTGATAGATATATTGATACTTAAATTTTAATGATATATCAGATGTATCATAGATATATTGGTGTATATTTTTACATGAGTCCTAATCAAGAATAAAAATATTAAATTTGACAAATATATCAACACTTAGAATTTATGAAAATTTTAGAGATATATTGATGGATATATTAGAAATATGTAACACTCTCATGATAATGTTTAATTTACATACCTCACCATCCACTATATAAATTCAAAATAAAAACATAATAAAAAAAATTTAATATTTCCTAAGATTATCTATTCTTATTATAATCCTATCATATATAAGTGTATTACAAAAATCTTTAAAAAATATAATATTTAGAAAAAAAAATTTAGTATTATATTCGATAATATCTCTAATAACAGTCATTATTAGTATGTTTATCAAAAAAATTAAAGACGGACTTTAGGTAAAATTTTCACATTAAGTATAAGTGTTACATAATTAACCTAATTTTGGAGATAAGAATAAAAATTATTTCTCATATTTTAGAAAAAAAAAGAAATTCACTAAATTCTTTATGTCTAACAGACAACAAGAGTTTATTAGTATATATTTGTCAGTGAGTCTAAAAAAAATTATATTATATATATATATATAACACAATTAAAATTATACTTATCTTATATTAGAGTCATGTATTAATTACTAATATATGATATTCAATTATGTCAATAGTAAGAGTAATAAATTTATTATTATCGATTCAAATTAGGATATAAAAATTTATTTTATGAAATTTTTTGAAGCTTTTTTATAACATGTAAAACATATATTTATTTGTGCACACTCTCACCACTTACATTACCCCCAGGTGTACACGTGATATTAGAAGTATATTTACTAAGTATAGATGACACTCTATATTTTATATCATTACTATTGAGATAGAAACCAAAAATTTTAAATATTGGTTCTTCATTTAATCATTATATTGCTTGATTGATTGTATGAATCCTAAGATTAAGATAAAAAAATTTAAAATATATTAATACATATATCCACTTGGATTAACCAAACAAGCAAACCCAAAAATTAAATTCATAATAATTAAATAACAGATTTATATATTTCACCACTAGATATGATAATTATAGCAAATCTCTTAGTAAGAACACGAACATCATATTCTAAGATGATGTCTTTATTATAAAGTTAGTTAGAGAAAAATTATAAGATAGTCTATCAAATAGAAATGAGTTATATCAATACTTAGATATTAATTATTACTTTATCCTATCACATAATAATAATAAGAATAAAAATATTTTAAAATGATGAAAAATTATAAAAAACCACTTATCTCTTATTTTTTAAAATGACAGATGATCTATTGAACCCTATGATATTAGAGGTGTCAACCGGGCTGGTCCGGCCCGGCTCAGCACGAGAAAAAACTGTGCGCGGGCCCGTGCCGTGCTCGGGTTAGGCACCAGCCGTGCCGTGCCTGACCCGACACGGTTCGGCCCGTGGCACGGCACACCGACACGGTTCGGCCCGTGGCACGACACACCGACACGGTTCGGCCCGTGGCACGACACACCGACACGGTTCGGCCCGTGGCACGGCACACCGACACGGTTCGGCCCGTGGAACGGCACACCGACACAGTTCGGCCCGTGGCAAGGCACACCGACACGAGTTCGTCCCGTGCCGGTGTCACTCGAGCGGTCAAGTCTACTACCTACAGGGCACAAACTACCCCGCGAAAGACCAACACCCGGCCCCTACCGCAAAAAAGACCAAGGGTCGGGTTTGATTGGACCCGACCTTGGGTCCCACTTCCACGAGGCCCGAAGCCCCAAACCGACCTAGATCCCCTATTCCCCCCAACGGGAAAAAATAAAAAATAATAAAAATATATATTTTCAGCTGTTGGATTCGCCTCCAACGGCTAGGGGGCAGAATCCAACGGACCTCATGATTCTGCACCCTAAAAAATTAATAAAAATTCAAAAAAATAAAAAAATATATCTTTTTTTATAAAAAATTAATATATTTAATCTATAAATTATATCCCCCTCCCTTTAACATTTATGTTTTTCAAAAACATAAATTCTCTCAAATCATTTTATTTCTTTCTCAAAAATCTTGCTTCTCTCTCTCGGGCCTCGGGATTTTGGCATTCGGCTTGGATTTTCGTGAATCTCGACTTGAGTTTTGAACATTAGAGCTTGACTATGGTGCACCGTGCACGTGACCGACCTCACTGCTTTTATCGAGTAATTTATTTTACGGTTTTTTTAACTCTCTCTATAGTTTCTCTCTCTAGACCAAAATTAAGAAAAATAAAAATCATAAAAAATGACAAATACAACTGAAACATATTTAAATTTAAAAAATAAAAACATTACACAGAGGTCTGAGACTGCTGAAATTTTGGTTTCTCCAGTCATCTTAACCCAAACTTCTAAATAATAAAAAACTAGGAGAACTTATGTAGTTTGGACTCATTTTAATATAATAAAACAAAAAAATATTAAGGGTGAGAAACAAAAAATGGCATAGTGCAAATATTGTATGGGACTTTTAACATGTAAGAGTTCGTTTGGGACTGGGCACCTAAAAAGACATGCCGAATTATGCACCAAAAAACATGTACCATTAGATCCAAAACAAACTCAACTTGGCACTGTATTTTTTGAGAATGGATCGAGTTCAGTCTTAAAGTTTACTCCCTTCATATACTTCAGCGAGTTGGGTAGGGACAGCATGGCCAGACTTATCACATTGATGGATCTTCCGATCAAATTTTTGGAAAATCCAAAGGTAGTACGCATCATGCAGACATATTTTCAGCCTGCCTATCGTAGAATTCCTAGGTCTACATCTAGGAATGACATACTAAAGATATATAAGTTAGAAAAATAAAAAATAATTAAGGAATTTATGGCATATAGTGGAGTGGTATCCGTGACGTCTGATATATGGATAAGTCACGATGAATCTTCTTATGCATGTCTCACCAGCCACTATGTAGATTCTAACTGGACAATCAATAAAAAAATTTTAGGATTCTCTGAGATTCTTCATCCTCATGATGGTCTGATCATTTTTGAGTGTATGATAAAAATCTTTAGGGAATATAAAATTCAAAATAAAATTATTAGTATTACATTCGATAACGCATCTAATAATGGAGTAGGAATCAATATGTTTGTTAGAAATATTAGAGACGCGCCATTAGGAGAGATCTTTGATGTCATAGAATTGACGACACTAATAATTGACGACACTGACTGGGCTTCAGGAATTTCATAAATGAAATTCCTGAAGATATTTTATGACACGACGAATATGTATTCGTCGGTTTATATGCCCACCACTTGCATTGCACTCCGGTGTATATGCAGCATTAGTAGTATGTTTAGAAAGTATCGAGCTGACCCGACACTTAGCCATATGGTTGTAGAGATGGACACCAAGTACTTGAAGTACTGATCCACCATTCCATCTCTTAATTGTCTCGCTGCATGCATGGACCCTATGGTTACGGTGGAAGGGGTAGAAAACACCCTGACTTATATTTCCTCGTGTATGAACCTGGAAGACCCACCTGAAGGGTTCATTCACGAGAAATTGACTGACATGTTGACATACTACGATACTAGGCATGGTGGTGGTGGTAGTGAGACTGTGATTACGGACATTAATACCTTATTCGGAGATGACGATTTTTTCATTCAGCTAGCGAGGGGAAAACATAGGGGTGGACCATCACATAGGAGCGAGCTGTCTCGGTACTTAGATACCGATTACTGCTCAATCCTATCACATTTTGATACTAAGAATCTTGATTTATTACAGTGATAAAAATTATATGAGTCCACCTTTTCAGTGCTATCTAGGATGACACGAGATCTACTGACTCCTCCGGTGTCGAGCGTAGCATCGGAGTCTGTTTTTTCTGTAGTAGTGAACGTGATTTCGGATAGGATATCGAGATTACGTCCAGATATGGTTGAGACTTTGGCTTGTTTGAAGGATTGAGAGGATTTGAGATTTAGCATCTATGATCGTGCTGGAGCTAGGACAGGGACTGCAGTCGCATCCACATCCACTACGATGGTGAAGGAGTTGATTGCCGATGATAATGATCAATATGATACTGATCTTGATGTTGCGGCTGATGATTCTCATGATATGCCGATTGACGATTGATGATGATCTACTGTTTTTTGTTTTCGATGTTTTTTTTTATTGATTGTACAATTTGTTTGTACGTTGTGTTGAAACTGTAATTTATTTTGTTCAGACATTCGGTTTCAAATGATGATTGATAATTTTTCATTTGTGTTGTTTATGTTTTTTTTTATTTTTATTTTTACTAACATAATGTATTGATTTTTTTTTGTTTTAATTTTTCTTTTAAAAATTAATAACTTTATTATATAATTAATAATTATAATCTATGTTGCACGGATACGCCTAGGAACTGCCATGTCGCCGTGTCCGACCCGTGTCGCTGTGTCCACGTGTCAGACACGTGGACACGGCGACACGGTTCGGAAACGGGTCGAATACGTGTCTGATACGCCAGGTGATGTATCGGATATGCGTCAGAGACATATCCGATGCATTGTTCGGAAACAGTCGTCGTTAACAAAAGACGCGTCGTTTACCTACAGACGCATTGTTTACCAACTGACGCGTTTTTACGATTCTAACGTGTCAGAAATATACTATATATTAACTATTACTCCTACATATCCAACAAATTGAGGAGCACACCGCCGATAGTGAGTTGCCGACAAGCCGATTGCGAGAAATAGTTGTCAATTGTCATTGCGTCAAACGGGGAGGGGATGAGCACACCGCCGAGGCGCCGACAATACCTAAGGTAACCTAATTCTATAAAGGGAAGGGGGGTTTTTGTAATCTGTATCGGGAGGGGGGAGAGTTCGAAAATCAAAACTATAAAGGGAGGGTTTAATTTTTTTTTTACATTATTTTAAATTACAGAATTTTAAATTATTTTAAAATACAGTATTTTTAATTATTTTAAAATACAGAATTTTAAATTATTTTAAAATACCTAATATTTTATAATTAATAATTTTTATTTTTAATTTTATCTTTTTTATCATAACATATCCTAGTCGTATCCGTATCCTAGTTTTTTAGAATTTGCCGTGTCCCCGTATCCTGCCGTGTCGTATCTCCGTGTCCGTATCCGTGTCCGTGCAACATAGATTATAATAAAATTTAGACTAATTTAATATTACAAAAAAAAAATTAATCTTTGTTTTTTTAATAAATTTTTAATTTTAACATTTTTAAAATTATAAATATATAATACTATACAATATCTAAAATTTTAAATATATTTAAATATTTAAAAAAAAAATTCTGCCCCGAATGGCCCGGCAAGGCCTGCCGTGCCGGGCTTGGCTTTTATAAACCATGCCGGGACGGACACGGTATAGTAACCGTGTCGTGCCAGGCCCGGCATGAAAGCGCGCTCGTGCTCCAAAAAAACGGGCCGGGCCGGGCCGTTTGACACCTCTATATGATATCTTGAGTGATATCATAGTATATTTTTTTTGTGATAATCAATATTAAATTAGATAAAAAATAGAGACTACGATAAATATCAATCACAAATATGAAAATTTTGAAGGATTCAAGATGAGACATTCAATATAAAGCAAAAAAAATTAATGGTGGATGATGAATCATGAGACATTTATAATACGATACTACACACATGAATTAGAGGTGGCAAGTGAGCCAGGCATCCCAAAATCAGCAAGAGGCATGGCCTGATTGAGCCATGCCTAGCCCAGCACGATACAGTCTAGAATCATGTTTGGGCTCGAGCGGGACTGGCACAAGGCACGGTTCATGTCGTGACATGCCTAGGTTTCCCAAGCCTCATGCTAGGCCAGGCATGACCCAACTGCCTAGCCCGAAGGAATGATTCATCGATATGACCCAAACCATGCCCTAGATCTCATGCTTAGTTTGGGTGCAGCCCGTACCTGACCACCCAAACTCTCATCTACCCAAGTCCCTTGAGCCGTCAGGCTCTACCCGACCCCAAGCACAAAAGCTGAAGCTCCTAGAACCATCGAGTCAAACTAACCTAATGGTTAAAACAAAAATTAAAAATCCACACATTTTTCAGCCATTGGATTCACCCTCAATGGCTAGGTGCAAAAAAACAATGACTATCAGGCTTTTACCAAAATAAAAATTAAAAAGATCATAAAAATTTTAAAAAAATAATTTTTTTAATTATTTTTTTCATATCATAAATATACTCCGCTCATTATCTAAATAATATTCCTTTTCTATTTTCATTCATCTCTCTCTCTCTCTCATATCATCACTCTCTCTCCTTTCAAGACTCGGGTAAGGACTCGGGAGCAGACATCAAATTCAGATATCAGACATCAGACCTCATCAAACAAATGAGATTTTATGTTATGATTATTATTTTTTAAATTTTGTTTAATTTTTTTATTTTTATTATAATTAATAGTTTAATATAAAATAATATTTAATTTAAAAATATAATTTAGAATATAATTTATAAAATAATAAAAATTAAAAATAATAAATAATAATTTTAATAATAATAATGAAATAAATATATTGATAACATCGATAATTTTAATATGGATAACAATAATGTTACAGAAAAGTTTGAGATCGCCGATACTTTTTTTCTTTGGTGACATTGGCCCAAACATCTAAAAATTAAAAAATAATTAATAGTTTGAATGCATTTTAATATTATATAGAATAAATATTTTAAAAAGCTCTATAAAAAATCAGCACAATACAAATATTATAAAAAAAATATTAATCTGTAAGAATACATAGGAAAGTAGGCACTTTAAATAGACATACGAAGTATTGATATGTTATTTAAGAAGCTTAGTAGTCAAGTGCATATACAATACTAGTAGAATATTTAGGAAGCTTAAAGATAACTCGATATTTAGTGATATGGTTGTTGAGATAAAAATCAATATGAAATGGGTAGAAAAAGTTTTGATTAGAAGTGGCCAAAATTTGATCCAAACCATTCAACCCGCCCAAACCAAATTGAAAAATTCAGTTTGGATTGGTTTGGACGTTTGACAAGGGGGTTAGGTTTGGTTTGGGTTATAAATTGCAAAAAAATTTAGTTCGGTTCAGTTAATGGTTTTAGGGTTAAAAAATACTAACTCAAACCAAACGGAACCAAACTTGTTAATTTAAATAAAAAAATTAATCATAATTCATAACTCAAAAACAAGTAAATGACATCATTTACGTTTAGCTTTAGAAAAATTTTTAAAAAAGAAAGTTAAGAAGAAAAACCCTCAATCCTTGCCCATCATGCGTCACGCATCACAACTCATGCGTCACACGTCACGCATCTCACCTCACCTCCATCGAATCCCTCTTGTCTCACTTCTCTGGCCCTCTCAACTGAATGTGAAGATTGAAGGCTAAAGCCCTTTCCGCCGATTCAACCTTTCTCTGCCAAAGTCCTCTCCGTCGAAGCCATTTTTGTCACCAATGTTACCTCTACTTCCATCGTGTTGTGCCTCGTGCCAGCCGAGCTGGCCCGGCCCGATTAACACCTCTAACTAATATAACCTCCATCTTTGAGATGACATAAATGATATAAGAATCAATACGAATTTAACCTAGACAATTAAAAGAAAGTACTATAGTAATTCAATTAAATATCTGAATACACTCACTATAAGTCTCACCTTAATATAATTTACCTTTTAATCTAAATTTATTTTCACAATAATTTTTACAATTAGTATCACACCTTCCAAAAAGTTATGGTACTAATTATAAAATCTCATTGAAGTTAAAAATATTTTTTTTTAATATAATTTGACATCATCCTGAATAAAATAATATCTCAAAGAGAGACATATATTATATTAACATAGCCTAGCACCCAAAATATACATGCAAAATTAATAAGTAGTCTATGATATACCCTTCATTTAAGTTTGAGATTTTTGTTCCTTGGTGTACATTGCTCCTTGAGCTCCGAGAAAGCTTTATCTTGATGCACCTTGAAACTTTGGCTCTTAAGGGATATTTGTGTTTTGATACATCTTCAAAATTTTAAAATTGTTAACAAAATTTATCACCATTTCGAATAGCATAGTGTCTCAATAAAAAATTGTTAAATGGAACAACTAGAAGAAAGATGAGATTTTAAAAAAATAATGATACAAGATAAAAAAAAAGGTGTCATGAACTTGTGGTGGTCGATAGTATTAGCTATCAAACAATGACAAATACCTTTGGTTGGTGATCTACATAAACCATAGGAAGCACGGATATGGCACAGTACAACCGTGTCAATGTGTCCGACACGTGGACATGGTACGGACACAGGTCCAATACACCACGTGGCATATCGTTGACAAATTCCATGTCCGATACGCCACGTGGAGTATCGGACAGACATATCGGAGACGTATCCGATGCATTGTTACAAAACCGACGCATTTTTATGATTCTGACGCGGCGGAAATACATTATATATTAACGCCTTACTCCTACAACTCCAACAAATCGAGGAGCACACTGCCGAGAGCTTTGAGTTGCGGACGAAGCCAATTGCAGGAAACAATTTGTCATTGCGTCAGAATTTTTGAAGTTTCGAAATGGTACCTAAGGTAACCTAATTTTATAAGCGGTAATGGGGGGGTTAGAAGCAATAACATAAGGGGCAGGGGTTAGAGGATTTAAATCTATTTTTTTTTTATTTTAATTATTATTGTTTGTTTAATATATATGCAAAATTTAATAAACAAATATTTTTGATGTATGTAAAATAATTTATTTTAATTTTAAATACATGATTTTAAGTATAATATTAAATATGCAATATTAAAATATGAAATATATAAATATGAATAATTTTTGTAATATGCAATATTTAGCAATATATAAAATGTAAATATAATAGTTTTTAATATATAATTTATTTTAAATAAATTAATGTAATATGTAAATAATGAAAATTATCTTATAGTATCGATAGAGAAAAAAAATTAGATTAAATAAATTTTGAAATAATATAGATTATTTAAAATACATAATTTTTTTTCAGGCAGAATTATACAATAAAATAAGTTGTAATTCTGAGCCTTCAAATAATCAACAAAATATTCAAAATGTTGATGATAATGCTCCATTATGGAGATATATCACGAAAGATGTGAATTTGAATAAAGAAAAAGGAAGAGGAAATATTACTTTTCAATACAATTTTTGTAGACAAATATATAAACGATTATATTATAGAGTCAAGGCTCACTTGTTGAAAATTAAAGGGACTGTGATTACATCATGTACTAAAGTAACGAATCAAAACTTGATTGAGATGCGAAAGATAATGGAGGAATCTGAACAAAGAATAAAACAATCTAATCCTAAGCAAGTTTCTTTACCCACATTAATATTGCAGATTCTTTTTTTGAAAATTCCTCTTCTAGTACTAGTCCGATTGATCTAAAAAGGAGAAAGAAGACTATGGGATCAATTGAAAATGCATTCAAAATTGGTGCACGTGTAGTTAACATTGAGATAGCTAGGATGTTTTATTCTGGAGGGGTTGTCTTTTCACTTAGCTAGAAATCCTTATTATGCACGTGCCTTTAAAAGTGCAAGTCAACTTCCAAGTTATGTCTCACCAAGCTATAATGCATTAAGAACAACACTATTGCATAAGGAAAAAAATAATATTGATAATCTATTAGAATCAATCAAGAAGACTTAGAATGAGAAAGCATTGAGCATTTGTAGTGATGGATGATCAGATGCTCAAAGAAGACCACTTATTAATATCATAGCAGTCTCTGAAAGTGAACCAATATTTTTGAAATCAATAAACTGTGAAAGAGAGACTAAGGACAAACATTTTATAGCTAATTTATTGATTAACACTATACAAGAGATTGGTCCACAAAAGGTTGTTCAAGTTATAACTGATAATGTTGCAGCTTGCAAAGCAGCATGATACATTATGAAAGCAAAATTTCGGCATATCTTTTGGACCCCGTGTGTGGTTCATACTCTTAATCTTGCTTTGAAAAATATTTGTGCACCAACATACTCAAGATATGATGATATGATGAAACAATGTGGTTGGATATCTCAAGTTTCAAGTGATATTTTTTTATAAAGAATTTCATTATGAATTATGCAATGAGATTATCGATGTTTAATAATCATTACAAATTGAAGTTACTTTCAGTAACCGATACACATTTTGCTTCAGCTATTATTATACTTAAACGATTTAAAACAATAAAAAGAGGCTTTGAGCAATTAGTGATAAGTAAAGAATGGGAAATGTATAAAGACGATGATTTAGTGAAAGCTAAAGAAGTAAAGAATAAAATCCTAAATGAAGACTTTTGGATGAATGTGGATTATATCCTCATCTTTACAACTCTCATTTATGAGATGCTTCGATTAGCTGATACTGACAAACCTTGACTTCACAATATTTATGTGTAGTGGGATTCTATGATCGAAAAGTGAAGGAAGCTATTTTTAAGAAAAAACATAAAAGCCCCACAGATAATTCAAGGTATACTTTTAATTTAATTTTTTATTTTTATTATTTTTCTTGAAAGTTTTAAAGTTTTAATTATAATTGAACTTATATGAATTGTAATGTATTTTAACCTATAGGTTTTTTTATATAGTGAATAAAATCTTGGTGAAAAGATAGAATAAAAGTCACACACCTTTACATTTCCTTGCTCATTCCTTAAATCCAAGATAATCTTAAGAATTTAAATTGTAGATTATGATAATTTTAATATAAATAATATTCTATGATGTTTAATATTTTATAATTAATGTTATAACTTAACTTACAGGTATTATAGTCAACAATAGCTTGCTGAGTCTCGTGATCGTGTTCCACCACATCAAGATTTAGAAATAGTAAGAGAAAAAAAAATATTTTGGGAGATATTTTTCTAATGAATATGAAAGGAGAAGAACAAATGACGAGTATGCTATATTTTCGGCATTTTTGGAAGATTTTTCTAGTAGTAATTCCATCAATGACAAGTGGTAGATGAGTCCTATTAAATGATGGATTGTTCATGGAGCTGTTGCACCGATGCTTCAATCTATTGCATTAAAATTATTAGGACAACCTTGTTCATTCTCATGTTGTAAAAGAAATTAGAGCACTTATAATTTTATTCACTCCATGAAGAAAAACAAGTCGACACCACAAAGAGCTGAAGACTTAGTTTATGTCCATAACAATCTCAAACTTCTCTCAAGAAGATCTCTAAACTATAATGAAGACGAATCTAAAATGTGAGATATTAGAGATAATGATTTTGAATCAATGGATATTGAAAATGCTAGAATTCTTTAAATTGCAAATCTTTCTTTTGATGAACCTGAACTAGAAACTATTATGTTTGATTCATAAGAAAATGCTAATCTTTTATTTTAATATTTCTTAAGTTTGTGTTTGAATGTTTATAAAAATAATATTTGAGCATTTTTTTTATTTATCTAAATTTCTGTTTATGGATAATATTTGTATTTATTTTTTTTATCATGTCGTATCCTAGCCGTATCTGTATCCTAGTTTTTTGAAATTTGTCGTATTCCCGTATCCTGCCATGTCGTATCCCCGTGTCCGTATCCATGTCCATGCTTCTTAGCATAAACCTATGTTGACTTAGAGTCCTTTCATACTAAAAGTGAATATCCCTGTATGGGGAAATTTTGAATAATTAATACATAATTTAAGATCAAAATTAAAAAAAAAAACTTTATTTCTCATTACCAAGATCTAAGCGTAGCTATACATCTTTTCACCTAAGTAATGTGATAAAATAATGTCAAGGATGTCATATCATGGTCGATCCAAGTGGGTGTAGCAAGAGCAAGCTACCCACAACCTCACTCGGAATGAACCAGAGAATTAATCAACAAACTGCAATATGGAACCAAAAAGCCAGGCACCAGCTTGGAACATACCTGTTCCAGCTCCAAGTTCTACTGCTATAATGCCGTCAAATTCATGGGATGTAAAAATCTTATGCAACACAAAATCAGATAATAACAATTCTGCTTTCCAAACCTGAAAGAATAAAAAATGTCATTCACAATACAACATGAACACAAAAAGAATAAAAAACCATCATCACCTGCAATCCAGCACACTGAATTGATGATGTGATGTTGTGTTGGATGATTAATGTAGCACTACAAGCAGGAATATCTGCTAAATTGGCAACAATAATAATTGTGTGAAGAACAAAATAATTTCTCAGAATAACAATTTCCAATTGATGTTTCAGTTCTTAATAATGTGGACCGTCAACAGTGATCCAATGAAGTTTATAAATGATAAGTCTGCATTCCATCAGTGTTAACTATTGAAAAATGACTCCTATTTCTCTTTCAAAAATAACTGGAAACATTAACTCCTTGAAAAAATTTCAATCCTAAAACATCTATATTTCGAACAAGTTATTAAAAATTTTACTGGTCCTCTACAGAGTAAATCATAAACATCAGTACAATGGAAAACTGGCCAAAATGATTTGCAATATGAGACTTTTTGGAGTAGAATTGTCTGTTGAATAAGTTCCTACGATAACGAATCAATATCATTCATGCGGGTATGCATTTAAAAAAAATATAAGCTTATTGCCGCAATGGTAACTCCAAAAAGAACATAAAACAGCTAATATAATAGATCATTAACTTGCGACAACAATGTCAAAAAGCCAATATAAGCATTGTGGTGGTGACTCAGAAACCACTTTGCAAAAAATCACTACTCACAACTAACAAGTGGTAACACCTATGCTAGAGACAAGTTGTTGCCACATAACCTGGTTAGACCATAATTGACATTATGAATGCACAATATTTGAATATCAATTTAGTTGCATAAACCTAACATATAGTACATGTAACCACTAGTGCTTGTGTGTGTGTGTGCGCGCGCACAAACCCCCCACTAGTTTTCATGATTTGAAACAAGTATTAGTATATTGGTCAAACTATAACATTTCTTATTTTCTCTCAAATATCGTTATTGTATCAAAGGAAACTTGTTGTACAGAACTAATTTGATACAACCTCCCCTTAGTCATGGCTGAAATCAATCCCATAACTATAAATTCAGGTGTATGCCTTCACCCTTCAAACCAAATTGTAGAAATCAATGTTGCCAGCCTGCAACACAGCTTCCACTCAAACTCACCAAAATCAACTACCATAATGGAGAATGCAATATCAATCCTTATTATTTGAGTATGACTTTAAAGTATAGATGTCAAATAGGTCATATCGTGCAGCCACGGCCCATGTTTTTGTCACCTGATCGGGCCACCATGTTTTGTCTGACATAGCACAAGATAGGTTCTTGTGTTGTGTCATGCCGGCATGCCTTCATATATGGTGAACCCAGCATGACCCAATTGGCATTCTTACTAGCACTTTTGTGCTAGGTCGTGGAGCGTCTACTCCAAATCATGCCGGTTATGAGTGGTCAAATGGCCAAATTAAAAATTTTTAAAATATTTAATTTATCTTTAACCTTTATTAAAAAAAATAAACTATCAAACTTATAAATAATAAAAACTAGAGTATCTTATAAATTTAAATAAATTAAATCAATAATTTAAAAAAGATTATCATTACTCAAAATATTATATAAAAAAGACAATACAATTTAAATTCTAAATGATATACTAAAAGAAAAAACTCAATAACATAAATATTAATAAATAACTCGTGAACATAAAATTATAAATATAATACATAAGCACGAGCAAAAAAAAAATATACATTACATTTCATACATGAGTCCTCTAATAATCATAATAAATTCACATCTGTAGTATGAAAGTAGATACAAATCATGATCTTCATGTATAATTCTGAAGATAGTGCTAGTTATAACCTCTATCATTGATATCTCATGAGTCACCATCCACCAATAACTCTTTTATTTTATCATGAATACTCAACATAAAATTTTTCAATGCTTCAAACATGCAAGTGCTTCAATAATATCTAATTACAATCTAGATCTTCTATCTAAAATAATATTACCAATCACATTAAAAACTCTGACATTATGGAAGATACTTGAAGAATCAATAGATCATATATCATCTTAGATAGTATACGACAAATAAAATCATATGATTTTCACTACCTCAAAATATTTAAATTCTTATTATCATTATCACAACATGTAATAGGATAAAATAATAATTAATATCTAAATACCAAAATAATTCTCTCATATTAGACAAACAACATCATCATTTACTTCTAGCTAACTAAATAAAAAAGTTATCAGCTCCAAATATGACGTTCATGTCTATACTCGCAGCTTCCCTGCAACTATAATCATACCTAATATTATAATATGTAGACATGCTATTTAATTTTCATAAATTTAACCATCATGTTCACCTTAATTTGTTTGGGTTATAGATATAAATATATATGTTAAAATATTTTCTACTATCATCATAATCATATGATCCATATAAGTAGTCAAATAATATATATTTGAAATAAATGACCAGTAATTTAAATACTTAATTTTCATCTCAACAAAAATAATACTAAATATAGGTTATCATATATCATTATTAAACATATTATCAATATTATATATGCACATTAGCATAATTCAAGTAATGAAAGTATATACAAACAAAAAAAATTCATCATATCATAAAAAATATGGAAATTTTATTATAAAAATTTATATATCTTAATCTAAATCGTCAATAATAAATTTATCACTTTTACTATTGACATCATGTATTGATAGACAATATATGACTCTAATATTATAAAGATATAATTTCAATGGTGATTTATAACTATTTAGAATTTTTTAGGCATCCTAACTAGAGGTGTCAAAAATGCCGGGCCGGGCCGGGCCGGCACGAGGCACGGCACGGTTCGGCCGTGCCTGGGTCGGCCTGGCACGTTCTTAAACCGTGCCCAGGCCCGTGCCTGCCCGGGTTAAGATCTTCGCGTGCCGTGCCGTGCCTTGGCACGGCACGCCAGCACGGGTCCATCCCGTGCCGGTTCACGCAGGCACGCGTGGCACTGGCGGCGTGTCACGCGTGCCGTGGTGTGAGTCGTGAGTCACGACTCACGCGTCACGCCATGTGACCCATCAGGCCGTCCCCTGGCCCCCCCGGTAAAAAGACCGCGGGTCGGGTCCAAACAGACCCGACCCACTGTCTTTTCTACCGAAACCCGATTCCCGACGCCCATATACCCGATCCGATCAATTCCAACGGCAAAAAAAAAAATTCAAACTTGAGCGATTTTCAGCCCTTGGATTCACCTCCAACCGCTAGGGGGCAGAATCCAACGGTCCTCGTGATTCTGCCACTTAAAAATCATAAAAAAATTCAAAAAATTAATAAAAAAATATCTTTTTAAAAAAAAAAAATAATCTTTAGCCTATAAATTCTACCCCCCTCCCTATGACACTTATGTTTTTCAAAAACATAAAACCTCTCAATACTTTCTCTCTCTTACATAAACCGTGCATCTCTCTCTCGGGCCTCGTGATTTTGATTTCGGCTTCGATTTTCATGAAACTCAATTTAAGTTTTGAACATCAGAGCTTCCTGCGGTGCACCTTGCACGTGACTGACCTCATTGCTTTTACCGGGTAATATATTTACGTTTTTTATACTTTCTCTCTCTAAAGCTTCTCTCTCTAGAAAAACTTACGAAAAATAAAAAATGACAAATACACCTAACACGTATTTAAATTTGAAAAATGAAAATATTAGTGTTACACAGACGTCTGTGGCTCCTGAAACTTTGGTTTCTCCTGTCGTCTCAGCCCAAAGTTCTAAAAAACAAAAAACTAGGAGGACTTCTGTAGTTTGGACACATTTTAAAATCATAACACAAGTAAATGTTAGGGGTGAAGAACATGAAATGGCACAGTGCAAATATTGTATGAGACTTTTAACATGCAAGAGTACATGTGAGACTGGGCACCTCAAGAGGCATGCTGAAATATGCTCCAAAAAACATGGACCCTTAGATCCTAGGCAAACCCAACTTGGCACTACATTTTTTGAGATTGGATCGAGTTCAGTCTCAAAGTTTACTCCCTTTGTATACTCCAGCGAGTTGGGTAGGGACGGCATGGCCAGGCTCATCACATTGATGGATCTTCCGATCAGATTTTCGAAAGATCCGAGGGTAGTGCGCATCATGCAGACTTATTTTCAGCCATCCTATCGTAGGATTCCTAGGTCCACATCTAGGAGTGACATACTAAAGATATATAAGTTAGAAAAACAAAAAATAATTAAGGAATTTTTGGCATTTAGTGGAGTGGTGTCAGTGACGTCCGATATATAGACATGTCACGATGATTCTTCTTATGCATGTCTCACGAGTCATTATGTAGATTCTAACTTGACAATCAATAAAAAAATATTAGGATTCACTGAGATTCTTCATCCTCATGATGGTCCGGCCATTTTTGAGTGTATGATGAAAATATTTATGGAATATAAAATTCAAAATAAAATTTTTAGTGTCACTTTCGATAATGCTGTGAATAATGGAGTAGCGATCAATATGTTTGTTAGGAATATTAGAGACGCACCATTAGGAGAGATCTTTCATGTCAGATGCATGTGTCATGTTATTAACCTGATAGTTCAAGCGGGTATGAAGGTCTGTTCCCCCGCGTTGGAAAATATATGCAATGCACTCAAGTATATTCGCACTCCTCGCAGACTACAAGAGTTTGGTAATCTATGTTTGTCTGCGAATCTTAAGAAGAAGAAATTCCAATCGGATGTAAGACATCGTTGGAATTACACGTACCTGATATTGGAATCATGTGTTGGATACGAACACGTGATATCCGACTACGTCAATAGTAAGAGTGGCGAACTTATTATTGACGACACTGACTGGGCTTCAGGAATTTCATTTATGAAATTCCTGAAGATATTTTATGACACGACGAACATGTGTTCGTCGGTTTATACGCCCACCACTTGCATTGCACTCCGTTGCATATGCAATATTAGTAGCATGTTTAGGAAGTATCGAGCAGACCCGACGCTTAGCCATATGGTTGCGGAGATGGAGACCAAGTACCTGAAGTACTGGTCCACCATTCCATCTCTTTATTGCCTCGCAGCATGCATGGACCCTGGGCTAAGGTGGAAGGGGTTAAAAATACCCTGACTATTATTTCCTCGTGCATAAACCTGGAAGAGCCACCTGAAAGGTTCATTTACGAGAAGTTGACAGACCTGTTCACATACTACGATACTATGTATGGTGGTGGTGATGGTGAGACTGTGAGTACGGACACTGATACCTTGTTCGGAGATGACGATTATTCCATTAACCTAGCGAGGGGAAAACGTAGGGGTGGACCTTCACATAGGAGCGAGCTGTCTCGGTACTTAGATACTGATTACTGCTCAATCCTATCACCTTCTGACAATAAGAATCTTGATTTATTACAGTGGTGGAAATCATATGAGTCCGCCTATCCCGTGCTATCTAGGATGCCACGGAATCTACTGACTCCTCTGGTGTCGAGCATAGCATCGGAATCTGCTTTTTCTGTTGCAGTGAACGTGATTTCGGATAGGAGATCGAGATTACGTCCAGATATGATTGAGGCTTTGGCATGTTTGAAGGATTGGGAGGAATCGAGATTTAGCATCAGTGATCTTGCTGAAGCTGGGACTATGACAGACACTGCAGTCGCATCCACATCCACTACGATGGCGGAGGAGGTGATTGCCGATGATGATGATCCATATGATACTGATCTTGATGTTGCGGCTGATGATTCTCATGATATGCCGCTTGACGATTGATGCTCATCTGCTCTTTTTTTTCGATGTTTTTTTATTTATTTTATTTATACACTTTGTTTGTACTTTGTACCATACGTTGTGTTGAAACTTATACTTGTTTTGTTCGGACTATTGGTTTCAAAAGCATGAATGATAATTTTTCATTTGTGTTGTTTAATTTTTTTTTAATTAAAATTTTTACTAACTTAATGTATTTATTTATTATTTTACAATTTAAATTTTATTTTAAAATTTAATAACTTTAAATTTCAATATATAATTAATAAATTATAATAATAATAAAAGCTAAACTTAATTGAAAAAAAAAAAAAATTTTTTCTAATATTTGTTTGTTTTATTTAATTTTAAATGTAATAATTTTTACAAAAAATTATATTTTTTAATAATTACTAATACTCTAAAGTCTATACAGAATCTTAATAAAAAACTTTAAAAAAAAAAAATTTTTTCTAATCTGCCATTTTGGCATTTTCAGCCCGTGCTCGTGCTTGGCTCCCGGGACCCGGACCCCGGTTGAGCCGGTCCCACGTTGGGGCTCCCACCCCGCCCCGCCTGCCCTGCCCCTGTCGTGCGCCCGTGCCGCCTGGCCAAGCCAAGTCGTGCCCTAGCGAGCCGGGCACAGCACGGTAGCACGACTGTGCTCGTGAAAAATGGGCCGTGCCGTGCTGGGCCGGCCCGTTTGACACCTCTAATCCTAACATACATAGTTAGTTAAAATCTTATTGTCTTCTAAGTATCCTAATATATTTTAGTAAATTTCTTATTTTTTTTTAATAAAAAAAATAATATTTATTCTCGCTTATATTATTAAGTTAATTATATAACACATACACAACATAAAAATTCACTTAATAGGTACCATTCAATCTCTAATGATTTTGACAAACATATTAATTATGATATCATTATTCAAATATTATCATTAATTAATACTAAAAATTTTATTCTAAATATTATTCCTTAAAGATATTCATCATACATGCATATATAATATGATCATAAAAATAAAGAATCTCATAAAATCCTAAAATTTTTTAATTAAATTTTTATTTAGAATTTAAATATTAAGTGGTGAAGCATATGAATGATGCATCATTATTATAAGTTCATATTTTTTTATATTATAGTATTTTATTATATCATTCTTACTAGTAGACCTAAAAATTCTATGATAAATAAGTTGAAGAAATATCTACTTAATACTAACTATCCTAGAATCCTCTAAAATTTTAATTAAAAAAACTCATAATAATAATTAATTTGATCATGTCTTTTCTCTCAAAATCATTATAATAAAATAAAATGATATTAATAAAATTAAACTTGATCCAATTTCAAATAACTCACTACTCAGTTGAGTTTGTCGATAATCTAATATATCATATTTTTTGATAGATTGATCGACATATCTCTCAACATAAGCGGTGACATCAATACTCTAATATGCATATATTGTTTTACAATGTATATGTTGTACTAATTTTTATTTTATATTTTATAAAAAAGAGTTCGAACAACTAAAATTCATCTAATTTTAAATTTTTTAGACAAATGAGTCGAGACTAATAAAGAAAATTTAATTTTGACATCAAACATTTCGATAGGATTATCTTTATTATTTATATTAAAGTCAAAATTATTATTATAAAAATCACTTTTTATTTTTTTTAAATTTTATTTATTATTCTGAATTTAAAAAATTATAATTTTAAATTTTTATAAATTATAATATAAAATAATAAACATAAATTAAATATGAATCATAACTTTAAATATGCAGTAGTCCACCTCTTTTTTTAAACAAGCATTAGAGCAAAAAATATATGCAAAATAGAAAAAGAGAAGAAATTAAAAACAAAAAGAAAAAAAAATGAGTTAATATAAAAAAAAATTATTTCATATTTATAGAAAAAAAAATCATTATAATTTTTTTTTGTTTTTTTTATTAATGATTTGGGCAAATTTCCAATAATCATCAAATTTTTGTCCATAAGCCATAGGAAGCAAATATGACAACTAAAATTTAAAAAAAAAATATTTTTTTGATGTTACAAGATAATGACAATGACAAGATAGCAACTGTTGCTATCAATGTCAAGCTAGGTGGACACATTATGTTTAGCAAAATGGATTGAGTAAGGGCAACTAGACTGCTAGATTAAAAAAAACTCATGTTTGCATGGATTATGCCATTGTGACATGCACATGTGTCATGTATGGCCCAACACGATGCATGATTGACCCCAACTTAACAAGACACGAGTTGTGCCACGGGCCAGCATGACCAAGTCTAGGGATGATTCTATACTATACTAATATGGTCCTAGCACGACTATTTTGGATCATGCCTTATGTAGTGTCGGGGCCACCCAACTCATTTGATACTTCTATTTTGAAGACTATATTGATGGTTCTCACTCCTACCATATGTCCACCAAACCTAAAGCTAATCGTGTCAGAATCTTGCCCAACCCTACATACCATCTATGAAATAAATAAAACAATCTTATATTTTATGTCATGTTAGCCTACATCTCTAATAATATAGTTCCTCTTATCTTATCACTTATGTAGGATATGCAACTGAAGCATGGAATCATTTGGAAAAAACATATGCAAAAAAATCTCACATTGAATCATGGAACTTTGGGAATCTTGCAACACTACCACTGCAAACATGATTATCGGCTATTGCAGATTATATGTAAATTATAAAGATTATCTCTAAAACATTGACTTTCAATGCTTCCATATGAGCTCTAGACTAACATCCTTTGAAGAATTACATGATAAATTAGTTGATTATGAATTAACATTTAAAATGTAATGAGACCAAGATCGAGCGGACAACAATCACAATACAATTTAATCAAAAAATCAACTATCACAACTAAAAAAAAATATATAATTTCAACAATAATATTATTGATAAAAATATGTTCCAAGAAGTAAGGAACAAATACTCAAATCAAGGGATCCCCAGCAAATGAACTTTTCTTTGAAATCAAGCATCCCCAAGCCTAATTATATGTCATCTAACAATCAATGTTGGCCACCTCACAATTCACCATTTATTACCTACCAACTTTGTGACAGACCTAGTGAAAGTGCTAAAACTTGTAAATCTAGGCCTCGACCATCCTTTGCACTACAAGAAAATTTCGTAAATGTTAATCATGAGCCACCTTGCAATAATAATTGAATCGTCAACTATGAAGCATCTTACCACATCACATCAAACATACAAAATAGCCCCGTACACTTGAAATATGGTGATAATGATGATATAATAATTGGTGACAACAACCAAATCCCAATGGCCCATATGATTCCATGAATCTTGTTACTTATAATTTTACTTTTTAATAAAAAAATATTTTATATTACAAAAATAAAATAAAATATATTATTCTTATCTCAATTTTGCTATCAAAATAATATCTCAATTAAATTTTTTTCTGATTTTTTTGTTGTGAAAAACCTAAGCACAAAAGTATCACTCATCCACAAGTCAAATAAAAGACATGAGTACTAATGACCATTCTCTTCCAGTACCAAAAAACAAGTCCTCTCTATTCACACAAGCAAGTCCATTGTAAATTAATGGCATTCTTATCTTGCTTATCCATCATTTAAATTTATTTAAGCTTTTTTTATATACTAAATCCTTATTGATTTCAAATTCACACTTTAGTCACTGCAACTCTTATTTATGTAGTAAAAGTCACAAACTTTCATTTGGAGTTTCCTCTATTTTATGTTCCAAACCACTTAATTTTATTTACATATATGTTTGAAATCATACACTAGTGGAATCATTTGATCATTTTTGATACTATGTTATATCTATTGAAGCATAGGTCCAACATCATTCCTATATTTGAGAAATTTAAAAATATGATTGAAATTTTCTTTATTTCCAAAATCAAAACCATATACTCTAACAGAAGAGAAAAATATCAAGGACTTATCTCCATACTAAATAAACATAACATCCAACATTTGAAGTTACATCCACATACACCAAAACTTGTAAGTACTACCAAACAACATCATCATTAAATGGTTGAAACTAGGGTAATTTTATTATACAATGCCTCCATGTCACACAATTATTGATTAATTGCCTTCCAGACAACTAT
Organism: Sapria himalayana; assembly: GCA_029783825.1. Taxonomy (NCBI): domain Eukaryota; kingdom Viridiplantae; phylum Streptophyta; class Magnoliopsida; order Malpighiales; family Rafflesiaceae; genus Sapria; species Sapria himalayana. The sequence continues at coordinate 7,549,020 of JAREIK010000385.1, forward strand.
CTACCTTATAAATCTTCCCACGTATATAATTATTTATAAATTACCTTTTCAAAACTCTTACATAAGCCACCAAATTATCTCAAATTGCATATTTTTAATTGCATATGTTATCCTTAGTTGCGCCCATATAACATTAATAAATTACAGCCCTTATTTTGCCCATGTATCTTTGTTAGCTACTTCAAAGAGCATAATGCACATCAATATCTTAATCCACAGACCAACCACATCTTTACTTCTTGTCATGTTGCCTTTGTTGAACACTCTTAACCATTCGCTAAACATGCACACTCTTTTCATATGGTTCAATTAGATTCTATTTCTAAGTGGGTTATCCTTAATTCCCTGACTCATTATTCACTCCTTGCCTGAAACTCTCAAAAGCCTCACCCACATTTACCATTTTGTGACTCGGTCACAAAAACACTTGTAGCAAATTCTTGATCAATAAATCATCATGTAAGTGTTTCTAGCTTACCCTCACGACATTCACTTGCTACCTCATCCCACTCTATAGTTGCTAGATCCAAAAATAACATTTTTAAGTCTAATAAAAAATTTTACCTTAACACTCAAGCAAACAAATCCTCTTATTAATATTATGTCATGCAAGAGAAATTTAATATACTTACCCATAATAACACATGGTCATAAGTCTCACCTCTTATTTGCATATTCAAGTCATTCAATCTAAAATTTTTGCAAGACTCTCTCACGGATAATGTGCACATTCAACAACTAATTCATGTTTTCAAACTTCACAGAGCTTTATATGGGCTTCTCCAAGCATCACGGGCATAATTTCATGAAATATAATATTTTCTACTAGTCAACTTGTCAATTGGTTCACTAACTCCCACTTGATGAACCACATACAGCATTCCTCCTCATGTGTATAAATGATATTCTTCTAACTTGAAATTCATCAATTCTACTTGGCACGTTCATTGATTCTCTTGCCCAAAGATTCTTTCTCAAAGATATTAGCTCTCTTCACTTCTTCGTCAGTGTTGAAGGACTCAAAGCACACAATGATCTCTTTTATCCTAACAAAAATACCATCAAGATCTCATGTATCACACCAATATATTTAATTCCAAAAAGTATCAAGTCATCTGGACTCTTTTGAACTTGAACCTCTTCGCCTTCAAAATGACAATCCCCCAATAGATACTACAAAACATCATTACATATTCAGTACCATGCAATATCTTTCCTTAACATGACCTAACATCTCTTTTACTGTGAATAAGCTCTCAAAATTCATACACCAGCCTAACATGAGCCATTGATCTACTATTAAGAAAGTGCTTTGTTATCTCAAATAAATACACTAATGTATCATCATTTGTAAATTTTCTTCTCTCAATATTGAAGCACTCAAAGCACATAATGATCTCTTTTATCCTAACAAAAATACATTCAAGATCTCATGTAGTGCACCAACATACTTGATTCCAAAAAAGTATCCAATCCTAACCTTTTTTGAACCTCTTCACCTTTAAAATGACACTCCCCTGTTAGATACTACATAATATCATCACACAGTTGGTACTACATAACATCTCTTATATTGTGAATAAGCTCTCAAAATTCATAAACCAGCCTACCATGATCCATTGGTCTACTATCAAGCGAGTGCTTCGCTATCTCCAAGAAACACACACTCATGGTGTCCTCATCTTTAAATTTGTTTCTCTCAATTTATATGTCTTTGCTAATGCTAATCAGGTTGGTGATGTCAATGATCATGCATCCACTTTGGTTTATTTTGTATTCCTAGGTGCTACATCAATCAATTAGAGCTCTAAGAAAGAAATGACTATCGCTGTCTCATCCACCAGAGCTAAGTATCAACTGATTGCTTTCTCTGCTGCTGAAATTAATTGGATACAAAATCTAGTATCTGAGCTTTGCAATTCATCCACTACTACTCTCAACATCTATTGTGACAATGTGAGAACTACATAGATGTATGCCAACCCAATTTTTCACTCACTTAAAACATATTGCCATCAATTTTTACTGTACACGTGAGATCAACTTGAAGACTCACTGACCAAGCCTTTGCCTCGTCAAATATTCATTAGACATCAATACAAGATTGGTGTTCGGGGTAAAACAACAATCTTGTGGGAGTATAATAGCAGATTCAATGCAACTGCATGTTGACCAATTCTGTGTGTCACAACTGCATAATATTTGAATCTCAATTCTTGTTACACATCAGTATCAAATCATGTGGGCATGCATTTTAACTAAATATAAACTTATTACTGCCATGGTAACTCCAAAAAGGACATAAAACAACTAATACAATTGATCACTAACTTGCAGCAACAATGTCAAACAGCCAATATAAACATTGTGGTGGTGAATCAGAAACCACTGGGTAAAATCACTACCGACAACTAACAGAAAATAACACCTGTGCTAGAGACGAGTAGATACCACAACGCCTGGTGAGAACAAGATCGCCGTCTTTATCTAAGGATATTGTTTTTGGTTGAAACATTAAATCTTCTTCGCATCTAAATAGATCACTACATCTTCTGTCACGAATATCTAAGTGAACAGAACATCAGTTGATTAATGGGAGTGGGGGATTTTCAATACGCAATAAAGCCAAAGAGAACAAACGGTTGGCAACCGAGAGGGGAGGAGGGGGGCGGGGGACGGAGATGTTACCACGGGGGATAAAGACGGCCAAGTATGAAATGTGGGGACCAGAAAAGGAAGGCGGGCAACCAACGAACACCTCACTCATCACCTGTTCATCCCCAGTTAAGGTCTCCACAGCTAAGCTGTTCATGGGTGTCTGGCTGAAGACCTTGCGCTTTCTCATCGCGTGAGGCGGTCAGGCGGAGAACGGTGGTGACTGAGGCTCAGTTTGGTTACTCTTTGATGACGAGGTAATGCACTAGGCCGGTCCCATAAACTAAAAAAATTAAGTGATGAAAAAAAAATACTGAAAAAATTAAGTGATGAAAAAAAATATACTGAAAAAATTAAGTGCTGAAAAAAAATATACTGAAAAAATTAAGTGCTGAAAAAAAAATACTGAAAAATTTAAGCGCTGAAAAAAAATACTTGAAAAATTAAGTGCTGAAAAAAAAATACTGAAAAAATTAAGTATTGAAAAAAAAATACTGAAAAAATTAAATGATGAAAAAAAAATACTGAAAAAATTAAGTGCTGAAAAATAAATACTGAAAAAATTAAGTACTGAAAAATAAATACTAAAAAAATTAAGTACTAAATTCTATAAGTATTAAATTTGTATTGTAAAACTATTTGATAAATTACTAACAATTAAATGCTGAAAATAAATATATTGTTTGATAACTATAAATGCTGAATAATGAAAATTATGTATTTTACATATTTATACTTATTATCATTATATTACATATTATCCAAAATAAATAGAGTTTCTAATAATATTTTATTTTTCAATACTATTAATAATTATTATTTAAAATAAAATCATTAGAAACGTATCCATAAATAAATCATAATAACCAAAAAAACATAAATATTTTTAAAAAATAACCAATAGAATCTAAATTTTTTAAAATTATCCAAACTTTTAATAAAAAAATAAAAATTAATGAGCAATTAGTTGATTTGTTATTTTCTCTCTTAAATTAATTATGAAAGATAGTTAGGATTAAGATTTATGGTGGTAGAGAGAGAATGAAGAAAATACAAATTTACAAACTGAACTATAGCCTGATTGAGAAAATGAAAAAGAAAAGAAAAAAGGACAAAACAGTAACTTTAAAAAAAATTATTGAAACTTTTCTGTATTCAACGATAAGTAGGCCTCAACCTACTTATTATTTTCAATGGTTTTTCATTTAAAATTTTTAATTAAGATATTTCTAAAATTTTTTGATCAAACATATTGAAAAAATAAAATCATTGAAAATTTTAATTTTCAATGGTTTATCAAAAAGGCGCTAAAACTCCATGTCTTCAGTTTTTTATTTTAAAAACATAAAACACTTTTTAAAATTGAAAGTTATCTTTGATTACTTGAAAGTTTTGAACCTACATTTATTTTGTATAAATTCATTTGAACCAAAATTACTCATCTTATCAATATTAACATTAAAAAACACAACACACGCACACATACAGACATTTAAAACTAAAACATTTTTTTCAAATTCAAACATTTTATCAAAATTACTCATCTTATCAATATTAACACTTATTGTTTGAATTTGTAGGTGATGAGCTGTGCCGAGCTGACCCAGCACGGCCCATTTGACACATCTAGGTTGATATGAAGAGACTTCACATCTTCCTATATGTCTCAAAGATATTCTTCTTTATTCTCAAGAGAGATAGCCTCGTAAATTATCTCAGGCTCACCTACAATCGTGAGTAATATGTAATCACAAATTCTAGTATATATTTGGTATGGCCTAGATGATCTTAGTTCAAACAGAGATATATCATCATGAACAATTTGATCATACCAAGTTTCAACTTAAATATGGTCTTTCACCTCCTCGATAGGTATATCATGAGTCTCATAAATATTAGATATATCTTGTGCCTTAGAAATAGCATATGTATCTTAAGGCTTAGAATCATTTGGTAGCTACTCAATTCTTTCCCCTTGATTAGATTGGTATATGGAAGGAACCAGCATCAAATCTATATAAATAAGAATATCTATTAAATCACTCTCCTCTCTACTTGGTTGATTGTCGTCCATAAATTAATCCCCTAAAAAATTATCTTTGCTCTATATAAGTTTTTTGGAAATTAGGTCCCACAATTTGTACCCAAAGTCCTCATGTCAATAGCCAATGAAAATGCATGGATGTATAGTATTATTGAGTATATATCATTTAATTTTTGGGTTATGATCATAGACTTTGCAGTCAAAAACTCACAAGTGATCATATGAGATATTTTTCTTAGTACAGACTTTATTGGAAACATATTCATCCATGGAAATAGCAAGGCACATATTAATTATATCAATAGTCATATGCATAACTTCTCTTCAAAATTATTTGAAATATGCACATGAGAAAACATGCACTAAACTCTCTCTTCAATATTTTAGTTCATCCTTTAGCAATGCCATTTAATTGTTGTGTCTTGGGCCCTGGTTGGTTACTTTTCATGACTAATAGCATATGATACATAATATCTATCAAACTAATTTTGTTATTCTCTCTCATTATCAGAATGTATGGAGATCAATTTCTTATTAATCTCTCTCTATCAACTCTAACATAGACATTTTGAAAGATAACAAAAACTTAATCTTTTATTTTTAGTATTCATAATCAAAATTTCTTGTAGTGATTATCAAAAAATATGACAAATTATAGGGTCATACTGAGTATTTTACTCTACATGAAGCAAACATCAGTATATAAAGATTAAGAATATTGGATCTTTTCGATGATGAATGAGAGTGAAAAAACACTATATGGTTTTTTCCAGTCATCTAATTCATACACTAATCAAGAAAAGATTCGTGATCGAATAGTAAGATATTTTTTCTAGCTAAATATTAAAGGCTTTTCTCACTCACATGATCAAGTGTGGACAATAGTTTATTCAAAACCATAAAATAGCAGAAATGACAATTAGTTAATAAAGTAATGAAAGTAATCAATTTAACAACCCAAAAATAAAGAAAATCACATTATCACAATTCTAAAAAATCTAACACATTGAAAAACAATGACCAATTTATTGAAATATAAAATCAAATAATATGTGCTAAAGACTACTTCACGTGTACAACAAGTTCATAAATCATACAACACCCAAAATTATATTTGGACTAAAATATATTTTCTAGGATATGAAACCTTAGAATTCTAAAATCTAGTATAAAAATATAAACCTAGGATTTTTCAAGGAATGTTCATATCTCTTTTCACATTATTCAATAGATGATATTAGCAATTTATTAGATGTATGGCTCAAGATTAATAATGTAGTTGTATCTTGATTGCTAGATCAAAGAGAATGTGTCATCCATGACTTTTTGATTCTTCAAATATTATTCAAGTTCAAATTACTCATGAAACTCAATCTTGGGAGAAGACTAAACAATCCTGAAGAAAAGCAACATCATGAAAAATACACCGAAAAATTAGCTACTCAATCACATAGATAAAAAAATAGAAAAGAAAAATACACCACATTTTTTATCAAAACATACACACATAATACTAAAAAAAATTCAGTCATTTCTTTTTTTTAATGCGTTTGGATGGGGATATCGCCCAACCGAGAGGGTACCATGCATGTCTTCTTTGTGAAAATGTGAATTTTCTTCATTTTCACAAATTCAAAGGTTCTATCTCATATTCTTCATCTACGTACATTACACATTAAAAATAAAAACAATAAAAAATAGACATGTCTACCTAACTCAAAAAACCCAACATAAAAGAATTAAAAATATATGCTTCCTAAATCCTAATACAAACTATCATATATACTTTCTCACTCATATTTTAGTATTATATATTCTATTTTTTTTTACTTTTTATGATAGTTACAATATCATATTTTTTATTTTTATTTTAGTATCCTATATTCGTTTAGGATTTAAATAGTCATTCGTATGTCTCCCTAATTCTCTATGTATGTCAGAGCTTTTCTATAATACATGGTGTCAATTTTATCATTCTATATGTAATTATATTCATAATAATAGAATAAGAAATTTCAATGTTATGATAGATTTTTGAGGGATCAATATATCACGTGATATTTTAGTTGTACGAAAAAGATAGATTCGCAAAATTTCTATTAGTGTTATATGTCAAAAAAATTTCACATAGTCGAGGACAACTACGAATAATAATAATTATTTAGATATCTTGGTAGCTCATACATATTGGATTGACCACCTCGTTATTTACTCTTAGATAAATGAATAAAAAATTTATAATTTTTGAATATATTTTCAATCACAATATCCAAAGGCTTGCTACTATTATCTTATTTAATTTTATAATATTTATAAAAGTTTTGTAATTATTTTTTAAATTTTACCCTCTCATTCTTATAGTCACTACATGTAAAAACAAATAAGTTTTATAATATTTATGAGCAATTCGATCTTAATTTTCGGATACTAAGCAATAAAATAGTACAATAGTCGATTAGTATATTATAAGTGTTCTTTTCATTTTATAGCTATGTTATTAAAATAAATGTATTTTCTATATTATTTAAATATATTACTCATATTGCATATATACCTAAGTATAATATAGGATATGAAAGTATACATTAAGCACAAGTTCATCATATGGTAACAAAAATTAAGAATATTATAAATAGATATCTTATATTCTAATCATATTCATTTATTATAACTTCACAAAATATATTCCTCATGAACTCGGATAAAAGATGTTAGTAGTCAACAGATGAATCTTATATTAAATATATTTAATTTTAATGATGCATAACATCAAGTTGTAATTTTTTTAGGTCTAATGACTTATATATATTATAAAAAATTTATAATTTTCAAGACATATTAACAAATTTTACCAAATCTTGAATACATTATGGTAAGTGGGAAGCTAATTCTAAGTTGTCTTATACTATTAAATTTATGAACTGGTGGATGTAGTATAAAAACATTATTCCCAAGATTATAAAAAAAAATGCATTATTCTTATCTAATTATTATATTGCCAACACGAAAGATATATTGACAATTTGCTAATTATTATATTGATCATGAGAGAAAAAATTTCTCAATAATTTACATAATAAGTTTTTATAAGTCTCGTGACTTCTAACAAGAGATGGCTAATGGGTTGAGCAACTCAATCCCACCTAGGACAAAGTTGGTAATACCGAGTGGCATGACATGACCCGAATCATCAGCCGACCCTAGTCAAATTCAGCTTGGGTGAAAAATAGGTCATGCAATGCCTTTGGATCAAGCAAAAACTAGACTCGAGTTTGATGAGTGAACTCAAATGTTGAAATTTTTAAAATATGTTGGTGGGGGGTTGGATAGAATTGAATACCTCATCCAAATTATCACACATTGAATTATTTTATTTAAGATGATTGTAGATTAGTTCGGGTCAATCCCTATCATGATCAACTTAAATAAAAAAAATTAAGTGTAATTGTGGCATGTATTTGTTATGCGATGTGTCACCTACTATTGGATAGAATCAATTAATTGGCTAGATTATGTCTAGCTAATGGTTTAAATTAAAAAATAAAAATAAAATATAAAACATATATATTTTTTATTCATACTCTAATCTCATATGTATTACCTATATGTGATTCTATACGTTCTAAAAGAAACAATTTTGTGTAAATCATAATTTTTTTTAAATTCTTGACTAATCATTGGCAAAATACAATAAACAATGAAATTATGAAATTATTGTGTTGGATATTATTTAAAATTACAAGGTACACATACACTAAACATATTTTTTATTTTGTACTCTTACTTTTATATCATAAAGTTATAAGTAAATAAAAGGACATTCTTCTTCCACTTCTACAACTAATCATTTTAAAAAAATAGATCAATGATAAATCAACTAAAATGTCTAAACTTAATTTGACACATCAAAAATATATAGTTAAAAAAAATTATAAAAAATATTTTAATTAACAATAAAAAATAATAAATCAACCCATAGGTCTCCCCATCTACCAAAATAAAAAATAATTAAAAAATATTAGATAGATCAAAGAATATTTCACATAATATATATATATATATATATATATATAATATAATATAATTATAATTTTATATTAAACTAGACACCTAATTAGATACATCAAATAATAAATAAAAACTTTAAAATAAAAATTGCGATCAAATTCTTCTTCACTCATGTTTTTTCATGTAATTTATTCACCCTTTCATGACATGTAGAAGACTAAAAAGAAAATTGTGCTCTATCCAACCAATTTCAACATGGTCAACTCAAACTGCCCAACTCAGTCAAGCCCAATAAATTTAATGATTATGCCAAACAAAATGAAATGGAAAATCCATTGTAAAGTAAATGATAATTACAAATAGTTAGATTTTTATATGAAATTACCATCAATTTGTTGGAAGGAAGATGAAATAACAACACTCCACGAAAGAACAATTAATAAAATACTTTAAACTCTTTTTTGAATGAATAAAATACTAATACAAGAGGGGTATTAATAGTTTATAAGAATCAATCTCAACCACACAATTTTAAATCATTAAATTTTTACATAATTCAAGCCATTAAATTCTCACCTAACTTTGACCAAGCTTTTCTGATAACTTTAATTTTTTTTTTCAAAATTTAAATCTATTATGCTTCTAGATAAATAAAAACAAGTTTATATTTCAACATCATTCCTTAAACTTGATTTCATTTTCTCCAAGTAAACTTCTTAGCCTGGTAAAGCCTTCTTGCTTGAGTGGTTTGATGAAAATATTGGCTAATTGATCATGAGACTTCACATATTCCAGCTGCACATCCATCTTCGCAATGTATTCTTAAATATTTTGATAGCGAGTATCAATTTGTTTACTTTGATCATGGAAGACTTGGTTCTTAGCCAAAGTTATTACTGACTTATTGTCTAGAAAATTCTTGATTGGCTCTTCTTGTGGCACAATTAACTCTTTTAATAGATTTCGAATCTAGTTTGCATGACAAACTCAAGATGTAGCCACTTGATACTCTGCTTCTCATGTGAAAAGTGATAATTGATTGCTTCTTTGATACCTATGTACAGGCAGTATCTTACATATAGAATACAAAACTAATGAACTCTTACGATCATCTATATCTATGCTCTAATCACTATCACTATACCCAACAAGCTTGTAATTATCACAAATAGAATAATACAAGCCAAAGTCTATTATACCTTTAATATAATGGAGGATTCTCTATGTATTGACTAATGACTCTAATCGCATAAAGAATATCAAACCTGTTAAATAAACATTAAATGTTTGTTTTTAATGCGGAAGGTGAAATGTCAAGAATTAGTAGTTACTCTTATGGGTAATAATACTTTTTAATTTTCAGTTTTATGAGGCAAACTATAGCCTATAAATAAATCATTGTATTGCTTGTAAAAAAAAGAATCTGAATAAAAAACCTCTTTTACAGAAATAATTTTCTTCATTTATAGTTTGCAACAAGCAATTTTTTTTACAAATTGGTATCGGAGGGATGGAGAGTATAATCAATAAAATTTCGCTGTCCCGATTAACAAAGGTGAACTATAAGAATTGGAGCATCCAAATGAAAGCTCTTATCAGTTCTGTGGATTGTTGGGAGGTGGTTCAAGAAGGTTTCGAAGAACCAGAATCTACTGAAGTATACATGGTGGCTCAAAATAAGGCATTGAAAGAAACGTGATCAAAAGATAAGATGTCATTGTACATGTTCTGAGCTGTTGATGAGTTGGGCTTCGAGAAGATTGCCAATGCGAACCCTTCAAAAGACGCATGTTCAAACCGTGGTGAATCAACTCAACTGAGACGGAGAAAAGATATTCGATGCGTGAGTCATGGAAATGATTATGAGATGACAGTTTCAAGAATGTGGTATGTGCCATAGAAGAGTCAAATAATCTAGCAACATTCATGGTAAACAAGCATGCAGGTTCTCTAATGGTACTTGAATATCGTAAGAAGAAGAAGAAGAGAGGAGACTTGAGCAAGTACTTCAAACCAAAGCATCGATCAATGATGAAAATATATTCTTTCCTCAAAATTTTCGAGGTAAATAGCGTGGATGTGGTGGTCGAGAAAATAGTCGCGGTAGGAAAAGTCGTGGTCAAGAAGGATATTATGAGGCGAAGTGGCAATCAAACCAACAAAATTGGCATGGAAGAGGAAGCGGTCGTGGAAGAGATGGTCGTGGAAGAGGCGTCGGTCAAATTATTCCTATTTGAGTGCTACAAGTGTGACATATATGATCACTATGCCAAGGATTACAATTCCGATAAATGTTACAATTGTGGAAAGGTGGGGTATTTTGTAAAAGAATGTCGAATCGAGAAAAAGATGGAAGAGACAACCAACCTAGCCACTGAAGATGAGGTGGAAGAAGGTTTTCTCTTAATGACATATAACAAAGTCAACACTGACAATGACATATTGTGGTACCTCGACATGGCTGCAAGCAACCATATGTGCGGGCATGAGCATTATTTTAAAGAGATGCGAAAGGTTGAAGTTGTATTTGTATCATTTGGAGATAGCTCAAAAGTTGAGGTCAAAGGCCAAGGTACAATTTATTATGTACAAAAGGATGATTTCGTTGGGTCAATCCAAGACGTGTATTACGTACCAGACCTCAAGAGCAACATTTTAAGTGTGGGACAACTCATGGAGAAAAGTTATTTGGTTTTTATGAAAGACCAGATATTACTATTGAAAGACAAGTAAGGATGTTCAGTCGCACAAGTTGAAATGTGAAGAAATCGAATGTACAAACTGAATTTGAGAAGAGTATGAGAAAAATGTTTGCAAGTCAACGTAGAAGGCAAGGCATCACTGTGACATCTTCGTTTTAGTCACCTACATCATGAAGGCCTAAACAAGTTGGCAAAGAAGAATATGATACACGTACTACCAAACATGAAATACGAGAGAAAATTTTGTGAAGAATGTGTGCTCGGAAAGTATGCAAAATTTTCATTTCAAAAGAAGGCATAATTGGGCTAAGCAACCTTTCAAGTTGATTCATTTCGACATATGTGGACCAATCACCCCTGAATCTTTCAGCGGCAAAAGGTATTTCATTTTCTTTATTGATGATTTTTTACGAAAAACTTGGGTTTATTTTCTGAGATAAAAATCTGGGGCATTTGAGGTGTTCAAAAAATTTAAAGTGTTGGTGGAAAAGGCAACTGGTAGATACATCAAATCTGTACGATCCGATAGAGGTGGCGAATATACTTCGATAGTTTTTATGGAGTATTACGAGGAGCAAGACATAAGATGATTTCTAACTGCACCGTACTCTCCACAGAAAAATGGTGTGGCCGAGAGGAAGAACCGGACCATTCTAGACATGGTTCGATCAATGCTCATAAGCAAGAAAATGCGGAAAAATTTTTGGGAGGGAGCCATGCAATGCACCGTCTATATTCAAAACTGGTGTCCACATGCGAAGTTGTATGATCAAATACCACAAGAGACTTGTAGTGGAAAAAAACTGATAGTCTCTCATCTCAAAGTATTCGGCAGTTTGGCCTACGCACACATGCTGGATCAGCAAAGAACAAAGCTCGAAGATCAAAAGCAAAAGATATATTTTTATTGGGTATGATGAGAAAACAAAAAGATACAAGCTATTTGACATAATAAGCAAAAAGATTCTAGTAAGTCATGATGTATGAGTTCATGAATCAAATGAATGAGATTAGAATAAAGCAACAAAGAATATCATTGAAGTTGGAGAATCATCAATTGTTATGCCAATAACTATATTGAAAAATTCTAAAACCATTAATGATGAAGATGAACCGCGACAACCCAAAATGCAAAGCTTACAAGATTTGTATGATTCGACAAATGAGGTACACCTTGTATATCTTTTGGTGGATTTCGAGAATTTAAGTTTTGAGCAGGCGGTGCAAGACAAGAAGTGGAAAACTGCCATGGACGAGAAAATTCAAGCAATAGATCGCAACAACACATGGGTGTTAGAAGAATTACTAAATGGAACTCAGCCCATTGATGTCAAGTGGGTATTTAAGAGAAAGATGAATGCTCAAGAGGACATAGAACGGTATGAGGTGAGACTTGTAGCAAAGGGTTACAAGCAAAAGGCAGGAATCGATTATGATGAGGTGTTTGCTCCCGTTACAAGAATGGAGACAATCAGATTGTTCATTTCACAAGCGGCTCAATTCAAATGGTCGATATTATAAATAGATGTCAAGTTGGCATTCCTGAATGGTGTGCTTGAAGAAGAAATTTATATTAAACAATCACCGGGGTACATGAAAATCAGAGAAGAAAAGAAGGTGTTAAAATTGAAGAATGCCCTTTATGAGTTAAAGCAAGCATCACGGGCATGGAATACTCATATCAATACATACTTCAAAGAGAGTGGGTTCGAGCAATATTCATACGAACATGCCCTTTATGTGAAGAAAAGTGGAGGTAATATGTTATTTGTTGCTCTCTATGTTGATGATCTTATTTTTATAGGGAATAATAACGAAATGATACAAAAGTTCAAGAGCACAATAACAGGGGAATTTGAGATGACAGATATGGGCTTGAAGTTTTTCCTTGGTCTGGAGGTAAGACAAGGTAAGATAGGTATCTTTGTATCCTAGGAAGCATATACAAAGAAGATTTTGAAGAAGTACAGGATGAAATTTTGTAATCTGGTTTCAACACTAATAGAACCAAGTGCAAAACTCTCTAAGTTTGATGGAGAAGAACGAGTCAACGCAAGCAAATACCGGAGTCTAGTGGGAAGCCTTCGCTATCTCACATGCACAAGGCCGGACCTTGCATCAAGTGTCGGCATTGTAAGTCGGTTCATGGGGGAGCTAGTCTATTCATATTGGAAGGCGTTAAAGTGAATCCTATGGTACATCAAAGGAACAATATCACTTGGGTTATTCTATACAAATATGGCAGATTACAAGTTGGTCGGGTACTCCGACAATGATTGGTGTAGAGACTTGGATGATCAGAAAAGCACATCAAGTTATGTATTTTTTATGAGCGACACGATGTTTATATAGCTTTCAAAAAAGCAACCAATCATGACACTCTCGACGTGTGAAGCTAAATATGTGTCAACATCTTTGTGTGTACGTCATGCGATATGGCTTAGAAATTTGTTGGGCTTGATGAAGTTTTTCATTGGTCTGGAGGTAAGACAAGGTAAGATGAGTATCTTTGTATCCCAGGAGGCATATACAGAGAAGATTTTGAAGTACACGATGAATTTTTGCAATCTGGTTTCAACACCAATGGAACCAGGTGCAAAACTCTCTTAGTTTGATGGAAGAGAATGAGTCGACACAAGCAAATACCAGAGTCTAGTGGGAAGCCTTCGCTATCTCACATGAACAAGGCTGGACCCTGCATTAAGAGTCGGCATTGTAAGTTGGTTCATGGGGGAGCCATTCTATTCACAGTGGAAGGCGTTAAAGTGAAGCCTACAATACATCAAAGGAACAATATCATTCGGGTTATTCTATACAAATGCGACATATTATAAGTTGGTCGGGTACTCCAACACGGTGATTGGTCCACATATATCGAAATGAATCAACTCGAGAGGTTACTTAGCCCGATATTCTGTCTTCTTTTGAAATGAAATTCTTGCATTTCAAAAGAAGGCAACATAGACTTCCTACCAAGCTTTTGTAGAGGGTGGGATCTGTCTTACTTCTTTTCTCATGCTTGGACAACTTGATTCCACATTTTATTGGTGCGCCAACTAAACTATAGTTATTCATCTTGAATTTTTAAAGTACATCTTTAGCATAATTTTCTTGAGTGATTAGGATCATTTTTTCTTCTTGCTTAACTTCAATGCTGATGTAGTAAGACACGAGCCCAATGTCAGCCATCTTGAATTCCTTCGTCATCTATTTCTTAAATTTGTCAAACATACTTAGATTGTTACCTGTGAAGATTAGGTCATCTACATACAAGCACACGGTGAGAATATCACCATTTTCAATTTTGATGTTGATTGTGTGCTCATATGGAAACTTGATGAAATTTCTTTCTTGGAGGTATTTATCAATTTGAGTATTCCAAACTCTCGAGATTTCTTCAATCCATATAGTGTCTTCTTCAACTTTAAGACTTTGACTTCTTCTCCTTTTACTTTATAACCCTATAGTTTCTCAATATAGATTTCTTCTTTAAAGACTATTTAGGAAGACAGATTTTACATCCATTTAATGATGTATCTTTTAATTATTTTGAGCAGCCAAGGAGATAAAAAATCTAATAGTTTCTAATGGAGCAATCGGGGCAAATACCTCATTATAATCGATTATGACTTTTTCACTATAACCTTTTGTCACCAATCTTGTCTTGTATCTTTTGACTTCTCATATGATACATTTCTTTGCTTTGTATACTCATTTCACACCAATCACCTTGTATCCTTTTGGAAGTGAAGCTATCTCCCATATGTTGTTTTTCATGATTATCTTTATTTCTTCATCCATAGCTTATTTTCAATTCTTATTTCTTGTTGCTTCTTAGAAGTTACATATATTCACATTCGACAAAAAGATAGAAGAGAGTATGATTCTCTTGATTTTCAGTTATCTCATATAATTCTTATAAGCTCCTGAAACATTGAACCCTTTCACTTGAGCTTCCTTCTTCTTGAGTACTCATAACTAGTGTAGTTGGTAGGTATGTGAGTACCTTTTATGCTTGTTCTATCATTGGATGCTATACACATCATCTTCTTCAACATATGGAAAGAAGTTATAGCCTTCATTATGTTGTCCTTCGTCCCATTCTCTTTCTTCATTATGACATATTGACTAATGACTATCTTTCTAGTATTAGGATTGTAAAGCTTATAGCCTTTAGAATTTACATTATAACTGATGAAGATGTATTTTTGGCTTTTATCATCTAGCTTGTTTCTTTACTCATCAGAGACATGCACATGAGCTATGCTTATGAAGACTCTTAGATGGGAAATGCTTGGCTTCCTTCCACTCCAAGCTTCTTGTGGTGTTTTTTCTCATATGATTCTTGTCAGAGATCAATTAGATTGATACACTATGCATGCAACTACTTCTTCCCACAGCTCCTTTGGTAGTCTCTTGGATTTAAACATGCTTCTTGCCATATCAAAGTTAGTTTCATTCTTCATTTTCACCACTCCATTTTGTTGGGAGGATCTCGGAACTATGAGAGGCCTTTGAATTTCATGATTTTCACAATATTTCTAAAATTTGTTCAATGTAAATTCTCCTCCATGATCTGATCTCATAGATTTAATTAAGAGCCCACTTTCCTTCTCAACAAAAACTTTGAACTTCTTATTTTTGTTCAAACACCTCTAATTTTTCCTTGAGAAAATATGCCCATGTTTTTCTTGAAAAATTATCTATAAAGAAAAGAAAATAGTTGCTCTTACCAAGTGAGTTTAGCTTGATTGGACCCCACACATCCATATGTATGAGTTACAATGGCTTTTGAGCTCTTGAACTTGACTCATTTGGACATCTCTTATTGAATTGCTTCCCAAGTTGACAACCTTCACACACTTGATCATGATGAATAATGACTAGTAGTCCTCTCACCATTTACTTCTTGGAGAATGATTATAATCCTCCAAAGTTAAGATGTCCAAACCAAAGATGCCAAAGCCAAGTTACATATTTGTAACATGTTTTGAGATACTTTGCAAGATCGCTTTGAATGATGAGCATGAACATTCTATTTTTTTACATTGATACTTATTAAATTACTCCCATTATCTCTTATAGAAAGATTATTATTTTTTAGATTAATATCATAATCTTTCTCCAAGAGTTGTCATAAGCTCAATATATTACTCTTAGTGTTCGACACAAAATAAATATAGGAAATGAATTGATAATTTCAATTCTTCAATTGGATGAGTATGTTACCTCTACATTTTACTACTACCTTTAATTCATTTCCTAAAATCACTTTACCACTCACCAATTCATCAAGCTCTACGAACATACTTCTTTTCCCACATATATAATTGCTTGTACCAAAGTCAAGGTATCATGAGTTATTTTCATCTCTCGCATTGTCCTTATAAGTCAGTAGCAAGATTTCATCTTCTTAATTTCTTTCTTTCACATAAATGGTATTCTCTTCAAATCTTTTATTGTTTTGAGCTCTTCATTTTAAAGGATAATGACCAAGCTTTTCATAGTTGTAACACCTGATATACTACTTGTCGTACCTTGATTTGTAGTTGCTTCTCCTATGACCTCTTATTGAGTTTTCTTCTCTTTAGACATCATAGGACCTCCAACCTTATCCACATCTACGGCTTCCTCCTTGACCGCGACCTCTTCCTTGTTACCTTCTATCATTTTTTATGTTATCTTTTTTAGTTGAATTAATTTGAGTTTTGAGTAATTTTTTTATTATCCCTTTCTTTTTATTCCTTTTTTCGTAATAGCCTTGTAAGGAAACTAGCAACTGCTCAATTGTCATGGCTTTCAAGTCTTTGATTTTTTCAAAAATAGTAACAATGTAGTCGAATTTTGTATCTGTCGATCGAAGAATCTTCTCCAATATTTTTTTACATTACTTAATATTTAACTATTTATTTTCAATTGATTTGTCACTATTAATACTATAGAGAAGTTGTGTGAAATGATTTCTTCTCCTTTCATATCAAAAGCTTCAAACTCAGCTCTCATAATTTGAAGGCATACTTTCTTAACCAGATCTGCTCCCTTATATGAGGTTTGAAACTTCTCCCATACTTCTTTTGGCGTCTTCGCTTCTGAGATTTTCTCAAATACATCATCATCTAACCCTTGATAGGTTAGATAGAGAGCCTTATTGTCTCTCTCGAGTCTCTCAAACTATCCCTTTGAGATTGAGATAAAGCATCTTAATTCTCCGGTTCTTTGTGACATTTTTCTATTAGATCTCGCACCTTTTGTGATCAAAGGACCTTCAACTTAATGCTCTAGTTATCATAATTGCTCTTGTGAAGTACGAGGACTTGGAAAGAGATCATTCTGTTACTCATCATATTCTTATTAATGTTTGACTTTGAATCAAAAAAATACTATGAGACATAAGTACTCAATACTCCAACTCTCTTAAATAATGAGATCTCATGAAATTTTTTTTATGTAAAAGTCCAATTAACATTGCAACCACAACACATAATTATCTATAGACCTAATAACTTATACAAGAGGAAGAGATGTATTTATAGGTTACAAAAATTAATCTCAACCATACAGTTTTAAGCCATTAAATTTTAACATAACTTAAACCATTAAATTCTCACTTAACTTTGACTAAATTTTAATTATAACTTTAATTTTTTGCTAAAATTTAAATTTATCTTGCTTCTAGATAAATAAAAATAAATTTAAATTTCAATACAATTAATATCAATATTTAGATTCAACTTGGACTATTTCAAAGTACCATAAATAATAATGAAGTTGGGTGATGAAATTTTTATATGAAAATCATGCGATCACTTATATTTTACGTATAATGTCATTCTAACTTACACCAGACATTTTTTGTTAAACTTTGGTTATAATTTAAATTACCATAGCAAACATTTTTATTAAACTTTTGTTATAAATATTTTTGTTCATATGTATAATTGTAGATAATGATGGCGTATTTTCGATCGAGGAAAACAAACAAATAGCATATTAAAAGCCAGCTAAAAAAAAGTTATTTTTATTAACACAAGAAATACGACATGCATACCCAACATGGGCAGCAAAGGTGGGTAAAAAACAAAAAAGTATATATAAAAAATCTGGGAGGGAAAAAAAAAACACAGACAAATCAAAGCACGCATGAAGACAAATTTTGTAAATAAAAGAATGTAGCAGTCATTTGATATCATCTTCCCTTGAGGATCAGGGCGGTGGGAGCCAAACTTTCATTATCAGATTGCACAGGGACAGTCCAAGAGTTGAATTTAGCTGGAATTTTTTGTTCGATGGGAAGGGATGCTCTTCTTGGCTCAGGTGGTTTGGATTTTATGTCTCCCAGTTCACATGTAGAAGGTTTTTTGCTGTAATAAAGAAGAAGTCGATCCATGATCTTTTCTTCATCATGGTCATTCTGCAGAGACTTGGAACCAATCCCGTGACTTGGTTTCTTTGATTTCAAAGAATCTGTATCACTTCGATTGTCCGGTTTAGTTCTCACTGATTTACAGTTTGGATTCGAAGGCACTTTTTGTTGTTCTTCCTTGTTCTTCGGTAGGAGATAAGGAGGGCGTATTTCTCTATAGTAGATATGTTTGCTTCCGCACGAGTCATCTGCAAAACTTTCCGGCTTACTCAAGCTAGCATTAAGGCTACCTCGATCAGCTTGACATCCACTACGTGTAGAATTGTATTTGAGCATGCGTTTTTGAGTTATAATTTCTTCTCTAGAATCATACCCACTTTGAAAATCAGCTCCTTCGTGAGGGAGAATGTTGGCAGGAGCATCCGCTTTCATGATCACATTCTTGGAGTTAGATTCGCCATGGAACTTATTACAAGTAGAATTGAATCTGAAATCACTAATACTTTTTCTTGCGGAATCACGGGAACAGTGTTTAGGGTTTGATCTTCGTGCCACAGAATGCACCTCAGGATCAATAACTTGTTTCCGAGAATCAAACCCATTTTGGATATCGAGCTTGTGACTGCCATTCTTAGAATCGCCCTCATCAACCATATTGATTCCTTGCTCATGCACTTGCAGGTTCTAAACGAAAAGAAGTTGATTCAGTGAACAATGAGACAACGGTACCAGAAAACAATGAAGCAAACAGATCGATGCTAGATTTCAATTTTGAACAAAATCGCTGATAGATTGAACAGAGATGAACTATTCCTTGAGCAATTATTGTTCTTAAATGCTTCATGGAGCAAAAAAAAAAAAAACCAAACACAGGAAATCTTGCTGACCTGCTTGAAAGAGACTCGAGTCCATTGTAGAGAAAATTCCGTTGCTATTTCTTCCATTAATTGAAGCTTTGCATCATCAGTATATTCGTTTGTTTTCCAAATCTCAACCAGCTGAACATATTCAAATAAACAGGTGAATAATAAAAACTAGAGAAGCTGGGAGAGTTGCGCAACTAAGAAAATTGAAATGACCTCTATACTGACAAATGCTTCGAGAGCAGTTCCGTATCTCTTAGAAAACAATTCACGAAGATCTCGCATTTCCTGAAACTCGGCAAATTTAGCAGCGTATATAAGAGATTGCACGGCTTCTTTGCATTCTTCTGGGCATTCTCTGATTCATAGGAAAAATAAGAACAAATATTAAATCAGTGAGCTGGAGACGACGCTACCAATGATGAGTGGAGGAACTAACAAACCAATATATACTTTTGCTTGTTCATGAGAGAAGCATTGCTAATAATACATTCACAAAACCGTTCGATAACGTTGAAATAAGCTATCATTTTTAGCTCGACGAGAAGACCTGTTGCCTGCACATCACAATAGGATCGCAAATGGATGACAAGACGAAGAACAATCGGATTGGCGAGGGAGCTACAGAATTTCATGAATAGACTACAAACTCGACTATAATCTACTGTGAAGCTTAGCGATGAATCCAATTGAAAACAAGCATAGTTGTAGTTCGATGTAAGAAGACGAAATAATTACCCTCCCGTAGGCATTCAAATCCATGCCATTGCGAATGAGATCTGCCATATCATTCTTCAAGTATCTAACCACAGCATTCTTCTTCTTCTTCGATAACTCAACTTTTGTTTTTATAATCTTTATCAAGCTCTCGCTGGATCCATTTAACAAGAAATCAAGATCATCATTCAATTAATTCAAAAATAGTTAAGACTGTGCAAGATTGAAATACCATTTTGCAAGAAATTTGGATTTCCAAAAAGAAATAAACATCGAGTTATCTTGCTACGATTCCTGCTGTAAATGACCCAAAATCACGCACAACGAATGGGTGCGAAATAACATCGAGAAACGGATATGAAGATGAAGAGTGGTTCGCGCTCGCGAGACGAAAAAGAAAATGAATTTATTTTTGAGAAGTCGGGAAACCGGTGTAGTGGAAAGCCACAATTTGAGGCTAGACCGCTAGAGAGACGATGATGGAAACAAGACTGGAAAGGAAGAAGATAATGATGGGGATAGGAGAGAGAAACTAGTCAATCAAAGCACCTTTATTATGGCTCGGTGGCATACAGTTACATAAACGAATAAAGATTTGGAATGTTCCCTCTCTCTGATTCTGATAGCTACAGCTAGGCAACAAAGTTCGCATTTTGGATGGGGGATTTTGTCGCATGATTTTCGCTCTGATATTTCTTCTCTTTTCCGCTACCGAGGCACTGAGCATGTGAATAGTGAGTATTAGAAGGTGTCGTATCAGTTATCGTCCGCCCTGTTTGTAGTACCATGTGAAGTTTTCTCTGCAGTGACTATATTTACAGCAATTTCTATTTTTTCCTCCATTCGGAGGATCACGTTTCATGTAACACGTGTGATTAAAATTAAACGTGACGATTCCAATAACACACAAGTTTGTTATGCTTAGATTAGTAAATCTTTTTTTTTTAATTTGTGGATTGCCGATGGTCCATCCCATGAGGTGTGATTTCTTGTGGATTGATATATTACGATTCAACTTATATTATATTTTAGCTTAGTGAAATGACTTTAACTGGAGATCTAACTGTATACCATGCTCCAAGATAAGCATGTGTATGACTCTTGTTCTAACAATATGATAGATCTAACTGACATATATTTAGTGGAGCATATCAAGTATCTCTGGAGATCCAACTCATGACCCCAAAATAAGAGCATCAATCTTTTTTATCAATCAATTTATCATATTGATATGACATTGTATTTAGTTGGTATTGAATTTAGAAAGAGTAAATTAGCTTAGTGAAATGTACTTAAGTCGACTCTCATCTATGTAATGTGTGTATTTGTGTCACCCAAACATGTCGTTAAACAGAGCCAAAATAAAAAAACTATGATCTATACAACATCTCTAAATCCAAAATTACATGATTTGGTGTTTTAGTTAGCTATGGAATGTGTTGCTTCGATATTACATTAAAGTCTTGATATAAAGAGTATGACAATGAGTTAGATTGCTCCTCTACCTAGGGCACAACATGGGATAGGTTGTGCATGCTATTATTAAGAAAGTAGCTATTTTAGTTGTCAACTTTGGTATAATGTAATTTATATGTTTGAGATATTTTCATTACATCCAAATTGTGAAAAAAAATTGTGAAAAAAAATTGTGGTGAAGAAAGTTACATGATAGTTATGAATATATTTGAAATTGAAGTGTTAGTTAGGCTTATTGATATCAAAATCATAAAAAAAAAAGGTTTGAATTCTTCAAAATTCTACTTAGCTTATGAAATTGCTCTAAAATATATTTGAAAATATTATCACGAATAACTGCTTCAAATAACAATTAATGACCCCATCTCCCTTTGCATTCTCATTTCATATTTACTTCATCTCTATCAAATTCAAACCCCATTAACATTATTTAGTCGCCATTGTCTAGACACGAAAATGAATTCAAAGATAGAAGCATCTTTCTCTATTGCCTTGGTTAATCAATTGTTCTCTCCACTGAATCTCATCAAATGACTATGCATTTGTCAATCAATTTCATTGCTAAATTTGGAGTTGTCTCTCTTTAAAAATTGTAAGAAATATCATTTCATCGTGTCACTCTGATAGAAAAGTGAGGGCATCATTTTATCTTGCTAATTACACATTTTAATTTTTCTCATCTTCTTCATATTACTCCATGTCCTTCAATGACCTCATCTTGTTGGGGGTAAAAAAAAAAAATCAAAAGCTTATATATCAATTTATTGCTATCACTTTCCTCAAGTACTAGTATCAATAACTAAGTATCAAAACTAAAATTGATCCCAATACTAGTTGGGTTAATTATTATGATTATGAAAAAAATATTATACTCTTTAAATAGTTTTCTTATTTTTTTTTTCATAAAACCATATTGTCATATAGTGGAATTAAATATATAGTGCATAGTTGAGCACATACACACACAAGGTGTTTGCTTTAACTATGAAAATTGGATAAAGATCAACCAACATAATTTCACAATATATTCATAATTGTAATGCATAATACAAGACACATGATTACAAATATTTTTGCCAAAGATTTACTTACTACACACATACACATATACACATATACACACACTGATTTAAGCACACACATTGCAAAAATAAGCAAATACTACAAATCCAAAAAGTCAAAATCAGAAATAATATCATGATTTCACTATTCATAAAACGTAAAATAGAATAGAAAGCACATAGATTCTTCCAATACAAGTACACATGAGCAGTGTCAATGAGTAATTGTGCTCTCACCTAGCATACCTCAAGCAAAAACTTGTAAGTAATAGAAACCAAACAAGATAAATCAAGCACGCTAGTAACATTAGAAACCCATGCATGCACATAACAATATAAACTCGTGCACACTCGATCCATATCATGCTCGTATTTGATATGGTACTCTGCTTATCAACTATTTTGGGTAATTTAGTATGTATTGATTATTATTGACTGTACTTATTTGAGTATTTATTATGGAGATTTGATTAAATATTTATTTTGAGAGAATTTAATAAATATTAGTGAAATCATACTTATTTTAGGGTGAAATTAGTTGACTTGGTAGAAAAATGACATAAGGGAGATAAGCACTGGAGAGTCATGACATTTCCTATATCATGGCTTAAGTATACTTATCAGATCTTACTGAATAGATATGATATATTTTCTTACCCATAATTCTACAAAATTAGTCAAGATAATATTTGTATGTTACTACCTTATCACTAAGTTGTCAAAATTTTATTATTGTGTAATATAATTTTCATAGCCATGTAATTTCTTAGAATTGTGTCCACACTATCTCTAAAACACATAATAACCTTACTATTATTTTAACATCACAGTAACTAAGTACTTCACTGATATAATTAGTCATGATAATTTATAGAACCATGACTTATTTAATATATACCCAAAATACCATGCCATTATCTTGGTCATGACTTTGTGTTTCAAGGAGCATTTCCTTTGGTCATGATCATTTCAATGTCATGACTTTGTTCTCTAGCAAAAAAATACTAAAGACATGATTATTTTTAGTGTCGTGACTTTGTGTTCCAAGAAGTATTTACTTTGGTCATAATTATTTTTAATATTATGACTTTGTGCTTTAGTAAGAAAATATCAAAGTCACAACTATTCCTAGTACCATGACATTATGTTCAGAGAGTAGATGCATCAATCATAGCCATTCACAATGCCACGATATTTTAATATAGAATGAAAATATCAGTCATGATTATTCTTAGTACTGTGATATTTAGTTCTAGAGAGAATTTCTCTCAATTATATCCATTCCTAGTGTCGTGATGTTTAGTTCAACAAAAAATTTGACTTAATAATGGCATTACCAATGTCACAACATCATACACCAAAGGGGAGTTACCCGAGTCATGACATTCATTGCGATTATGACTTTGCCACTCTTGAGAAGATTTGATGAACAAGAAATCTATTACCTAAAGCCAACATCATGATTTTCAACTTAAAGTCTCGCATAGATTCTCAAAGTATATAAGTTGTTAGAATTTTGTTTCTATGTATAAATAGTGATCATGCTAAATGTAATATCAATGGATTATGCAAAATATAACACATCACAAGGAACAATAAAAAAAACATAACACAATCAAACTAAACACCAATTTTAGCATGGGTTTCTAGTTGTTCAAATTTCAAAATAACTAGTTACGTCCTCTAGAAAAGTGCATAGCACTTGCAGATTTATTAATCTAGAATATTTTAATACATAATCGAGAGAGATAGAGAGAGAAGAAGAAGAACATAGTACACATTTGTGATTATGGATACAACATATATATATAATAATTAGTGGTCTACATAAAATAGAAATGAGTCAGATCTTCAGAGAGGACCAGACCATGCTGGAAAAATTTTTCCGGCCTACTGACTGGGTAGCGGGATCCCCGTTATTATTCCAATGCTACATATCTAATCTCTCAACATAATAGCATATGCACCCATAATTAAAATAGAAAAATAAAATAGAGGGTTAAAAAATAGATAAAAATAAATTATATACTACATAAGCAACACTTAAAATATTTTGAAAGGAAATAATAAGAGAATAAGATTTTAAGTGAAGAGAAACTACAAACCCTATGCAGCAGGATTTCAACCTCTAATTAGGGATAAATCCATGCTGAATGCAAAAAAATATTTGATTGAATTTATGTTCTTGAAACTTAGATCACTACTTGAACTTTTATTGAAAACTCTTGATTCCATGAAATATCTCTCAGAATATATCACATGAAAATTTTCCCAATATTATGTTAAATTGAGATTTAGGATTGATGTAATATATGTGTGTGATGGATACATAATTTCATATAGTTTATATTTATGTTAATGTTTAGTTTGGATGATGATGGATATGGTGTTAATCAAAACTAACATTTAGGGTTTTACTATTTCATGAGTTTATGTGTGTTAATCATGATATATAATGATAGTTATGTAATGGGACACACTCATGATGTATGATAAGAAAAAAAAATGACATTCCTTCTAATTTTAATGCATGTGACAATCCAATGTATAAAATTTCGAGTTTGATGTAAGTTTATATGTTGTAAGCATGATGCTTATTATTGTGATTTTATTATACTGCCCAATTTTATTAGTTAGACCGTGTCTCAAAAATTCATTTGTGAAATTATCTCTTCAATAATGATCTATAATTATATGAGTTATACAAGTAATAATGAAGAGTCTTGTCTATAATCGATCTTATAGTAATTGTATCAGTAGCTTGGTTAATCAATAATGATACAACTTAATTATTGTAAAATAAATATTTTAGATTTTGGTATCAATCTTATATCCGAGGATTTTTCATTTAATTAATGTGATATATGTTCAAATAGTTTGAATTATATTGAGTGAATACAGAATGAAGATTAAAGTTATTATATTATGACTCTTTGCCCCAATGATATATAAGGTACTTATTACCATTGAGTTTATTCTAATGATGATCCCCTTATAGCTATCCTTTCAATACATTATCACTAAGACAACAAATAATTTTTGCTTGAGATTCAATTACAAGCTTATACCTTTTAGGAGATTTGTCAACTATTCTTGATGGTTGCTTTATTTGTTCACCCTTATTCTCTAGCCTCATGTATCATAAATATTAAGAACTAATATAGTTTGTAAGTATTTAAACTTTTGATTTTGTAAGCACTAAACTTGCATAATTGATATTTACTTCTCTCAAGTTTTACTAATAGAAATTATACAAGTGAAAGTAACTCAAAGGGCTATCCCTACCTTATGAGTCATAATATATTTTTTTGTAAGTTCTATAAATTACCTATCATCCTTTTTGATGGTGAAATTCTCATACTAAAGGTGAAATTCTTAAAACAATATTATATAAAACATTCACCTCAATCAATAATCAGTTCTTTTATGATATGTATAATATATTTGTATGTAAAATCATTCATGTAATTGTCTTTATAAGTGTCATACTCATAATGATTAACATACTCAAATTTTGAGTTTTAACATATGAGTTTATCTTATGAATCCATGGTCAGAAGGAGCTATCATTTCCTTCCTACCATATGCATGTGTAAGCCTCATGGTTTACTTTAATCATCTATTATGATAACTCACATTTACATACTAATAGTTAAATCTCTAATTCAAATTTTATTTAAAAATCACATCCATCAATATTTATAACACAATATAAATTAAACATATTTATTAATGTAAAAACTATATATATATTATACAAACAAAATTACAAAAATCTTAAACCATATATTATTTTGATATATTTTTATGAATCTATCATAAAGAGGGAGGGTTTAGAGTAATGCTCCCAACTATAGGGTTTAACTTATGTCTTGTGTCCCATGTTTACTTTTAGAGCTCCTAAGGAGTATAAAAATTACCTTTAGGGTTTGATTATTATGCTTTGAATTTTGTATGTTGCATGAAAAATAGATGATTTCTCTCATTTTCTCTTTCCTCTTTAATACTCTAATATTTTTGCATTACTTAAGTAGAAAGTGATAGCTTTCAAAAAAAAAGTTGACTTTGACTTTCATCTCTTGAGTTTAAGTTTTCGACTCTAAAAAGTGGTATGACTCTGCAATGTGTCATAAAAAAGCTTGTCATAACTTCGTGGTTTATCTTTCTCATTTATCATATGAGTGCAATACTAAGAATTACCATGACATTTTGATAATGGTCTCTCATGTGCATCATAAGGCCGCAACACTAAAAGTGGCCATGTCTATGATATTTGTCTCTCTTAATCATTATATAGTCATTGTACTAGAAATTACCAAGACATTAAGAATCAACTCTCAAGTGCATCATATAGCTATAATGTCATGAATGACCACGATGAAAAGAATGATCTTTCTTGTATCTCTAATGACCATGATACTAGGACTGACCACAAAATTAACATTGATTTCTCTCATATACATATGGGTATGACATTGAAAAGAGGCTACTATTAGTGACTATCTAAATAAATAAGTCTCCCAATCCCACATCGGAAATATGTGAAATTGAAAGGCTTTAAGGAATTATAAAATAAAGCCTCCCCTTAAGGTTAAAATCCACTTCTCTTATACTTAATCTTTTTACTATAAGATTAACTTGTAAATCATTATTTTCTCTCTTTTGATAATATTATTTTAGTGTGGGAGGATGTAAGCATAATTGGCTAATCTTTATAAATATGATATTTTTTTATTGTCTATTTTATATATATTATCCGGTATTTTATTAAAGTATTTAATTATTCTATGGAAATAAACCTAATTTCACAATAATTGGTATCAGAGGGAGGTTAATGTGTATGCTATGTAGTCGTGGCTCAGTTCAATCTTTCACATCAAAAACATTTCCTTGGGTGTTTTGCATTTGAGAGCTATTAAATAGATATTATAGAAAAAAATAGTAGATTACAAAATATCAACTTCGGCAAAAGTTCAGACAACAAGTTCTTCATTAGTTATGATGAGAAGAACTATGGTGTCAAATACCAGAATTCTAGTGAAACTTTTTGATGATATTGGCCATTTTGGTATGTGGAAAGATGAAGTTCTAGATGTCTTACTCCAACAAGGTCTAGATATTGACGTTGAAGAAGACAAACCAGATGAAGTAGATGAGAAAGAATAGAAAGTAATTAATCAATTAGCATGTGATACTATCCGATCATGCCTGTCCAAAGAACATAAGTATACATTCTATCAAGAAACATCTGCAAGAAAATTATGGGAGACACTAGAAGAAAAGTTTCTAAAGGAAAGTAGTCAGAATAAGCTTTTTATGAAGTAAAGACTATTTAGATTTACATATATTCCTGGTATCCATGATAAATGAGCACATCACAAATTTTAATCAACTTGTTGCAGGTCTATTAAATTTGGATGTAAATTTTGAAGATGAAGATCTTGCCTTGATACCATTGGGGTCTCTTCCTGAAGAAATTGAGTTCCTTGAAACTACTCCACTCTGTGGGAAAGCTCAAGTGGCTCTTAGTAAAGTTTGTGCTATTTTATATAGTTATGAACTGAGAAGATAAGACAATAAGAAAAGTATCAATGGTGCAGTAGAAGCTTTGATAGTAAGATATTGTTCATAAAATAGAAGTAAAGGAAAGAAGGAGAGATCAAAGTATAGAGTAGAAAAAGATGAGTGTGCCTTTTTCCGGGAAAAAAATACACTAGAAGAAAAAATGTCCAAAGCTGAAGAAGAAAAATAAATTTGACAAAGGAAAGGCTGTTGAAGATTCAAATGTAGCTGCATATGATAATGAAGATTCAAATCTTTCATGAACATTTGAGTCATCAACAAGTACTGCACAAAGTTGGATCCTTGATTCATGCCATAGCCACCATATGTGTCCAAATCGAGAGTGATTTTCTAACTTTAAAAAAATAGGTGGAGTTGTTTACACAACAAATGTCAGCCCTTGTAATATAACTAGAATTGGTTCAATTTAGTTGAGGAATCATGATGAGTCAACCAAAACTCTGATAGATATCAAATATTTACCACATTTGATGAGAAATCTTATTTCTCTAGGAGTCTTTGCAACAAAGGACTTTACTATAGTTATCAAAGATAAATCATTGAAGGTAATCTTTGAAATATTGGTGGTGATGAAAGGTGTTCAGCAAAGTAACAACTTGTATTACTGTGGTGGTGGTGCGGCCGCTGGAATAGCAACAACAATTTCTAATGATGATAAAGAGCTAGAAACAACCAGATTGTGGCATATGCGCTTAGGGTATTTTGGTGAAAAATCCTTAAAACTTCTAGCAAATCAAGGATTATTGAAGGGGCTAAACATCTGCAAATTAGATATTTGTGAGCATTGCATCAAAGGGGGACGGGTGGGGGTGAAATTTAGTGGTGCAATCCATAATACTAAAGGTATTTTGGACTATGTTCATTCTGATGTATGGGAGCCTTCTAAATTAGTTTCAATGGGAGGTACAAATTATTATGTTTCTTTTATTGATGATTTTTTCCGAAGAGTATGGGTGTACATACTAAAGTCAAAGGATAAAGTGTTGAGAGCTTTTTTCATCTAGAAAAAGATGGTGGGAACTCAGACGGGTAAAAAAATCAAAATTCTTTGAATTGATAACGGTGCAGAATATACTAGTGATCAAACTCCACTAGAGAAAGTTCATAAAAATTTGTCAAGATGAAGGAATTATTCGTCACTTCATAGTTAGACATACATCACAACAAAATGGAGTGGCTGAACGCATGAATCAAACTCCACTAGAGAAAGTTCGATGTATGTTGTCAAATGCTAGGTTGGGCAAAGTATTCTGGGACGAAGCTATAACATATGCATGTCATCTCATTAATCATTTTCCATCAATAACTATTATTGGGAAGACATATCTGGAAGTGTGGAATGGAAAATCTACTATAGATTATAATTCCTTACATGTGTTTGGGTCAATTGCATATTACCATGCAAATGAATCAAAGTTAGATCTGAGAGCAAAGAAGGCTATCTTTATGTGGATATCGTATGGTATGAAAGGATATCGCCTATGGTGCTTGAAGACTGAAAAGATAATCTTCAGTAGAGATGTAATCTTTGATGAATCTAATATGTGGAAGAAAGTAACAGACGGATAATTATTTATAGCAAGCATAAAATAATTTCAAGCATGTAGAGTTTGAAGACAGAAGAATCATTTGATCAACAAATAATGAGTCTGATGATGAACCAAACAAAGAAATTCTTGCACAAGGACCTCTACAGCAAAATGAATCAATTGTATTGAGAAGACCAGAAAGGAGTAGAAGGAAACATGGTTGGCTTGAAGATATGGCTACTTATACATCTTTAGTAGATGATGAGATTCCTATCTCCTATAGTGAAGCTATTCAAAGTTTAGAAGAAGAAGAATGGATGAAAATTATGGTAGAAGAGATGCATTTCTTGAAAAGAATCAGACTTGGAGGCTCGTAAACTTTCCTAAAGAAAAAAAGGCAATTGGTTATAAATGGGTTTATGCAAAGAAGTAGGGACTTCCTAATAAGAAAGTTGTCCACTACAAGGCAAGATTAGTTGCAAAATGTTATGCTCAGAAGAAGGGAATTAATTGTAATGAAGTTTTTTCTCTAGTTGTGAAACATTCCTCTATTAGAATACTATTAGCTTTAGTAGCAGATTTTGATTTGAAACTAGTTCAAATGGATGTGAAAATTGCATTTTTACATGGTGACTTAGAAGTGGAAATGTACATTGCTCAGCTTGAAGGGTTTAAAGTTGGTAGAAAATAAAATATGGTGTGCAAGCTGAACAAATCATTGTATGGATTGAAGTAATCTCCAAGGAAGTGGTATAAATGATTTGTTAAGTTTATGATAAAGCAGAAGTACACAAGAAGCAAATATGATCATTGTGTATATTTTTGCAAGCGACAAGATGGATCATTTATATATCTTATTCTTTATGTTGATGATATGTTGACTGCTTAAAAGAATAAAAAAGAAATTGATAAGTTAAAAGCTTAAATAAATCATGAATTCGAAATGAAAGATTTAGGTGAGGCCAAGAAGATTTTCGGCATGAAGATAAAAAGAAACAAAAATTTGGGGAGACTTTATTTGACTCAGAAATACTATCTCCTCATTTTAATCTCAGTGCATCTTTATCACCAAAGAATGACAAATAAAGGAAATTTATGTCAAAAGTTCCATATGCAAATGCCATTGGTAACTTAATGTATGCTATGGTATGTACAAGGCTTGATATTTCACAAGTAGTTGGTGTTGTGAGCAGATACATGCATGATCCTGGAAAAAGACATTGTCAAACTGTGAAATGGATTCTGAGATACATTTAGAATACTATGGAAGTTAGTTTGATGTTCGAACAAGATGAGAAAGTAGGTAAACACATAGTTGGATATTGTGGTTCTGATTATGCAAGTGATTTGGATAAACATCGATCTACTACCGGTTATGTATTTACTCTTGTTAAGGCACCGATCAGTTGGAAGTCTACCTTATAATCAATAGTTACTTTGTCTACAATAGAGGTATAGTACATGGCAATTACAGAAACTTTTAAGATGACAATTTGGCTTTAGGGGTTGCTAAAGGACTTGAGAGTTGGTCAAAAGCATGTCAAATTGCATTGTGACAATCAGAGTGCTGTATGTTTAGCAAAGAACCAAGTCTACCATGCAAGAAAAAAGCATATCAATGTTCATTATCATTGTGTGATAGAGATTCTTAAAAAAATAAAATATTACTTCCGAGGATTTTGACAGTTGAAAATCCCGCAGACATGACAACCAAAGTGGTGACAGGTGTCAAGTTTCAACATTGCTTGAACTTAATAAATGTTATCAGAATATGCAGGCAGACACTTTATGACATATTTGAAGACACTACAAATTGTTTGAAAGAGAAGATAGAGAATATTTATTTAAAATAGTCAAGGTGGAGATTTGTTGGTGACTATTTAAATAAATAAGTCTCCCAATCCCACATCGAAAATATGTGGAATTGGGAGGCTTTAAGAGATTATAAAAGAAAGTTTCCCCTTAAGGTTAAAATCAAATTCTCTTACAATTAATCTTTTTACTATAAGATTAACTTGTAAATCTTTCGTCTCTCTCTTTTAATATTATTATTTTAGTGTTGGAGGATGTAAGCATAATTGGCAATATTTGTAAATATGATGTTTTTCTTTATTGTCTATTTTATAGATATTGTCGGGTATTTTATTTAAGTATTTAATTATTATGTGGAAATAAACCTAATTTCCACAACATCCACTACATTAATAATTAGCTCAAATATAAAAGTCATTGTTTTTCTTGTTCCTGAGGAAAAGAGTGATGACCTTAGGAAATCGTCATATTTAAGTGAATGTCATTTATAATACTTCATGTCCAAGAGTTGTGGTAATAAATAATTACCATGACTTTGGAATGAGTAGTTTTTGATTTGTAACTTTTTATAACTCAAAATTTATGACTTTATACAAAAAGCTGTGTCATAGGCCTACTTAGACAAACTTAATAAGTTTATGACACACGGATATGATTTGAGACTACAAAGCCTTCTTAAAGATAAAATCATGGTGCTAATAAATAACTGACTTTTAGTACTAGTAGGGTACTTGGTTACCATGATATGAAATTAATATCACATCTATTTAATTATTATGAGATAAGTATAGTTGTGACTATATGATAATATCATAGCCAGAAATAATGTGTTGCACAGTTGAAAGATTATGCTGATGAGGTGGTAAAGTCTTAACATACAAAGATTTTCATGACTAATTAGTAGAATTCCAGACAATAATTGATGCCAAAACTACTCAATGCTCTATAATCTACCTATAGCCAAGACATTCAAAAACCTATCAATTTCACGACTATACATTAAATTCACAAAAATTCAAAAGTCATGAAATTAATCTATATATGTCATATTCCAATGAATATGACATATATAAATTATTTTTCTTTGACTAAAAATATCAAAATACTCAATAATATTTGGTAATTGAACACCAAACAAACTCACATACTAAAATTATTATACATCCTTAAATAATAACTTCCCTCTCATTAAAAAACAATCTACTTCATCTTAAAGAAAAAATATTTTTTTTTCTTTGACTAGGTTTGAGTATCATCATATCTCAAAATAGTAAAGTGATTTCTAATAGATATATTAGTAGTTATGGTGGGATTTGTGTTTCACAACAATAATTGTGGAAAGTTGAGTGCATATAATCATTTATGTGATGCATTGATAGATATATGCTATTTATTATATCACACATGAGAAATAAAATTTCATGAGTTACCTCTCAAGCTGCACTATGTTTAATATCTATAACTAGATTATCAATATATATTTTTTTTTCTCTATTAGTGATCTCTATAGTCCATACTAATTTTTTAGTATACTATTTTACCTCTTTCTTTTTTATTTCTTTCCATTGTCTTATTTCAACTACACTTACTTCTTTGGTCTTTTCTTTTTTGGATACCTTGTCCTTGGTCAATGTCATAGCTTCTTCTTTAGTGTTATCTTGGTCTATTTCTTCATGTATCCTCAAAGTCATGACACTAAGTATAGCCATAACTTTGTATTTTAGCTTTTCTTTCCCCATTTTATTCTATAACACCAAATTCATAGTGTCGTATATAGTTGTGACTTTGTCCTTGAACTTTTTTGGCCAATTTCATTTTATAAAATTGAAGTCATGACACTTTGCACAAACATGATTTTTTTTGAGTTTTTGATGCATCATATCATTCTGTATCACTAAATTCATGACATCATGCACAATCATGTCTTTATCTTTGAATTTTTGAAGGACCAATTCATTCTATAACACCAAAGCTGCAACATTGTGCATAGCTGTGACTTTGTCTTTGAGTTTTCCTCGACCAATTTATTTCTATATTTCTAAAGCCATACCACCGTGCACAATCTTGACTTTTTCTTTCAGGCGATACTCCAAATTTTTTGTTTTAACACATGTAATGCTTCATCTTTTGTCTATTTATCTTAAATTTCCTTACATTTTTTGAGTTCACCATGAATACCACATGCGTAGCCATAAATCTTATTTCAAAAGGACCATACCATCGAAATTTCAACTTCACTCAGGATAACTTCAGCTAAAAATTAAAAACTAATACTTTTTCTAACTCTGAACTCTCTTGTTTTCAAATTCTTATCATGTCATTATTTTGTTTTGTCTTTATTATTCTTTATGAATTGTTATATACTTCATTTCTTAACTTTTCTGATTCACTCACTCATTTGTAAAACCTTTCTTTCCTAGATAGATCAATTCAAGTTTATAATAGCCCATTATGCTTTTATGTTCTAGCTTAACATGCAAACGACAAGCCTTTCAAAAGAGGAATCAAAAGGAAGACATTCCTAGAGGTGTCTTAAAAGTAGTTCTATAAGTCCATAGTAACTCCAAGCATTGAGATTAATCATCCTCTTCAGTATTTTATTTATCATTCTATTTGAGATTTCTACTTGCCCATTCATTTGTTGATGATATGTGAGTCCATTTTTATTCTTAGTTTTATGTTTTTCTAAATTTGCTCTAAACATTTGATAATGGAAATGATTTCCTCAATCACTTATGATATATCATGGTATTTTGAATCAAGTGAAAATATTCTTCCACAAGAATTCCAAATTTTTTTTGCATTTTTTTTACATTACTTCTACTTCTATTCATTTCGTTACATAATTTACTATCAATATAATATATTCTTTCTCACAAGATACTAGAAAATGATCCATAAAATTGATTATCCATATATCAATGATTCCCACGTCTAGAATACCAATCAATGATATTTTATTTCATCTAAATATATTCACAAACTTATTGTTATTTATCATACCATTGTGCTATGCTTGATAATCTCAAAATAATGATAGCCAAAAGAAACCTAATTGTAATACTTTTTGAGTATTTTTGTTTCCCCCAAAATATATTCTATATGGGGTTGAATGAAAATTGAGTGTAATCATTGGTTGTTCACTTTCAAAGATGTATCTCCTTATAATTTGATCAACACATCTTTTAAATAATAATAAATCATCCAAAAGATAATGTTTCACATCATGAATAATTTTTTATTTCTAATGTGATATGAAAAATGTGGAGTAAAGCACCACATGCTAGTTAGCAAAATTAAAATTCCATGAAGATCCAGTCTCTACCATCAAAACTTTCTCATTTGAGAAATTTTCTAAAATTTCATCTTCTTAAGTATTGCTATCTCAAAATTCTATCGATGATAAATGGTCAGTTATAATATTAATATCCCACTTTTTATCTCTAATTCGAGATCAAATTATTGGAGAAGAATCAATCTTGGTTTAGCCTCATTTTTTATCATTAGGTATCACACCATCGCATGATCTACATAAATTAATACATCTACTCCAAGGATGTATGATCAAAATTTGTCACAAGAGAAAACCATAGCTAATATTTATTTCTATATCATTGTATAATTCACTTGGGTTTCATTCAAAGTATGACTGACAAATGAAATTGCTCTAAAAATATTATCCTACTTTTGTCCCAATATTGTACAATCAAAATAAGAAATGGTTCTTCCAATTATGGTACGATCAAAATTAGACTTAAGACAAATTTTCTTTTTAGCTCTCCAACATTAGACTTAAAACATCTTTGTATTTTTCATCAAAGTTAAATATTATATCTTTCTCCAATAATTTACATAATGATTTAGCAAGTTTCAAAAAGTTATGGATGAATCACCGATAAAACTTCATGTGTCCGAGGAAACTTCACATGCATTTGACTATAGTTTGGTTGAGTAGGGATTTAATGATTGATACCTTTGTGTCATCAGCCTCTAATCCTTTAGTTAAAATTGAATATCTCAAAGCTATTTTCTTGTTAATCATGAAGTGATATTTTTCCAAATTAAAGACAAAACTTCTCTCTTTGCATATGTTTAATATAATTTCTAAATTATGCAAATATCTTTTGAAAAATCTCTATAAATTGAAAAATTATCTATTAATATTTTCATAATCTTCTCATTAAAATCAAAAAAAGATTGCATTCATACTTCTCTAAAACGTGGTTGGTTCATGACAAAGTCCAAATGACATTCTCCTAAAGACAAATGTCCCATACGGGCGGTGAATGTTGTCATTTATTGATATGCTAGATCAATCAGAATCTGATTGTAATATGAATATCCATCTAAAAAACAACAGAAAGAAAGGGAGGAGATTTTGTCTAATATTTAATACATTAATGATAGATTAGTGATCATTCATATTTCTTGTTAGATTTCCTATAATCAATGTACAATTACCATCCAGATATCATGTACATGGAAATCTCATTATTTTCCATCTTCACTACCTTCAATTTCATTTCTTTGACACAGAATGTATCATGCTCACCCATGGACTATGATATATTGTATAGATAATATCTATATTTAACCATTTTACAATTTTTGTTTACAATTTTTTTCATGATTGGATTCAACTATCATTGATGTTCAATCATCGATTTCACATCTTTCTCCATAATGATCTTATAGATGCATGTTGATGGGATGGTTCCATAGATATCACCTAATGACCATGCAATAGCATCCTCATATTTTTTAATGAGATTCACTACTTTGGTCCCCATATTGTCTATTAGAAATGCTAATATTATAATTATTTTTTATTATTTTTCCTCAGAAAAGCATAATGAAGATGATTAGGTAACGGCTTTAAAATTAGTCCATTTGAGTTTTCCTATTCTATTGGTAATTATCCTTTTAAGTCATAATTTTTTCCAAAGTTGTGATGCTATTAGGTATTATATCTCTAGTGAATTTTGTAGCCTTCAAGTTTGCTATGGCTTTCATTTCCTCAACCTTAAACTTTGTTCTGTAGTTCATCAAAATCTCATTCCTTAAATTTTGACATCTCTACTTTTGTTACCATCAAGATTTCCCTTAGAGAATTCCTTTCAATCATTTTCACTCATTCTCTTCTCAATTTTTTTAGTTGATAATTATCTTCATCATTCTTTTTTTAGCTTCGTCAAAATTTTTTAAGGTTTTCCTCGAAAGATTGATTATGCATCATCTTTTGATTCATTTTGTTTTAAGTCCTAAGATGTTAGCTCATTCTTAGAATTTTGTTTTGTAGATTGGTGTGATAAAAAAACAAAGTAAAAGATACAAGCAAAATGCAAAATATAATTATCCACTTTTCAAATGAAATAACATGACTAGCCAATAGATATAAAAAAGTTTATCAAAATAAATACTTTCTAAACTACTAAAAAAGTATTATTTCTTAAGGATAATTATGTCAATTCATATTAATTAATCAAACTAAATGATCTCTAATAATGGTATCAAAAATTTATTGTAATTTTATTATGCTACCTAATTTTCTTAGTTATATAATGTTCCAAAAGCTCATTAGTAAGGGTATTCTATCAACAAGGATTCAAAAATATATGAATCATACAAGTAGTATAGAGGACTTTTGTCTAAATATCAATTGCATAAAAATTATATCAACAATTCTATCAATCAACAATGAGACAACTCGATTCTAGTAAAATATATATTTTGAATTTTGGTATCAATCTTAGATATGAAGATTTATCTATTTAATTTATGTGATAGGTATTCAAATAGTTCAAATTATATTGAGTTTGGATACAAAATAAAGGTTGAATTGTTGTGTAATGATTATTTTTTCTAATGACATACAATATTATTATTACCATTGAGTCCATCCAAATGATGATCCCCTATTGACTATTCTTTTGGTACTTTACCACCAGATAACAAATTATTTTTACACAAGAGTCAGTCACAAGTCTATACCTTTTTTGTCAAATCATTAATTGCCCTTGATAGTTACTTCATATACACACTCTTATTCTTTGACCTTATATTTTATAAAGACCAATAATCAACATGGTTTGTAAGTACTTATATTTTCAACTTCATAAGTATTATTTTTACATTATTAATATATATTTTCTCAAAGTTTCATCATGAGAATCATATGAGTGAAAGAAATTTAAAAGGTTATCACTATCTTGTGAGTCATAATAAACTCTTGAATGTGTAGTAAATTATCTATCATCATCCTCATCATTAATAAATGTGACTCTCACACCAAAGGTAAATACCTTAGAAGAATATTTTATAAAATATCTACCTTAAATCAACAACTAATTATTCTAAGACATGTAGAATAGATTGACATGTAAAATTATTTGTATTTTTATCTTCATAACTATCATACTTATAATGATTAACATTTAGACTTATCTTGTATATCACATGAGTGAAATTCATGGTTTACTAATCACTATCCACCATAATAACTCACACAAATTCACCAATAGTTAAATCCTTGATTCAATTTCTATTTAATCAACACATCCATCAATTTTTATAACACAACATAAATCAAAATATAATTATTGATATAAAATTTATTTATACATGACAAAAACAAAATTATACAATTCCTTGACCACATATTATTTTGATATATTTTTTTGAATTTACTTAATAGAGTGGAGGGTTTGAAAAGTCGCATCCCTTAACTCTAGGTTTAACTTATATCTTTCATTAATTATTTGCTTGCTACCCTAAGGAGTGTGAAAAATGCCCAAAGTATTTGGTTGCTATGCTTTGAATTCTACTTGGTATATAGAAAGAAAAAAATTTGTCTCTTATTTTCTCTCTCTTTATTAATACTCTAATATCTAAGCATTACTTTAAGCAAAAAGTCATGGCTTTTGAAATAAAGCCATAACTTCAGCCTTCAGCTCTTGAGCTAAAGGTTGTAATTCTAGAAAGTGGCCGCAACTCTAAAATAAGTCTTAATATTTTTATAACATAAAGTCATAGCATTGAAAAAGATTGTTAACTTAGGCATAATATCTTTATAACACAAACTCATGTTAATGTTCTTTTTTGTGTCTCAAATGACTGTGGCACTTAGATTGGTCATGGTACTGACATTGACTTCTCTCATATATCATATGGTCATGACACTACAAAAAGGCCATGACACTGGCAATTAGTCCAAAAGTCATGATAATAAATAATTGTCATAGCTTTGTGCTAAGTTATTTTGGCTTTATATTTTTTATAGTTCAAACATCATGACTTTAATTGAGAGACCACGATTATGACTTGAGACTACAAAGGTTTATAAAAAATAAAGTCATGATGCTAGGAAGTAATCACAACTTTTAACATTAGTGAGATATTTAGTTATTATGATATGAAATTAATATCATATCAATTTAATTATCATGAGATAAATATGACTGTGACTTCATAAAAGTATCGCATCCATCAAAAATGTAATGCACAATTAAATGGTTAATGGCAATATGATTGTAGAGTATACAAAGATTACCATGACTAATTAAGTAGAGTTTTGGCCAAGCATGGATACTAAAACTACTCTATACTCCATAATCTATCAATTAGCCAAAATCCTACAAAAACCTATTAATTTTACAACTATTCATCAAAATTCACAAAAACTCTAAAGTCATGAAATCGATCCATTTATGTTTTATTTTTGTGCTTCCATATTGTCTAAAAATTTCAAAATACTCAAGAAAATTGGATAATTTGAATATCAAATACTTATGAAACCAAACACATTAACACACTTATGATTAATCTATTATGCATATTCTAGAAGAACTAACCTTGAGTGATATGGGAGATAAGTAAAATATTTAACCTAAGAATTTCACCATAATGTGAGAATCATATGTCATCCATGATTGATGGTGATAAGTAAGACATGGGGTATTATTATGACTTTGTTACTTTATCTAATTTAATCAGTTATGTGATATCCTAAAAATTTGTTAATGAGAGTATCTTATCAAGTAAGATTTACAATTACATGGGTCATATAAGTAGTATAATGAACTTTTATTTATATATTGATCCTATATGAATTATATCGATAGTTTGATTATCTAATAAGAGACAACTTATTTTCAATAAATTAGGTAAATGATTTGTGCATTTAATTTATGTTATGTGATTAAGTCATTTATTATATATTGTGTTAGACAAAGAATGGAAGTTTAGGTGTTGTGCAATGACCTCTTGCCCTAACAACATAAAGGATTGTTATAATCATTGAGCTCTTCCTAATAATGGTCCCCTCATAGATGATCTTTGGTACATTACCACCAAGATAGAAATTCCTATATAAGGATCATTCACAATTTCATGCCTTTTAGGTAAATTCATAAATTTTATATGATTGTTGCTTTATATGTATTCTCTTATTCATTAGTATCAATTATTATAAAGATTAATGATTATCATGGTTTGTAAACATTTGTACTTTTGGCTTCGTAAGTATCATAATCTCACTCTGAGAGTGACAACACACTCATGTATGTCTCAAGGATTTTTTATCACCATCCTCTTTGGTAATGATATGACCCCCACATTAAAGATAAATCCCTTGGTAATAATATTTTATATAAGATTTATCCCAATCAATAACTAGTCCATCTAAGATGTATATAATAGATTGACATCTAAAAGCATTTACATATTCATCTTCATAAATATCATACTTGCGATGATTAACATACTTAAATTTTGGAGTTCAACATATAGGCTTATCTCATGTATCCCAATTGGAAGAGCTATCACTTCTTATCATATGCATGAGTGAGTCTTATAGTTTTCTTATTATTATTCACTAAGGTAACCTCACACAAACCCATAATTAGTTGAAATTTTAATACAAGTTCTATTTAATCATTATCCATCAATATTCATAATATAAAATTAATCAAACCATTAATGCATTCATAATGTAAACCAACTAAATCACATAATTCAAAATACATAAACCCTAGACCAAGCTAATTTCATACAAATTCCCAAATTTATCCATAGAGGAGATGGGTTTGAGAGTTATGCCCCCTAACTATAAGAAGTTTTTTAAGCCATGCATCTCTTAATTTCTTGTAAAATACCTAGAGTGCAAAATTCACCTTTAAGGTTTGTAGTTACCATGACTTTGGTTGTTGTGCGAGAGATAATGAGAAGAAATAAAAGATTTTCAAAAATTCTCTAACTTTCACTTTTATACTTGAGAGTTTTTTATTATTCTAAGTAGGAAGTCACAACTTTCAGAAGAATGTTACTATTTTAGCTTTCATCTTTTTAGTTTGAGGTCACGACTCTAGAAAATGGTTATGACTCTATTCAATATTTTGATCTTTCTATAACATAAAGTTTGATGTTGGTAACTACTTGACTTGGGCCTAATATCTATGTAACATAAAGTTGTGGCACCGTGAAATAGATGTGACATCATGCCTTCATATGTTTGTAGTCCATAGAGAGCTATAATGCTATTAATTGGTCATGGTGCAAAAAAAAACCCTTCATATCTCTTAAGTGTCCATAATGCTTTGAGTGTCTTTGCCATTGAAATTTTCTTCTCTCATATAATATATTAATGAAGCTTTATTAGGATGATATGATATTTGTACTTAGTTTGCATGTATAAGTCAAGGCTATACATTCCTTTGAGGTTAAGCGTCACAACTTTAAAAATAGTCATACTCGATTAATATTTTCTATAATATTGAGTATCCCAAAATTCATAGTTTTGAATAATTGATATGATTTTGGTATGGTGCTTGTGGCTCTATAATTTTTTTGTGACTAAAAAGTCATGATTTAGTAAAACTATTATGGTTATGACTTGAGACTATCAAGCCATATAAAGATAAAGTTATGATTCTTTGAAATATGTCATGACCTTGAGCACTAATAGGTTACTTGGTTATTGTGATAAATAATTAATATTATAACATAAAATTTTCTGAGCTAAGTATGGATGCAACTTCATGATAATATTTCAACTATTGAGAATGTATTGCATAATCAAAATATTTTGCTAACGAGATGGTAGGGTCATAGCATACCAGAATTACCTTTGAGCATTTAAGGAGAGTTTCAGCTAAGAATGAATGCTAAAACTATGAAAGACTTAGCTCATAAAATATCTCCAAAAAACTCATTGATTTTATGTCAATTTATCAAAGGTTTCCAAAATACCAAAAGTCATAAAATCAATACATATTGGCTCATTTTCACATCTACACCTCATTATCAACTATCAAAATATACAAGAATATTTAGTAAATTAAACACCAAACAAACTTATATATTAAAAAATTATTTGTTCCCAAGCAATAACTTCACCCTCCAAAAAAATACATAATACATTTTCATCATCACAATGAATTACAAATTTCTATGACCAAGTTTGAGTATTGTAGAGTCTATAAATAGTTGAGAAACTTCTAGAGGATATATTAATAGTCACTGTGGAGTTTGAGTTCTATGACTATACTTGTGGGTCATTAAGAATATATATTTATTTATGTGATATATATAGGTATTTATTATATCACACTTATATATAGGTGCTACATTTAACATCCATGACTAGACGTTAAAAATATCTTTAACTTCATCAAAGATCTTCTGATGTTCACATTATTTTTTAAGCATACTACTTCACTCCCTTCTTGTTGATCTCTTTATTTTTCCTTTCTTCAACTACACTTATCTTTGAGGCTATTTTTTCATTTGATGCCATGACTTTAGTAAATATCATGGCTTCTTTTTCGCTCTATTCTTCCTTTTTATTTTGGATCCCCACAATCATGGCACTGATTACTATTATGGCTTTGCCTTTGATTTTCTTTTCCTTTTTATTTCTTAGGCTCCAAAGTCATTGTGCTGTGAATAGATATGACTTTGTCTTGCACTTTTTCATTACCTTTTTCTTTCTATAATTTCAAAGTCACGGCATTATACATAGCTGTAACTTTGTCTATAAGCTTCTGATGGATTGATTCATTTTGTATAATCAAAGTTATGATGTTGGGCATAGCCATGACTCTGTTTTCTATCTTTCCTTAGTAATTTTCATTTTGGATCACAAAAGTCATGAAACTAGGCACAACCGTGGCTTTGTCTTCTATCTTTCCTTGGTCATTTTTATTTTGGAACACCAAAGGTGTGGCATTGGGTATAACCATGAATTTGTCTTTGATTTGTTCTTCCATGAATTTTATCTTAGATTTTCCTATTCACCTTAAATTCTTATCTATATTTTGACTTCACTATGATAGTCCCATAAGGTGTCGTGGAAGTTATTTCAAATGGTCTATTGTATCTAGATTTCAACTTCCCAAAAAATATCTTCAATTTAGAATTGAAAACTAATATATTTTTCCTACTTTAAACTATCTCTTTTGAAAATTCTTGTCATGTCATTATTTTATCTTATCTTTATACGTGCATGGGATATTGTGTGCATGGGCTATTGCGTGCATGGGCTATTGCATTCTTCTAATTATAATTCATCTTCTTGGTTGCCCACCAAGCATT
The DNA here is from genome assembly GCA_029783825.1 of Sapria himalayana. NCBI lineage: Eukaryota > Viridiplantae > Streptophyta > Magnoliopsida > Malpighiales > Rafflesiaceae > Sapria > Sapria himalayana. The sequence goes on from JAREIK010000385.1 coordinate 7,592,422, forward strand.
GTGTTCAAGTTCAAAAAGTAAATGTCAAGACCTCCCAGAAATAATTTGAAAATGAGACTTTCCTAGTGGTGTCTTGAAAGTTGTTCTATAGACCCATAATGCCTCCTCCAAATATTGTGATTAATCATTACTTGATGGATTGATTATTTTCTCCAAGATTTCTTTCCTCTCTATTTGAGAATTCTGTTTGCCCATTTGTTTGAGGCAATTATGTAAGACTTTTTTTATGTTTAGTTCTATGTCATCCCAACAATGCTTCATCTATTCTATTGCAGAAGTGACTTCTCCAATTACTTATCATACACTATAGTGCCCCAAAGTGAGTGAAAATATTTATATGTAAGAAAATTTAAAAAGGTTTCTTACATCATTATTTTTGCACTAATGTTATTTCCACCCATTTTGTATTAATATAATATATTATTTTCCATAAGATTCTAGAAAAGGATCTCATAAAGTCTATATCTCATACATTAAAGATTTCCACTTCTAAAATGTTGTTCAATGCATTTCATTTCATCTAGTTATCTTCCCATATCATTGGCATCTATCTCAATATCTTGTCATGCTTTGACAATTACAAAATGCTATTGTCCAATAACAACTAGGTTTCAATACTTTTGAGCTTTTTTATCCCACCTCAAATGCCCTCCGCATGTTGATAAATGAAATTCGAGAACAATCACTTGTTGCTCACCCCTAGGGATGTATCTTTTTATAATTTGGTCAACATATCTCTTAAAAAATAAAGTGTTATCCCAGGAATAATATTCCCCATCATAATAAAAAACGGAGGCAAAATACCACAAGATAAATAATTGGAAAAAATAGTAATCATGGAAGTAGAGTCTCTACTTTTAGAATCTACTCATCTGAGAAGTTTTCTGAAATTTCTACCTTTTTATGTTCTCTTCTTCTCATTCCAATTGTGATAAATGATTGACTATTACATTGTCGCTCCCTTTTTATCTCTTAATCTCAAAATCAGATTTTTGGAGAAGTAGAATTCACCTTATTAGTTTGGGCCTAGCCTCCATATTGTCATCAAATATCACACCATTCTATGATGCATATAGTTAACCATTTTTCTCCAATGATGTATGGTCAGAATTTATCATAGGAGAAAATCATAGCTAATAATTCCTTCTCTATCATTGTGTAATTCACATGGATTTTATTTAACATATAACTTATATAGGAGAAAGCCTCTCACCCCTTTTATGGTAGTTGGGTGAAGTAAACTTTTAATTATAGATACTTTTGTATCATCGACTTCCAATTCTTTAGGTGATACTGAATTCCCCAATATTATCCCCTTATTAATCATGAAGTGATATTTTTCCCAGCTTAAGATAATTTTTTTTTTCTTTACAATTATTTAGTAATTCTAAAATATATACATATTCTTCAAAAGAATCTCAATAAAATGAGAAATCATCCATGAATTTCTCTATAATTTTTTCATTAAGATCAATGAAAATTATATTCATACATCTTTGAAATGTATCAAGTACATTATGCAATCCAAATAGCATTCTTCTAAAAGTGAATGTTCCATAAAGGCAAGTAAATATTATATTCTCTTAGTCTGTAGGATTAACCATGATTTGATTATATCCTAAATAATAATCTATAAAATAATAATAAGAATGGAAAAAAATTTTGTTCAATATCTAATCCAAGAATAGGAGAGGGGAGTGATCTTTCCTCATTGCTTTATTCAACTTTCAATAATCAACATAGTCTCCATCCAGTTGTCACTCACATAGAAATCTCTTCACCATCATTTTTATTCACTACTGCTATCCCTCCTTTTTTTGGCACAAGATGAATGAGGCTCACTCATGGGCAATTATATATTATATATATAATGACCATGTTTAACCATTTGACAATCTCTTTTTTTTAACTACATCTTTCATAATGAGATCTAACAGTAATGGTTCAATTATTGACCTCACATCTTCTTCCATATGGATCTTATGCATACATATTGATGGACAGTGGACTAATCTTCTTGATATTATTTAGTGACCAAGAAAGATCAATTTTATATTTTTTTATGAGATTCACAACTTGGATCTCCATATTCTCTATTAGTAATGCTGAAATGATAATGAGTTTTATTTTGTTTTTTCCTAGAAAAATATAATGAAGGTGATTTAGTAATTGTTTCAAAAATTAGTCCATCTAGATTTTCCCAATCTATAGGTAGTTTATCATCCAAAGTCACAGCTCCATTGAAAGTCTTGGCCCTATCTATCAAATGATCTTTATTGAGTATCATGGCTTTTAGATTTACTATAACTTTCATTTTTTTTATTGCTACATCACTTTGCAATTCATCAAAATCATCTCTTTCAGATCTCTACGTCTCTACTTTTGCTACCATCAAGCTCTACCTTAAAGATTATTCTTTGTCATTCCTCCTCATTCTCTTTAGGTTATCAATATTCTTTTGGTTAATATTTATATTGAATCCCAAGTCATTAGCTTAGAAAAGAGTGCTAAAAATGAAAAAAAAGAAAGCAACCAAGAAAGCAAACAAAATTAAATATAACTATCTATGTTTAAACAAGCTAACATGACTTAGCTTTTAGATTTGAGAATTTTTATCAAATATAATGATATCTAAATTACTAAAAAAACTATTCTTTTATAAAAATAATTATGTCAACTCATGCTGACTAACTAAACTAAACAATCTTTAGTAACAGTGTCATAAATTTCTTATGATTTTGTTACCCTGCCTTATCTAATCAGTTTGGTAATATCCTAAATGATCGTTAATGAAAACATCTCATCAATTGAGATCTATCATTTCATGGGATGTACAGTAGTATAATATACTTTTGTCTAGATATCAATCTCATAGGAATTATATTAGTAGTTCATATATTCAACAAAATAAATCCCTTTTTTATTAAACTAGTTACTTAGTTTGTTAAATAATCTTAGGTCCATGATTTATGCATTTAGTTTATGTGATGCCATTAAAATGTTTGATATGTATTATGTTGTACAAAGAATGAATGTTGAGATGTTCTACAATGACTTATTATCTTAACAACATACTAGATAGTTATCGTTAGTGAGCTCTTCTCAATAGTGTTCCCCTCATTGTTGTTTCCTTAATATGTTATCACCAAAACAATAATTCATCAATGCATGAGGATCATTTATAATTACATACCTTTTTGGTAATTGTATCAACGACCTTCCATGGTTGATTCATATGCGTATTTTTATTCACAAGCCTCCATTATCATAAAAATTAATTATTGCCATAATTTGTAAGTCTTTTCACTTTTGGTTTTGTAAGCATCATACTCATATATAATTAATATATGTTTCCATAGAGTATCACCAATAGGAGCCATAAGAGTAAAAGTAACTCATATATATGTCCTATGAATTACTTATCATCATCCTCCTTAGTAATGATGTGACTCTCATACTAAAGGTAAATCACTTGAGATAATATTTTATATATCATCTATCACAATAAAGAACTAATCCCTCTAAAATATGTATAGTGGATTAATGTATAAAAATATGCATACTTTTGATTTCATAAACATCATACTCAAGTTGATTAACATACTTGAATTTTTGAGTTCTACATATATGATTATTTCATGCATCACAATTAGAAAGTTATTACTATCTTCCTATCATATGCATGGGTGAGCCTCATGATTTACCTATTATTGTCTATCATGATAACATCACACAAATATACCAATAGTCAAAATTATAATTCAAGTTTTATTTAGTCAGCATCCAATTCATCAATATCTATAACATAAAATAAATCAAACTCTTAATGTATTCATAATCCAAACTAATTATATGACATAATTTAAAATACACAAACCCTCTACCATGCTAATTTCATACAAAATTTTGAGTTTATCTCTTGAGGAGGGGGGGTTTTAGAACCATGCCACCCCCCCCCCCCCCCAACTCAAGGGATTGAAACAAGTCATGCATCCCTTGTTGCTTGTGGAACTTCTAGGGAGTGTGCAATTCACCTATGGGGTCTATACTTACTATGACTTTGCTTGTTTCATGAGGGAGAAGAACTTTGAGACCTCCCAAAAATTCTCTAACTTTCATTTTTATACTTAGGAGGCTTTGCAATATTCTAAGTAGGAAGTTAAAAATTTTTGATTAAAGTTGTAACTTTGGCTTTCAATCCTTCAGCTCGAGGTCACGAGTCTAGAAAATGGCTGCAACTATGTTCAAATTTTGATCTTTTAATAAAACAAAGTCGTAGTGCTGGAAACTACCATGAATTTGGCATAATCTTTATATAACAAAAATTATCCTTTATATCTTTTAAGTATATATTACTACATTATGAATGTTCGTGACATTGTTGTTTTCTTCTCTTGTATAATATATTATTTTGCATCCCTATTAGGATGCTATGGTATTTTTACTTGGCTCATCCATATAAGTTGTGATTATGCTTTCTTTTGAGACAATAGTCATGAATTTGGAAATTATCATACTCGAGTAATATTCTATATAATATTAAGATCCCAAAAGTTGCTATTTTGAATAATTGCTTTGGCTTTGACATTAGTACTACGACTCTATAATTTTCTATAGCTCGAAAATATTGGATTTGTAAAATTATCATAATTCTTACTTGATACTATGAGCCATATATTGATAAAGTCATGGCTTAGTGAGATTGGTTTCAACCTTGAGCACTAGTGAGGAATTTGATTATTGTGATATAAAAATAATATCAGAGCCATTAAAATTTTCCATGATAAATATGACTATGATTCCATGATAATATCATAGTCATTGAGAATTGAGATTGTATTATATAGTAAAAAGATTATGATGATGAGACGGTAGGATCAAGACATACAATAATTTCCCCCAATCATTTAAGTATAGTTTCGATCAAGAATAGATGTTAAAACTATGTGATACTTACCGATCTACCTCCTCTACTAAATACCTCAAAAAACTCATTGATTTCATAAATATTCATTTAAGTTCTCCAAAATACTAAAAATTATGAAATCAATACATATTAGCCCTTTTCCAAATCTACACTTCATTATCAACTACCAAATTATATAAAAAAGTTTGGTAAAGTAAATACCAAACAAACATTTATAAGAGGGGATGGTTTGTATGGTGGTAATAACTATATGAGTTAATTCCTCTCGTATGATTTTCATAGGTATGATTCATGAGAAGATGTATGTTAATTATCATGGGTATGGTGCTCACTAAGCTAAAAGTATAAATATATTTATTACCACACAATCTCATATCTTTAAGATATAATGAGTTGGAGAATAGAAGTACATATTTAAAGTAATCATCAAGGATAATTGATGCATTGCCTAAAATGAGTAAATATGTGAATGCCCCATGAATGAAAAAGTTAGTGGCTTCAATGGTAATATACCGATCAGACAAGTATAAAGAGATCATCCTTGTTAGTGATAATCCAAGGATGACAACCACCTTGTATACCAAGAGGACACTAGGGCATTATCATACTAATTTATTCATTTGACAATCAAATACAATAATAATATTGACCAAATAATAAGGAAGCATAATCATGCAAAAGAATATGAGGCAATCTCAGAGTCTAAGTATCCTTCCTAAAATACAAGTCTATCTACTCAACTGAAATAATTGCTAGTTCACTTTTGCTTGATCAAACTATCTACTCAACTGAAATAATTGTAAAGATGATTGTTCACCACATCTCAACAATAACATAGACAGATGAGATGTAGTAAAAGGTAGAATCAATATATGAAAAAATATATATCAAGAAATAAGACCTTATTAATTTGGCATTTGGTTAAACTATAGTATCAAGATGGATTTAATATGATTGTTCATTTGAGTAGATTCTAAATGTTGGTTAACTAGATAACATCTATGAAAATGTTGGATTTAAAATGATTGTTCATTTGAGTAGATTCTAAATGTTGGGTAACTAGTTGGCATTCATTAAAATGATGTTGGATGATGAATTATAGACATATTTACCCTTCAACTCACCTTCTAATAGGTGGGAGATACTCATAATCTTCTTGAGTACTATCTCAGCTATGAAGAAATAAATAAATAAATATTATATATATATATATATATATATATATATATATATGTATGTATGTATGTATTCTACCCGAATACTCATATTTGATTTAGCCTTTTAGTAATGTTTTAAAAGGTAAAAGAAATACCTAAATAAAAAAATTTAATTAACATTTATTGGAGCAAGAAACAATTTCAAAATTATTCTTAATTTTTGGGCTCCATCTCACTTCAATCCCAACATTGCGCACCCTATATTTTTCTTTCATGCATAGTGATATACATAGTGTCCTTTTATGTGTTTTACATTTTCCTTCTCTTCCTCATCTTTTTATGTTTAATATATTTTGTTTATTTGACCAATAGTTGCTTAATAAAAAAAGAGTTTTTCCTATTAGCTTTATCCAAGAACTTTAATGAACACAATAAATAAAAACAATAAATAAAAAATAATCATTAAACTTATATATTTATTCAATTAAACCAAATTAAATTGAACAAACTTTTTTTTGGCAAAACTAACATAACTATTATTTGGGACTTTACGTATCAACATTTTTGGGTTGTTTCGCATTAATTTTATGGTGCTTTTGTATTGATTTGAACTTTAAATAAATAAATTTTAATAAATTATAATCTTGATAGAATTTGATGAATAATAATGAAATCAAAAATATTTGAGTGATATTATTGAACTTGGTGGAACAATGACTTACAAGACTAAAAAATAATAGAAAGTCATGACATTTTATCATATCATGACTTGGCTACACTATTAATAGCTAATGAGAAGTCATGATAGATTTTCTTGGCTGCAATTATACAAAACAAGTCGTAATAATATTTATTTGTCATGACTCTTTTACCAAATTATACTATTTTTTTACTGTGTAATACTATCTTTATGATCATAATATTTTTTTAGAGTTATGACTATACTATTTATAAAATACAATGATAACTATAACTTTATTTTCATTCCAGAAAAATTAAGTACCCTATCGATAAAAGAAGTCATGATATTTTCCAACATTATGAGTTAATCGATACAGAGCCAAAAATTTTATAGCATAAAGTAATTTTTCATCATGGTAATCTTTGCTGCTATGATTTTGTGATTTAGAAAATAAATATTTAAGTCATAGAATTCTTGCTACAATTACTTTGTTTAAAGAAAGTGAATGCTTTAGTCATAATAATTCTTATTTCCATGACTTTGTGAATCTAAAAATATTTGTCTTAGTCATGATATTCTTGTTGTGGTGACTTTGTGATTCAGAGAGGAAAAATCTCATTTGTAGTCATTCATACTATTTGGTATGATGAATACCAAATAATACTAACTATTTAGTGTGATTTTCACGATGTGTTTTGCCTGAAAAGAGGTTTATTTGTAATGATATCACAAAAACACAATTTTTGAGAATTTTGATAAATAGTTATAAAATCAAGAATTTTTAGTGTGAAATATGGATCTTTGTAGAGTTAGTGACTAAAAGGGGACTTAAAAGTCATGCAATTCATAGTATCTGATATGCTATGACTTGATTATATCTTTTAATACTCATAGATTGATTTCAGCATCCATTCCTAGGCTAAAATTATATAAACATCATAGTAGCAATTTTTGTAAACCAAGACTCCACTATCTTGTTGATACAATTCTTTTACAATGTAATAAATTCTTTTGGATTTGAAGATTTGTTGGAGTCACAACCAAACCAGCTCAAAATAACTTAATGGCTATAATATTAAGTTCATGTCACTACAACTAGGTACCCCACTAATGCTAAAAGTTATATTAGCCTCCACATGTGACTTTTTCTTTATCAAATCACAAAATACTCAAGCAAATATCATACATTGATCTGACATTATGAATTTGGGCTACATAATATTACAAAGAGCTAAACTCAACCTATAGCTAATACAAGTGCCGTGTCTCTTGAATTAAGAGAGAAATTAAAACCACGATCAACACAAGTACCATGACTTTTGGATCAAGAGAGTAACCAAGGACGCAATCATTCTTCAATACCATGACGTTGGGTTACTAAAGTAAAATGCACAAGCTACAATCACAATCAATGTCATGATAATGGGTTATAGAATCTAAATGTACAAGTTTTATAGACACTCTAGCATCAAAAGTTTGTTGTACAAAGGCTATATGAGCCACCACAACTTTTCCCATTGTCATGATAATCATGTAGAGGAAAGAGATCAACATTCTTCTTGAATATGTCTAGAATAGACCCTTTAGAGACCTCTCATGGGCTCAACATTCTTCTTGAATAGATTTTTCAAACTAAAAGTAAGAAGTTTTCACTTGATTTATCACTAGATCATGCAAGGAAAGGTTAGCAATATATTGTAGGCAAGATTCATGTGGGAAGTGAGACTAGAAAACACAATTGTGCCTAAGAAAGTAAGAGAATAAAGGATTTGCATCAACTACACTATTATAAATGAATCTACCTAAAAGTTAAATTCATGTTACCTCATATAGATCAAATTGTATGTCACATAAGATATGACATGATCTACTTCTTAGATACCTTCTCTAGATAACACTAAATTTTAATGTTTCTATATGATTTAGGATAATAAAAAAATACTTCCTTTGCTCCTAAGGGCTATACTATTACAAGTAAATGTCATTTAGGCTAAAGTTGATGTAGGTATAGATTTGATGATTCAACCAACCGATCTTCAACACAATCCACTTCATGTGCTCTATACAAATCAATGTTCTAAATATAGAATAATCATCCACCAAATTCAAATAATCAACATTGCTACCTTATGATACATTTTAACATGAAGCACATTGATTAAAATAGCACATGCAAATACTTCCATGAATTCTACTAATAAATCAATCATACCAATCATAATTAATCCAAGTATTTTAATCCAAATATTTGAATGTCTCATCAAAACAATTAAATCACAAATCCGAGCATACCAATTTTCCACATGTCATTGAACAAATGGGTCTACATACGTAGTTCATATATGAAAATATTATACATCATACATGAGGAAGATTACAAATTTAGCAATACATGCTTGCAGTATCACATATCTAAATGAATCAATAGTTAATAGAGTGAGTCACATATACAAGCAAGCTAATGCTTCCAAATGACATCTAGTAAAGTAAAATCTCTACCAATAGTTTAGAATTTAGATCCAAACATGTAACACCCTAAACATTTTTAATAATTTTTTTTCATGGAATTTAAGTTTTAGGTGTTTTAAGGTTCATCATGAATTTATAATGATTTTTAGGAATTATTTCTCAATTAAAGGGAATTTTAGGAAAAATATACTTGGTAAGGTCAAATTCTGAGCAGTTGATAGAAATAGAATTTTTTAAAAATACCCAATAAATGAAATAAATTATGAGAATTTTTTTGAAGCAAATTAAGGTCCAAATATATGTTATAAAAATAAAATTAATAAAAATACATGAATAAAAAAATAATAAAAATATATGAACAGTGAATTGGGTCGGGAAAAGTCAACAAATTTTGTTGACAAAGGCCCAAATAGACATTTTTAATAATTCTCAGTGCCTTGGAAAAATTAAAAAAATAGTGCAGGGACTTAAGTGTAATATTGAATTAATTTTTAAAAATATTAGGCAATAGAAAATCGAGCTGAAAACAAAAGAAAAAAATTGAAGAACTTTAGGCTCTTCATTCGGCGCCGAACTACTGGGTACGGAAGAAAATTTTGTAGCAACCAATTCTCTTTAAAACAACATGTGATTTTTTATGGTGGGAGACTTCTAAAGGTATATGAAAGCTCCATGGTTTTTTATTTTAGTTTTTCATGGTTTATATTGGAGGAAAGGGGTTGAAATAATGAATAGTTGCTGTTTGGATGGTCAATTAGGGCTGTTTGGAATTAACTAATTATTCTAATGTGTATGCAAGGTTGTAATTGTATTTTGAATGTATAGAATGAATCTACCTAAAAGTTAAATTCATGTTACCTCATATAGATCAAATTGTATGTCACATAAGATATGACATGATCTACTTCTTAGATACCTTCTCTAGATAACACTAAATTTTAATGTTCCTATATGATTTAGGATAATAAAAAAAATACTTCCTTCGCTCCTAAGGGCTATACTATTACAAGTAAATGTCATTTAGGCTAAAGTTGATGTAGGTATAGATTTGATGATTCAACCAACCGATCTTCAACACAATCCACTTCATGTGCTCTATACAAATCAATGTTCTAAATATAGAATAATCATCCACCAAATTCAAATAATCAACATTGCTACCTTATGATACATTTTAACATGAAGCACATTGATTAAAATAGCACATGCAAATACTTCCATGAATTCTACTAATAAATCAATCATACCAATCATAATTAATCCAAGTATTTTAATCCAAATATTTGAATGTCTCATCAAAACAATTAAATCACAAATCCGAGCATACCAATTTTCCACATGTCATTGAACAAATGGGTCTACATACGTAGTTCATATATGAAAATATTATACATCATACATGAGGAAGATTACAAATTTAGCAATACATGCTTGCAGTATCACATATCTAAATGAATCAATAGTTAATAGAGTGAGTCACATATACAAGCAAGCTAATGCTTCCAAATGACATCTAGTAAAGTAAAATCTCTACCAATAGTTTAGAATTTAGATCCAAACATGTAACACCCTAAACATTTTTAATAAATTTTTTTCATGGAATTTAAGTTTTAGGTGTTTTAAGGTTCATCATGAATTTATAATGATTTTTAGGAATTATTTCTCAATTAAAGGGAATTTTAGGAAAAATATACTTGGTAAGGTCAAATTCTGAGCAGTTGATAGAAATAGAATTTTTTAAAAATACCCAATAAATGAAATAAATTATGAGAATTTTTTTGAAGCAAAGTAAGGTCCAAATATATGTTATAAAAATAAAATTAATAAAAATAAATGAATAAAAAAATAATAAAAATATATGAACAGTGAATTGGGTAGGGAAAAGTCAACAAATTTTGTTGACAAAGGCCCAAATAGACATTTTTAATAATTCTCAGTGCCTTGGAAAAATTAAAAAAATAGTGCAGGGACTTAAGTGTAATATTGAATTAATTTTTAAAAATATTAGGCAATAGAAAATCGAGCTGAAAACAAAAGAAAAAAATTGAAGAACTTTAGGCTCTTCATTCGGCACCGAACTACTGGGTACGGAAGAAAATTTTGTAGCAACCAATTCTCTTTAAAACAATATGTGATTTTTTATGGTGGGAGACTTCTAAAGGTATATGAAAGCTCCATGGTTTTTTATTTTAGTTTTTCATGGTTTATATTGGAGGAAAGGGGTTGAAATAATGAATAGTTGTTGTTTGGATGGTCAATTAGGGCTGTTTGGAATTAACTAATTATTCTAATGTGTATGCAAGGTTGTAATTGTATTTTGAATGTATAGAATGTGACCTAAGATGTATGAATTAGGTATGGTATGTTTAAAATTTGGGAATATATATTTAGAATGAAATTGATGTGGTAATTAGTGGAATTAAGGGTAGAATCGATTGAATGTGAATTTTTGTTTGAAAGTTGACTTAGACATAATCATAGAAGGACCTAATGGATGAATCATAGGACCAATTTGACATCATTATAAAAATATGGATGTTAGTGAAATTTTGTCACTGGTTTCAAGTCTTTTCGACGTATGTAGAGAAATATATGTGCAAAATACTAACTGATGCGCAATCAGAAAAAAAAAATTATTTAAAAAAAAATCAAGTTATGCGATTAAATAGAAATGAGAAAATAGCCTAATTGAGTAGTGAATAAAAAGGTATGGCTCGTTATGATTTTGATGTTATCTTTATATTTCTTTTTCTTGCATGAATATTGGTATAGCTAACAAAGTTGGGGAAGTCTCACAAGTTTAGGGTGAATAGCCTTGCTAAGCCTAAATAATATGGAGGTGAGTAAATTTATATCATCATACTTGCACATTCGAAATGTATAATAGTATTTTCATTGTTTGACTTGATCGTAGTAATTTACTATGATTAAGACTCTTGTTCTTGAGCATTCATTGAATTGAATTTTGTCATATGTCACAAATCACGTATCTTGATGAATATTCATACTGAGCACGGTTAACTAACTCTTATTGTATTTGGTGTTATCTCTTGTTGCATGTTTAGTACGGTCAGCTATATTCTTTGATCTTGTCATTTTTATTTCATGCTGAGTATGGTCAGCTATAACTTGTAATCGTTAATGTCTTTTGATGGTATGAATCACAGAAAGCCTAATTGATGGAGAGGTTATCAAGCTATGTGCACATGGTATCCTCTGGTGCAGGAAAAGCCAATGCCTTCCTAGAGAGGTGGTAAAACTCTAGGCACAGAACCCAGCCCATTCTACGAATATTTGGTTGGAATGTACGGATTCCAGTATAAAGGTAAAAAGGAATGTATGGATTTCTGAATGGTAAACTATATTTATGTGTTTCAAACCTCTAAATCTCATTTGATATTATTGTTCATATTATCGCTATTTGTTGCATAACCTATGTATGGTGATTGATTGATTGATTGATTGAGCATAACCATCCTTGTGAGCTGGCCTTGAGTATCTAACCTCACATGTATGGTGATATATTTTTACTCACAGAGTTATTTCACCGCCCATTGATTTCCTCCTTTTCAAGGTAGATAAAGAAAGGAGAATCCAGGTATTTCTAGACCACTTGGATTTTATTTCAAAAATATAATGGATTATTATTTTGGTTATTTGGTGAATAAGAGTCTAAGTTTCTTGAAGGCTACATGGTGAATTAACTTGGTTATTGGGTTAATTATTTGATTAAATCGAAAAATTATGAATAGTTGTGTGGGATAAATTTTACTTTTGATGAAATCTTATTTTATATTTTTGATGAGACCATTGAAGTTGTTTTTGTTAGTGGAGACCATGGATGTCAATAGGATTTATCATTTGTTATAGAAACGAATAGGTCATATCGAATTTTTGGTAGAAATTATGAGACTTAGGCTTGATACATATTTTGGTAGTCTTAAGCCTACTCATTCTCTAGTGCTGGTCACACCCTATAAAAGTGGGAAGTGACAAAGTTAGTATTAGAGGTAGGTTTTAAAAGAACTTTGAAAATTTTATTTGGGTAAATGATAAGTGTGACACCATAGAGCATAGGATTCCAAATTGTCTTTTGTATGTCATCATAGTATAATTAATTTCTACGTATCCTATAGTTGAAAAGTTTAAGTATTCTTGATATGTATTGGGAATCTAAGTATCATTTGTTTTCTTGGTTGTTAGAATGCCACCAAGAAGACAACAAGGCTTACCCCCGAAACATGGACCACCTCACCAAAGGTGAATGGAGATATATGATTTGATAGATGTTGGGATGCCAGATGTGGAGTCTGTGCATCAAGATCAGACTGAGATGGAGATAAATTCACCCCCTAGATCGAGATTGAGAGTATAGAGTGAGGCTGAGAATGTTCCACCACTGCCTCCATTTGATATGGATGATTTGAAATTTTTGAGGCAAGAAATATAGGAGTTAAGGGCAGAGAATAGAGCATTTAGGCGAAATGTAGATCAAGTGAGACAGGAAGTTCCATTTCCAATTCCACCTGCTCTAGCTCCACCATAACCTCCTGCACATGTGCATAGGAGGGTAGCTAGGTGAATGTTGGATGAGGAATGTCAATCTTTATAGGAGTTCTTGGGGGTTAAGACTCTAGAATATCATGGTGAAAAAGGAGATGACTCATAATATTTCTTGGAGGAGATTGAAAAAGTAGTGAGGAGATTGCGGATCTACAACACCAGAACTGGCTGGTCATAAAAGAACTCCTTTCTTTCTGAGCCCAGATCATGCTCGGATGCTAGAGTAATTTAGCTGGTAGGAATGAAGATGAAGAATAATGCATGAGATTGGTTCCAGAGGCACACTGAGGATCAATTATATAAAGGGAACCTTCCCACTTGGGAGATGTTTAGAGAGGCTGTTATGGATGAGTTTATATCCCCAGCAGAAATACAGAACAGGGCTTATCAGCTTGAGAAGCTAAAACAGACTTATCACATGAGTGTATCTGAGTATGCTAAAAAGTTCACTCGTCTAAGTAAGTATGCTCCCTGACTGGTGCTTGATGAAATAGCTCGTGTTGATATATTTCGAGCTGGAATTATACCACCTCTTTACAATGCACTATTGTCTGGAGATTTTATCACATTGACAAAGATTGTTGATAGAGCTAAATTATGGGAGACATAGAATAAAAAGGTATGGGCTGAGAGGGATAGAAAGAGGAAAATGAGGAGTGGCCAGAGTAGTAAAGGGAAGAATGAAGGAGCCAGTGTTCAGATCACCTCTCATAACCAAAATAGAGGGGGCCAAAGGAGATGATAGTCATAAGTTACCTCAGTACAATCAACACTTGCAACAACACAAGGTTCTGTGAAACATGTGTGTAAAGTGTGTGGAAAAGAGCACAATGGTGAATGTAGATATGCCTCCATAGTTTTCTACCAGTGTGGGCAAGTAGGGCATATATTTAGAAACTACTCTCAGAAGGGTGCTCAACAACCTACAACCCCAGCACTCCAGCCTATAGTACAGGTAGAGAGACTTACTGGGAGAGGTGCGGGTAGAGAAAGAGCATAGGGACAAGCTCCTACACAGGCACAGGCACATGCCCCTGCACCACTTGGTAGAGGCCAGTGTAGAGTTTTTTGTAGTTAACTAACAAGAGGCCTAAACTACCAACACTACTATGACAGGTATATCTTGAATTTAACATATTTCTTTGGTATGAAAAATTTTAAATGATTTTAATTTATTCTTAGGTATAATACATGTACAAAATGAACAAACCAAAGTGTTATTTGATCCGGGAGCCACTCACTCATTTGTATCCTCATCTAATACTAAGAAATTGAACAAGAGTAAAATAATAATGGAAAATCCCTTAGCTATTAGCACACCACTTGGAGAAATAGTTGAGGTAAACTATATGTACAAATCATGTGAGATAATGATATGGGATAATAGATTAT
Organism: Sapria himalayana; assembly: GCA_029783825.1. Lineage (NCBI taxonomy): Eukaryota > Viridiplantae > Streptophyta > Magnoliopsida > Malpighiales > Rafflesiaceae > Sapria > Sapria himalayana. The sequence continues at coordinate 7,607,612 of JAREIK010000385.1, forward strand.
ATGCTGATTTGATTGGATTGTCTATACTAGAGTTTGATGTTATCTTAGGTATGGAATGATTGTCAACTAACTATGCAACCATTGATTGTTATAAAAAGAAGATAACATTCAAACAATTGAGAGTACCTGAGTTTGTTTTCCAAGGAGATCATAAAAGAAGCCCTAGTACCTTGATTTTAGCTATAACAGCCAGAAGGTTACTTAAGAAGGTTTGCTAGGGGTATTTAGCCCATGTGAGAGATGCTAGAATTCCCTCTACTAATTTTGGAGATATACATGTTGTTAGGGATTACTCAGATATCTTTCCTGATAATTTACCAGGATTAGCACTAGACAGGGAAATTGAGTTTAATATTGACTTGTTACCTGGTACTAATCCTATATCTATTGCACCATACCGTATGACACCCACTGAATTGAAATAGTTGAAAGAGTAGTTGCAAGAATTGTTGGATATAGGTTTTATTAGACCAAGTAGTTCATCGTGGGGTGCACCAGTGTTATTTATGAAAAAAAATGATGGGATTATGAGGATGTGCATTGATTATCGACAGTTGAATAAGGTAACTATCAAGAATAGGTATCCACTTCCTAGAATAGATGATTTGTTTGACCAGTTACATGGGGCTAGTCTTTTTTCAAAGATTGACTTTCGGTCTAGTTACCATCAGTTGAAGATAAAGAGGGAAGATATACCCAAGACTGCATTAAATACTCGGTGTGGCCATTATGAGTTCCTAGTATTACCATTTGGGTTGACTAACGCACCAATCACGTTTATTAATTTGATGAACTAGGTTTTCAAACCCTATCTGGATAAATTTGTGGTGGTATTTATAGATGATATCTTGATTTATTCGAAGGGTCATTTGAAACATGAGAAACACCTCAGGATTGTACTGCATACCCTTAGAACGCATCAACTATATGCAAAACTATCTAAATGTGAGTTTTGGCATAATAGTAAACAATGTGAGTTTCTTGGGGCATGTGATAAGCAAGGAGGGTGTTTAGGTGGATTCGAAGAAGGTAGAAGCAATGTCTAACTGGCATAGACCCACCAATGTGATTGATATACGTAGTTTTCTGGTATGGCTGGATATTGCAGGAGATTTGTGAAAGATTTTTCCAGAATATCTACTCCACTGATGGGATGATATCTGTGAACAAAGTTTCCAGAAACTTAAGGATTGTTTAACTACTGCTCCAGTGTTAGCATTACCCATAGATCAGGGAGGTATGATAGTATATTGTGATGCCTCCATAGTTGGATTGGGTTGTGTTTTGATGCAGAATGAGAAGGTAATAACATATGCATCCAGACTATTGAAGAGATATGAGTTGAATTATCCTACACATGACCTGGAGATGGTGGCAATGATTTTTGCACTGAAGATATGGAGGCACTACTTATATGGTGAGAAGTGTGAGATTTACATGGATCACAAAAGCCTAAAATACATTCAGCAGCAATGAGATTTGAATCTCAAGCAGATGAGATTGGTAGAGTTACTGAAAGACTATGATTTCCAAATTTTATATCATCCTAAGAAAGCCAATGTGGTGGCTGATGCTTTAAGCATGAAGTCCATGGGTAGTCTAGCACATATTATTTAGCATCTTAACTTCTAAGTAAAAAACCTACGCCAGATGTTAGGGTACATAAGGAAAACTCTAAGAAGCCAAAATATATTTATAAGATGTGTGCGGAAGATGACCCAAAAGATACAACTCTATTTTTGGAGTGATCTATGAGCAACAATGATGATAAAATGCACAAGCATAAAACATAGGAGGTGAGTGTACATTTTGACTCCATCCTAGGGGTAAATTGATACCCTAACTCTATGGTAGGCATGGCAATGGGGTGGGGCAGGGTTGGGGCGACCCTCCCCATACTCCGCCCCATCAGGGATTCTCCAACCCATTCCTTGCCCCATACCCCGTTTATGGCAGGGTGGGGTGAAAATCCTAGCCCAATGCCCCATTTAGGTTATATATATATATGTTTTTTTTGGAAATTGTAAAAAATAAGTTTTATTCCCATAAATAATAAATAGTTGCAATATATAAATTACAACAACTAATAAATATCATATTACATAATTATACAAGAAGTGGGGGACAAATGAGAGGAAGTGGGGGACAAAACATATGGGTCATTGGGTAATTTACTTTTTAAAAATCTAAATGTTTTGTTTTATTAAAATAAAAAATAAATAAATAAATAGTAAATAAATAATATATATATATATATATATGGGATGGGGAACAGAGCGAGGATAGTATTCCATGACCCTGCCCCAACCCCATTTCGGGGAATATATTTTTACCCCTACCCCACCCCATCAACCCGATAATGAGGGGAATTCCCACCCCATTCGGAGCAAGACACATCGGGGTGGATTAGGGTTGAGACAAATTGTCATCTCTACTCTAGGGTTGGCTTATGTTCTTGTGTGTCATGATGCTTCCGTGGTGTTTGATCAATATTGTATTTAGTTCTTGGATGAATGATAGATTGATATGAAAATATATGTGTCCTCTTGGGATACAAGATGGTTGTTATCCTTAGATTGTCACTACCAAGGATGATCCATTTTGAGTTGCCTTATTAGTATTTCCAACATCAAAAAATAGTTTATTTTGTACAAGGATCATTCTCACATCTATATATTTTAGGTAATACATCAACTACCTAATTCTTTAACATATATATATTTTGTACAAGGATCCTTAGGTTGTTGTCCTTAATGATTACTTTGAATATTTACTTATATTCTTTAACATCTAATTATCTTAAAGATGCGAAATAATATGGTACTAAATATATTTATAATTCCGGCTTCATAAACATGGTACTCATGACAATTAAAAAATATTTTTTCATAAATCTCACATATAAAAGCTATACAAGAAGGAAATATTTGTATGATTATCACTACCAGACGAGTCTTTTCCATTTGTATGTCTCTCATGACATGACATAACTATCATCATCCACCATGACTGATACATGACTCTCCTACTATGACGAAACTCCTAGATTATAAATTCAACTTAACCTTCATATTATTTGAATGTTAGTTATTATAGAAAGTATATAATGGATTGGTCTTAAAATTTTTCATATTTTTAATTTTATAAATATCATATTTGTAATGATTAAATTTACCCAAACTTTGAGTTTTCATACATTAGTTAATTGAGCTGAACCGAGCTGAATTATCAAAGGCTCGGGTTCGGCTCAACAATTTTTGGAAGGGCTCAAATTTGGCTCAGTTTTCTTTTGTTTTTTTTTAATATTCAGGCTTGAGGTCGAGTTTGACTTGAGCTCAAGTTCGGCTCAAGCTCATCAAGATCGAGCTCGGCTCGTGCTCGTTCATTTAAAGCTCATTTGATTATAACTCGGGCTCATTTATTTGTGAGCTCGATTATAAGCTTGTTTGCAAGCTTGGTAAGGAGTTCATTTGTGAGCATATTTGTGAGCTTGGTAAGGAATTCATTTGTGAGCTCATTTACGAGCTCGGTAAGGAGTTCTTTTGTGAGCTCATTTGCGAGCTCAAAAAAGAGTTTGTTTGTGAGCTCAGTAAGGAGACTGTTCGTGAACATGCTTGCGAGCTGGCGAGCAAGCATGTTCGTAAACTTTTATGAGCCAAACTTAAGGTAGCTTGGGTTTGGCTCGTTTAACTTATGAGCCTAAAAATGAAGTTTGGGCTCGGCTCATTTAACTTAACAAATAAATTCAAACAAGCTTTTACAGAGCCAAGCTCCGAACAAATCACGAATCGTTTGGTTCGGTTACACCCCTAATTAGAAGGAATATTACTTATTTCTTATTGTACCATGTGAGTGTATTGAGTGACTTACCAATTAATGTTCATCATAGTTGATATGCATAAATCTATATATTTGTGAAAATCTTTAGTTTTAATTCTAATTTACAACCATATCCATCAACATGCAAACATAATTCTAAACTTATAAATTCATTAATTCATTATAACACAAATATATTTACAAATCCTAAATCTTAATTTAGTCCAGCATTAGGTAGAAAATCATGTGACATGTGTTAAGAGATATCTCATGGGTTTGAGGACTTCCAATGAATGCCCAAGTAAAAATCTAAGTAAAAATCATAATTCTAATCGAAAATTATTTGTGTTCACTTTGGATCTTCTATAAATGGGAGTTAAAATTATTATTTGCTTAGGGTTCTTGGCATATTTGGTTTATATTTTTTTACATTTAAATTCTTTATTTCAATTTTTCTAAGTATTACTTTTATACTTTGAAGTTCTATCTAACAATTTAAGTTGAAAGTCATAGTATAGACCCGAGGTCACAACTTTATCATCTCTTTGAATTTTCTCTAGAGCACTGATGTCACAATGCTAGGAATGGCTATAATAGATGCTTTTACTATTTGTAACATAAAGTTATGATATTGAAATTGATTGTGACTTTGATCTTAGCTTTATAAGCAAAGTGTTGTAGTATTAGGATTGTCATGAATAAAAATAATTACTCTCTATAACATAAAGTCATAGTATTGAAATTAGTTGTGGCTTTGATTTTGATTTTTTGAGCAAGTGTAATAATGATGAGATTATTGTGACTAAGATAGCTACTCTTCATAACATAAATTCATAGTGTTGGAAAAGTCATGATCATAGTAAGTGTTTTTTGGAATAAAAATTCATAATTGAAAATAATATCATGATTCCAAACAAATGGTATTTTGGCTTTGTATTGAATAAGTCACGACTTTATAAATTACCATGATTATTTGTACCAATAGGATACTTGACTACTACAATGAGAAAATAATATCATGACTATTAAGTATTTTAGAGATAGTTATGACCAAAGAAAAATATCATGACCATTATGATTGTGTTGCATAGTGAAATCACTATCTCAACTTAGAGATAGAGTTGTGATATACAAAGAATACCACGATTATTCTTAATAGAATTATGACCAAGAAAAGATATTACAATAACTCAATAAATATTATGAAAGATATATCTAAACCGTGACAAGTAAATTGTCATAATTCTCAATCACTTCTCTCCCATCCAAGCATTTTTTCTACCAAGTATACCGAATTTACTCAAAATCACTATAATTTTACAAATATTTGTTAGATTCCCTCCAAACAAAAATTTAATGAAATCTCTCTTATAAATAATAGAATAAGCACACACAATAAGATACACTCACTAAATAACCCAAAACAGTCAGAAAAACTTTTGGTTATTAAAATAAGAAATCTCTCTTACAAATATTTGTTAGTATGTGAAGTACCAAACATATATTTTTTATATTATCAAAAGATAATGAAGCTTTTGTTTATTAAAATTGATAAAACTAGTGATGACTTAATTTTGTAAATCACATAATTAATATTCTCATCAAAGATTGACATGTTGATAATAAACTTAAGAAAGTGAAATTTATATTCTAGTAACTAACAACAATGAAAAAGATAAATATTTTTATTATAACATATAAGTAATGAGTAGATGAATCAATATAAGGCATCCTTTATTGTAATATATTGTGCTAAAACTCATCCTTTATTGTAACATTTGAAAATATGTCCACATTTAATTTTTAATATAAATAGTTCAATACTAGCTAGAGAAGAAACAATATGAAAAAGAAAAAAACTCTAAAGGTATTAATAGTACTTTTTAGTAATGAGTAGATGAATCATTCATATTCATATAAGAGATGTCATATTTTTTAAAACATTTGGTGGGATAAATTTCTCTAGCATGGCAGTCTTGGCAATCAAACTTAGGACATTGATGCATTAAGCCAGCCCTTACCACTCAGACTAGTCCATGAAAGGTGCATATTTTATTTATCATGATAATATGTTTGAAAGTTCATTGATGAAAAGTAGTGATCTAGTTTTGCTGCTAGCATATCTAAAGTACTTATAATGTTGAGGTCAAAAATGTTAGGCATACAGACAAAGATAATTCAAAGTTACATGATTGTATTCAATTACAATCATAAAATGGATATACTATCTACTAGAGGTGTCAAATAGGCCATGCTGTGTTGGCAGGACATGGTGGCTTGGTCCATTGGCCCAGCATAGAGGTGTCAAACGGGCCGGCCCGGCACGGCACGACCCGTTTTTCACCAGCATGATCGTGCTACCGTGCCGTGCCCGGCACGGCACGGTTTGTATATAGGCGGGCACGCCTTGGCCATACAGGCCAGGCGGCATGGCCGGGCAGGCGGGAGCCACGACGCGGGACCGGGTCACCGGGGTCTGGGAGGCCGAACGGGCTGACCGCTGACGGACAGGCAAATGGCTCATGGCAGATTACTTTTTTTTTATTGTAAATTTTTTGATAAAGTAACCGTATAGAGTATTAATTATTAAATATAATTTTTGGTAAAAATTATAAAAATTAAAATTAAATAAAACAAACAAATATTAGAAAAATTTTTTTTTATCAAATTCAATTTAGTTTAGCTTTTTTTATATTTATAATTTATTAATTATATATTAAAATTTAAAGTTATTAATTTTTAAAATAAAATTTAAATCGTAAAAAAAATAAATAAATACATTATGTTAGTAAAAATTAAAATTAAAAAAAAATTAAACTACACAAATGAAAAATTACCAATCATGCTTTTGAAACCAATGGTCCGAACAAAACAAGTATAAGTTTCAACACAACGTATGGTACAAAGTACAAACAAAGCGTATAAATAAAATAAATAAAATAAATAAAAAAACATCGAAAAAAAAGAGCAGATGAGCATCAATCGTCAAGCGGCATATCATGAGAATCATCAGCCGCAACATCAAGATCAGTATCATATGGATCATCATCATCGGCAATCAGCTCCTCCGCTATCATAGTGGATGTGGATGCGACTGCAGTGTCTGTCACAGTCCCAGCTTAAGCACGATCACGGATGCTAAATCTTGATTCCTCCCAATCCTTCAAACATGCCAATGCCTCAACCATATCTGGACGTAATCTCGATCTCCTATCCGAAATCACCTTCACTGCAACATAAAAAGCAGACTCCGATGCTACGCTCGACACCGGAGGAGTCAGTAGATCCCGTGCCATCCTAGATAGCACGGGATAGGTGGACTCATATGATTTCCACCACTGTAATAAATCAAGATTCTTATTATCAGAATGTGATATGATTGAGCAGTAATCGGTATCTAAGTACCGAGACAGCTCGCTCCTATGTGATGGTCCACCCCTACGTTTCCCCATCGCTAGGTTAATGGAATAATCATCATCTCCGAACAAGATATCAATGTCCGTAATCACAGTCTCACCACCACCACCACCATACCTAGTATCGTAGTATGTGAACAGGTCTGTCAACTTTTCGTAAATGAACCATTCAGGTGGCTCTTCTAGGTTCATGCACGAGGAAATGAAAGTCAGGGTGTTTTCAACCCCTTCCACCTTAGCCCTAGGGTCCATGTATGCTGCGAGGCAATAAAGAGATGGAATGGTGGACCAGTACTTCAGGTACTTGGTCTCCATCTCTGCAACCATATGGCTAAGCGTCGGGTCTGCTCGATACTTCCTAAACATGCTACTAATATTGCATATGCAACGGAGTGCAATGCAAGTGGTGGGCGTATAAACCGACGAACACATGTTCGTCGTGTCATAAAATATCGTCAGGAATTTCATTTATGAAATTCCTGAAGCCCAGTCAGTGTCGTCAATAATAAGTTCGCCACTCTTACTATTGACGTAGTCGGATATCACGTGTTCGTATCCAACACATGATTCCGACATCAGGTACGTGTAATTCCAACGATGTCTCACATCCGATTGGAATTTCTTCTTCTTAAGATTCGCAGACAAACAGAGATTACCAAACTCTTGTAGTCTACGAGGAGTACGAATATACTTGAGTGCATTGCGTATATTTTCCAACGCGGGGGAACACACCTTCATACCCGCTTGAACTATCAGGTTAATCACATGACACATGTATCTGACATGAAAGATCTCTCCTAATGGTGCGTCTCTAATATTCCTAACAAACATATTGATCGTTACTCCATTATTCGCAGCATTATCGAAATTGACACTAAAAATTTTATTTTGAATCTTATATTCCCTAAATATTTTCATCATACACTCAAAAATGGCCGGGCCATCATGAGGATGAAGAATCTCAGTGAATCCTAATATTTTTTTATTGATTGTCCAGTTAGAATCTACATAATGATTCGTGAGACATGCATAAGAAGAATCATCGTGACATGTCCATATATCGGACGTCACGGACACCACTCCACTAAATGCCAAAAATTCCTTAATTATTTTTTGTTTTTCTAACTTATATATCTTTAGTATGTCACTCCTAGATGTGGACCTAGGAATCCTACGATAGGATGGCTGAAAATAAGTCTGCATGATGCGCACTACCCTCGGATCTTCCGAAAATCTGATCGGAAGACCCATCAATGTGATGATCCTGGTCATGCCGTCCCTACCCAACTCGCTGGAGTATACGAAGGGAGTAAACTTTGAGACTGAACTCGATCCAGTCTCAAAAAATGTAGTGCCAAGTTGGGTTTGCATAGGATCTAAGGGTCCATGTGTTTTGGTGCATATTTCGGCATGCCTCTTAAGGTGCCCAGTCCCACATGTACTCTTGCATGTTAAAAGTCTCATACAATATTTGCACTGTGCCATTTCAAGTTCCTCACCCCTAACATTTACTTGTGTTATGATTTTAAAATGTATCCAAACTAAAGAAGTCCTCCTAGTTTTTTGTTTTTTAGAACTTTGGGATGAGACGACTGGAGAAACCAAAGTTTCAGCAGCCGCAGACGTCTGTGTAACACTAACATTTTCATTTTCCAAATTTAAATACGTGTCAGGTGTATTTGTCATTTTTTATGTTTTTTATTTTTTCGTAAGTTTTTCTAGAGAGAGAAGCTTTAGAGAGAGAAAGTAAATAAAAACGTAAAATAAATTACCCGGTAAAAGCAATGAGGTCAGTCACGTGCAAGGTGCACCGTAGGAAGCTCTGATGTTCAAAACTCAAGTTGAGTTTTACGAAAATCCAAGCCGAAATCAAAATCACGAGGCCCGAGAGTGAGATGCACGGTTTATGTAAGAGAGAGAAAGTATTGAGAGGTTTTATGTTTTTGAAAATCATAAATGTTATAGGGAGGGGGGTAGATTTTATAGGCTAAAGAAAGTTTTTTTTTATAAAAAAAGATATTTTTTTATTATTTTTTTGAATTTTTTTAATATTTTTAAGGGGCAGAATCACGAGGACCGTTGGATTCTGCCCCCTAGCCATTGGAGGCGAATCCAACAGCTGAAAATCGGTGAAGTTTGAAATTTTTTTTTTTGGCCGTTGGGATTGGTCGGATCTATGGCCGTCGGGTATTGGCAATCGGGACTGCGAGTCGGGTCCAATCAGACCTGACCCGCGGTCTTTTTACCTGGGGGGTGGGGGGGGCCTGGGGACGGCCGGACGGGTCACGCCACGCCACACGTGACACGCCGCCAGCACCACGCGTGCCTGCGTGAACTAGCACGGGACGGACCCGTGCCGGGCCAGGCACGGCACGGGCTGTTCTTAACCCAGGCACGGCACGGGCCCGGGCACGGTTTAAAAACGTGCCGGGCCGGCCCATGCACGGCCGAACCATGTCGTGCCTCGTGCAGGGCCGGGCCGGCCCGGCACGTTTGACACCTCTAGCCCAGCATGACACTGTGGCATTTTCCTGCTGGACTGTGGGGATTCTTTTGCGTGTTGCAAAAGAATCCCATTTGCCATGTGGTTGTAATTTTTTTAAAAAAAATTAGAGCGCCCCGTGATGGGGCAGCCTAATTTTTTACCCCACCCCATCTTGGGCATAGGTTGGAGTCTAACTATTTTAAAAATGCAAACCGCACTCGCAATCATCATGCCTGACTGGATCCTGTCAGGTAGTCATCTAGGCCAATTACCATGCCATTGAGCCAGGCACATGCCATGAGTCGTGCACATCCCAACATGAGGTATGGCTCATGCCGGCCCATCACGGTATGAACCGTGCCATGGGGTAGCAGACAGCCCAACCTAGCATGAGGCAGGGTTCTGGACAATGCCGTATTGAGCCATGAATTGCTAAACTAGGCTAGGCCGTGGGCCATACCTAGGCCGCCCGACCTGTTTGACGCCTCTACTATCTACTTATAATAGTAATATTCAAATAAAACTAATTAATTCTAGCTTGCTTCTATACTATCATCATGATAACCTAGAAGATGATTTCATTAATGATGATCAATTTGATGATACATTAAAAAAATATAATAATAAAGATACAAAGCTTGAAGATGATATGGAAGAAAATAATGACAATGCCTGAAAAAACAATCTCATTGGCATTTATTTTGAGTGAATTATTTTTTTTAAAAAAATATGTTAAAATTTAATAGAAATTCATAGATTTTAATTTAAGCATTATTTTAAATCATAACTTCAGCATGAACCTATCAAAGCACAATAAAATGCATAAAATCTTTATGCATATAACATAGGTTTATGCATATTAACTAGGTTTATATTAGGCCATAGCTGTACTAGAAATCATTTCTAATCTATTTCGATTAAATTATATTTATCTTCACATATTAAAGAGGACTTTTATGTTGTTGTAGCATGGGGTAGCAATGTAAGTCGCCAATCAATACATGCCTCTATAATTATATTGAAGTTGTAGCATGGGGTAGCAATGTTATCTAATTATGAATAATAAAATTGGAATCAATATTTCATTGTTCATAATTGTCAAACAACAAAGTAATAGGATGTGAAAAATAAATTATGATCACCAAAATTTTCTAATCCACAGGAGCTTGTAGGAGGTATGAAATCATTGATTACTACTTCACCTTTGCACTTAATTAGAAGACTAATTTCTATTGTTTTCCTAAGAAATTAAGCTTTCTATTAAAAAAATTAAAAATAATAGTAAATATTTATTTGGAAACTGCTAAGAACCAACTAGACTTGAAATGTATAGTATGCTAGGGACAATATTGTTCCTCAAAAGAGATCCCAAAAAAAGGTGCATTTTTCACATATCATAGAATGGGAAGAACATTTAAATGCATTTCTCTAAAAAAAAAAACCCCCAAGAAATTGACTAACTAGGCTAACAAAATATATAATATCATTTCAAAAATCTTGTATCCAATGAAAACAAAAAAAAAGTACGTCTTATAGTTGAAGGCCATGCTCATATTAATATGCGAATCAATTATTGCACAATAAAAAAATATGAATTCTAAAAGGATATTCAAGATATATAGTAGTTGGTACACATTAAGTTTCCTAAAAGAATAAGTCACCTCATTCTATATTCAAAATATATAGTAGTTGCTCAATCAATGATTGAGCAAAAAAAGATCACCTAGTTGGAAAAGAATGAGAAGAAAATTTATGGTATACAACTATCTAGTAGGTTCCCTAAAAGTAGAGAAAATGACATAAATGCCATCATGCTTCACTCCCAAAAAAAGTAGTTTTCCAATCCTAAAAAAAATATTATTAAAAAAAATGATATTATAATAGAGTTTTTTAGATAATTAAGCACTCATAATTGAGTTTTTTAGATAATTAAGCACTCATAATTGAGTTTATTTAGTTATGCAATTGGTAAATAGAAGAATATGAGAAAACTTAGAAATACGAAGTAAACTTAAAAGAAATATGACAATAACATTACTATTAGCATATGAAATTGCTTTGTACATTCTATCATTACTATTTTAAACTCGAATGAAATAGATATTATATTGGATTTGCATTACTTGCATTCTAATACAAAGCAAAACCTCAACATAGTTATAATGATTCAAACTTGCATATAATCATCATCTCTATGGAGTAGTTGAAGTGATCATTATGTCTATCTTGAGTTATAAATACCATTTATACTATAAAGGTACCACCTTCTATTAAGTTCATTTAACTTGTGTTTCATAATGCTAATAACTCAAATAAATAGGGTAGTCTATGATGCCTATATTGATACCAATCAATATGTAGACTAATTTTTTTTGTTTCATTAATTAATAAGAATTTTATTAGAAGTAATTTTCATGGAAAGAAAAATAAGTGGTAAAAAGTGTCTCGCTTGAATTTTTAAATCCTTGTTAGACTCAATCCACAATATTATATATGTAGAGAAAGAGGTCCTTAAAAAGAAATTGTTTAGAATTGAAACTTCAATATTATTTACAAAAAAATGTATGTAAAGAGTATGTATAGATATTATATATCTATAAAGTCAAACTATGCATCTATTATGTTGACCACTATAGCATGAAATGATGACTATGGGTACCTAATCCTAATATTTAACACTTTCTCTCGAGTTGTTGCATAAATGTCACACATGCTCAACTTATCTAAAAAAGTTAAAGAACACTCAATATGAGACTACTTTGTTGAGGATATTGATCAATTGATCATTCAATCAAATCTTAGGTAGTTCTATAATCTTGTCATGCAACTTCTCCTAAATGAAATATTTCCCACTTCGACATGCTTTGTACAATTGGATTAATTTCCTATATGAGCAATACCGCATGTTGCTTTATTATCATAAAACAATTGGATTAATTTCCTAGGAGCATTCTCTAGATATCTCAAAATGCACATGAGTGCATTCATATGTTGCACTGCACTTTAGGATTATGCATGTATTGACTTATTAAAATCAATGCATAAGCAAGATTTAACCTTGTATGAGCTATGTATATTAATCTTTCCCCACTGGATGGTACTTTATTATGCCCAAGCTCAACACACAAGTTCATACCGTCTTATATTGGTGTATCAACAATTTGACATCTTGACATTTCAATCTCTAGCAAAAGATCTATGACATATTTTATTTGAGAAAAAAATTCCTTCCATTGATTATGAATCTTCAATTCCAAGCAAGCATTTCAGAGTACTTAAATCTTTCATTTTGAATTCTCTAGATAATATTTTTGCAAAATTATTCTTTCTTCATGATTATTTTCTATAACTATCATGTCATCCTCATATATGTTGAATGCCATTATCTTGCCATATTGCCCTTTAAAAACAAAGTGTGATAAGACATACTTTGACGATAGCCAAAAGCTCTCTTGTCTTTGTGAATCTTCAAAATTATGCTCTCAAGAATTATTTTAACTCATACAATGATTTCTTCAATTTGTACACCTTCTGATTTTACTTTTCCAACACTATGTATAAGTGTAGAAGATCCATTTATGCTTCCTCAAATAATTTATCATGCAGAAATATATTTTTTGTATTGAATTTTTATAATGATCAATTATGATTTGTATTTGATATCATAGATCTAACAACACCCAACTCATTTCTTTCTTGTTGGATATTTTGAGTTACCATATTTCATTTTTTGTAATGATTTCATTTTTTCATTCATTGCTACATTCCGTATGAGATCGGCTAAGATTTCCTGGACATTAATAAGAATATATATAATAGATAATTGATTTCAAATGAGTTATTTGATTCAGATAACTAATGATTAGACATTTAATTGCTCATTGGATACTTGACTTTGGTAGATAACTCATGTTTATATGCGGTTTTAGGAATACCTCTATTTTCATGGTGTAGTGTCCATTTCATGAACAACTTAGGTTCCAAATTATGAACATCTTCAACAAATAATGATTGGTTTGATATTTCAATGAAGGCATCTTCAAACCTAAATTGTCTCTTCCCTTTTCTATCATTTTTCAGCTTTTGGGTGGTCATCAAAAATTATACCATTCATATCCAATTCACTTGCTTTCTAGTTCACTAATTCAAATTGTCTAGATTCATCTTCCTCAAAAATATTACAATCTCAATCATAATTGAGAGTTTGAGTTTCTTGATGGTATTCTCCCACAAGTTTAGAGACAAATGAAAAATGTATAAAAATTTTCATGAATTATCACATCTATTGTAATAAACATTCATCAAGTTGGAAGATGATAACATCAAATATTCTATTTGGTACCATGCATATCCAACAAACACACATTATCATGCAGTATGATTTAATTTTTTTTTTTCCTTTGGCATTTGTGTAGATGCACATTTGTTACGTAACCAAAAAAATGAGGCAGATTTAGGATGTTGGTGTAACTATAACATTAATTAGAGCTTAGAGAGATATCTGAAAGTCAATTTAGCTGAAGGGTACCCCGAATGATCACATATTTGACAAATGTGATTGTTTCTTCCCAACATGAAAGCACAAATAACCTCTAAAAATGCTGATTTTTCCATTTAACTACTCTATTTTGTTAGGCATATTGAGACAAGTAGTCTGATAAATTATGTCATTCCCTTTCAAATATTTTTGAAGTTCAAAATTTTAATAATCTCCACCCTTATCGCAATACAAAACCAAAAAAAATTCTTTGCATTGTATTGAATTTCAATCATTTTATGAAGTTTTTATAACATCAATTTTACTTCATTTTTGATCTTCCACAAGCATAACCAAGTCATTCTGGTATATATTGAACAAAAGTCACTAACCAACATGATCCACTTAAAGTTGGAATTTTGGATGGGTCCCAAACATTAGAGTGTATAACCATAAAAGGAAATGAATTTCTATTCAAAGTTACTGGAAATGAAGTAAAATGGATTTTAGCTAATTCACATATATTATAATGGATATTAAAAATATCATATCTTGTAAATAAACTAGGAAGCAATCCATTTGAACGACCAAATAAAGCATATCCTAAACATGGATGCCACAACCATGTTTCAAACATTTTTTTTGCTCCATAGACTCATCTACTATCGATGTTCATCGCAACTTACTTAAGTTATAAAAAGTCATATGTTTGAGATTTATATAGGATAAAAAGTCATATGTTTGAGATTTCTATAGGATAAAAAGTCATATATGGTTTAAATTATAGTGCTATAATCAATTATCCATGTATTATTACTAATACATGTTATATGTAGAAGTTTTTAAAATCTTAACACCATGCTATGTAGTGGCAACCAATGATGATGCTTTCTTAGCAAGTTTTTTTTTTTAATTTTGATAATGATAACAATTAAGTTTTTCATAGGATCTTTATTTTGTTGGTCATGATCCCACCAACTTGGATATTTTATAAGTTTATAGCAATCTTGCTATGACTAATTTTATTGCATTGAGTGCATCTAAACTCTGACTTATCAATGCTAGGGGTAGTCTTGGGATGACTAGTGTTGGATTGGACTCTAATAAAAAAATTAATTATATTATATTTAGGTATTAGAATAATCAAGAAAAATATATCTCAAAGCTTTATATATATCTTATCCCTTAAGAAAAATAGATTCTATTGAAGATAGAGATAGGCTAAATGATACTTATAGGAGAAGATATGATCACTTCAACTTCCATGAAATCATTTCTTGTCTCCGATTCCTTGATTACCCTTTCAAAACCTAAAACTACCTTATATCAATGTATGATCTGATCTGTATCCTCATAAAATGCAGCCTCATAATATGATTTAAAGGTCATATTTAGAGGTGTTAAACGGGACGGGCCGGGCTGGCCCATTTTTTTGAGCACATGCATGCTTTCATGTCGGGCCAAGCACGGCACGGTTACTGTAACGTGCCGTGCCTAGCCCGGCACGGTTACTGTAACGTGCCGTGCCTAGCCCGGCATTGTTTAAAAAAGCCAGGCCTGGCCTGGCCGTACGGGCCAATCCAGGCCGTACGGGCCAGTAAAACAAATTTTTTTTAATTTTTTTTAATTTTTTTTATTTTTATTTTATTTATATAAATTATTAAATTATATATAAAAATTTAGATAATGTATAATATTATATATTTATAATATGAAAAATGTTAAATTTTATTAAAATAACAAAGTTTAAAATTTTATTAATGATGTAATATAAAATTAGTTTAAAATTTTATAATATAGTTATAAATTTTTAAATGAAAAATTAAAACAAAAAAAAATAAATCAATCAATACATTTTGTTAAAAAAAATAAAAATTAAAAAAAACATAAGCAACTCATGAAAAATGATCAATCAGCCATTTGATACTGAAGGTCCGAACCAAACAAATTACAGTATTAACATAACGTATAAATAAAGCGTATAATCAATAAAAAACAAAACATCAAAATCAAAAAATAGTAGATCATCATCAATCGTCAATCAGCATATCATGAGCATCATCAGCCGCAACATCAAGATCAGTATCATATAGATCATTATCATCAGCAATCAACTCTTCCGCTATCGTAGTGGATGCGGCTGCAGTCCATGTCCCAATCTCAGCTCTAGTATGATCATGGATGCTAAACCTCAAATCCTCCCAATCATTCAAACAAGCCAAGGCCTCAACAATAGCTGGACGTAATCTCGATCTCATATCCGAAATCACGTTCACTACAACAGAAAAAGCAAACTCCGATGCTACGCTCGACACCGGAGGAGTCAGTAGATCATGTGTCATCCTAGATAGCACGGGAAAGGTGGACTCATATGATTTCCATCACTGTAATATATCAAGATTCTTAGTATCAGAATATGATAGGATTGAGTAGTAATCGGTATCTAAGTACCGAGAAAGCTCACTCCTATGTGATGGTCCACCCATACGTTTCCCTCTTGCTAGCTGAATGGAAAAATTGTCATCTCCGAATAAGGTATCAATGTTCGTAATCACAGTTTCACCACCACCACCACCATACCTAGTATCATAGTATGTGAATATGTCAGTCAACTTCTCGTGAATGAACCCTTCAGGTGGCTCTTCCAGGTTCATGCACGAGGAAATATAGGTCATGGTGTTTTCTACCCCTTCCACCTTAACCCTAGGGTCCATGCATGCAGCGAGGCAATAAAGAGATGGAATGGTGGACCAGTATTTCAAGTACTTGGTTTCCATCTCTACAACCATATGGCTAAGTGTCAGGTCAGCTCGATACTTCCTAAACATGCTACTAATGTTGCATATGCACCGGAGTGCAATGCAAGTAGTGAGCATATAAAGCAACGAACACATGTTCGTCGTGTCATAAAAAATCTTTAAGAATTTCATAAATGAAATTCCTGAAACCTAGTCAGTGTCGTCAATAATAAGTTCGTCACTCTTACTATTGACGTAGTTGGATATCACGTATTCGTATCCAACACATGATTCTAACATCAGGTACGTGTAATTCCAACGATGTCACACATCCGATTGGAATTTCTTCTTCTTAAGATCGTAGACAAACAGAGACTACCAAACTCTTGTTGTCTGTGAGGAGTGCGAATATATTTTAGTGCATTACGTATATTATCCAACGCGGGGGAATACACCTTCATACCCGCTTGAACAATTATGTTAATTACGTGACACATGTATCTGACATGAAAAATCTCTCATAATGGTGTGTCTCTAATATTCCTAACAAACATGTTGATCGTTACTCCATTATTAGATGCGTTATCGAATGTGACACTAAAAATTTTATTTTGAATTTTATATTCCCTAAATATTTTCATCATACACTCAAAAATGGTCGGGCCATCATGAGGATGAAGAATCTCAGAGAATGCTAAAATTTTTTTATTCATAGTCCAGTTTGAATCTACATAGTGGCAGGTGAGACCATGCATAAGATGATTCATCGTGACTTGTCCAAATATCGGACGTCACGGACATCATTTCACTATATGCCATAAATTCATTAATTATTTTTTGTTTTTATAACTTATATATCTTTAGTATGTTATTCTTAGATGTGGACCTAGGAATCCTACGATAAACAGGCTGAAAATATGTCTGCATGATGCGCATAACTCTTTGATCTTCCGAAGACCCATCAATGTGATAAGTTTGGCCATGCCGTTGGGGGGGGGGGGGGGGGGGGGGGGCGAAGCAGGGGTTCGGGCTCGGGGGACACTCGACACGGAACGAACCCGTGCCGGTGTGCCGTGCCACGGGCACCGAACCGTGCCGCATCAGGCACGGCACGGCATCACTAGTGCCTTACCCGGGCATGGGATTTTTCCTTGTCGGGCCGGCCCAGGCACGAACGAACCATGCAGGGCCGGCCAGGCCCGACCCGATTGACACCTCTAGTCATATTCCAATTTCATCCTGGTGGCCAAACCATGCATTCCATCATTCCATGCAATTATTGTTTTATACCTATTGTTTGTCACTTTACTTTTTGTTATATTTGGCAATAACATTATTGTTGTATTCTCATGGATGCGCACACACACGCGCACACACACACACTCACATACACACAATATAGTTTAACACATTATCACTAATGATAATGTGTTAAATTGATATATATATATATATATATATAATCTTATAGACTCAATTAAGAATATACAAGAATAATGATAAATTGATGACCTAGTATGAATATCATCATTATCATTAGTACAATGGATATTGTTGTTCCTTCACAAAATACAACAATATATTTTTTATTCCTTATATAACTTAAGATTAGTTCATACAAAACTAAATCAAAATAGGAATCAATTGGCAGAATTTTTAAAAAATAATGCATACCCTACCCCTAGTGTTGTGAGATAAAGTTTGAAACTCAAACAAAAATCAAAACTCAAACAAAAAAAACATCAACCATCAAGAGAAGTAACTTTTTTTTTTTTCAAAAAATGATTTTTCATTTTTAGATTGTACCGAGAAACCCAAAAACTCCTTGTTGTGGATGATTTTGGGCCAATTAAAGAGACTTTCCATCTATCTTATTGTCATAAAAACTCATTTCAAAATTAATTCTTGATTTTATACATATAATAAAGAATATTGATATTAAATCATTGGAAGTGAAAATACAAAATAGAAACATCCATTTTTGGAGTCATAAAAGAGAGAACACTATATTTTATAACAAAAAAAAGAAAGAAAAGGAAAAAAGATTAGCACATTGAACTTTTCTTTGTCACCATGGCATTTGTTTTTATACATAATTGTGTGGGGAAGGAGCATGAAACCTGATTCAGAACACAGCAGACAGAAGAGAAGATACAGAGACGATCACAACTAAATACACACTGCAGTCTATGAAGGCGCCACGAATTGCCTGATACACAACCAAGCTTCGCTCCAACAGCTTGAGAGCATCTGCCCAATTATGGCCATCTTCACCAGAAGTCACTCTCTCTTCGTCTGCCTGCAAATTGCCTCCCCTCTGGCACCACAGCCAGGCAAGCACGGTTGTCACATCGGCTAGCAAGATGGCAGAGATGGGCATGGAGACAGTGCTCCTCGAGCTCGCATGGCTAGTTGAGAGTGGTGGATAATTGAAATGAAAGAGAAAAACTAGGAAGGCTACTAAAAGAGAGCACAGAGCACGGGCATTCTCAGAAGCCAAAATGCAAGAGTGCAAGCATTTTGAAGAGAACAAAATGGACCACTTGTGTGGCTGCAGGACCACTGGTGAGGCTTGAGAAGTTTCGGATATGATGGAAGACTTCAGATGGTTGTTCCTGCCCTCATGGGCAATAGCAGATGTTTTATCCACTCCAAAACAAGGGCCATCTAAAATATCAAGAGAAAGTAGGCAGATTCTAAGACAATGCAACAATTTAAAAAAAAAAAAAAACTAAGTAAAAACGATTCATGACCATCTCTTTTCTTTTCCAAAACCCATAGTCAATAAAGGCACACCTTGGGCTCAGGTTCCACCAGGCCTATGCAAAACCATCTCACCTCACCTCATGTGGCCCCCACCCCACAAAACATAATATTCCTGAAATCCTCTCATAAATCATATTATTCCCAAAGCTCACAACTCCCAAAAACTATATTTTGTTCTACAAACTATATATGAATTATATTTGGAAAAAATTCTATTATTTTTATCTACAAATCATTGATACTTGTGATGATGACAGACACTAATGATGTTTGATTTTTATATTTTATATTCTTTACTTGATATTAGTTAATTAATAAATAAATATTATAAATAATATTTGATAAAAATATGTAATATATATATATATATATATATATATTAGATAGAGTGCGTGTCACAAAAAATATATTTATCTCTTGATTGTGCATTATGTCTCAAGGCCCTCCCTAAAAAGATTTTATATATTTCAATGTGCACTGCACCTCAAATAACTATGCCTAAAACATAAATATGTCTAAAATCATTTTGAAGTTAATCTTATGATTTTCTTAAGATCTTTATAAATTAATTATTTGAGTCGCTTTAATGTAAGTACAGACAGTACACGGTACATAATGCTCCCGCTTAGCACAGAATATAAGAGATTAATATTATGATACCTTTATTTCTTAAAATCAAAGAGATTACATCGGATGAGTCTCAAATTCAATACTTACCATCCTTAATGTAAGTAGAATATATTAGAGGTGAAGTACATCTTTTGGAGGTTGATGCAGGCTAATCAAATATTTTTTTTTGACATTTGGTTTTCACATAAATTTATATGTTCCTAGTAAATTATATTATGTTTTAAAACTTTTAATTAATATATTTTAATAGCTAGTGAGATGATACAAGTTTGGTTTGTCCTACTCTGAGTAATCACAGAGTATCACACATCAATATTAAACTTTTGAGAGATATTTAAATTATTTCTTTAGAGATATTATTTTAGAGAGCACAAGGGGCACTCAAGCACTACACATGTGCCTTGCCTAAGGCATGCACATGGGCACATCTTTTGACTACTTATTTTTTAATGATTATTAAATAAAATCATATTTAATAATAATCTTGCATCATATGATTTCAAGCATATCAATATATCATTATAGGATAAAAATAAAATAAGAAAAAATATATATATATATAAATAATAATGATAAATATTAATAATTAATTTTAAAACACATTAATCATCAAGTAATGAGTGAGTTTGGAAACCATAATACTATTGATTCTCACAAATTTAAATTTCGTACAAGTTGGATACAATTTTGAGAGTTAAACATTGATATTGCAAAAGTCTACTACTTAAGTTCTTAGCTTTGTGGTGCTTTGGGATGTGAGAAAAAATAATGACTCATTAGTACTTCTATTTTATAATACACACACACACACACATTTCAATTTTAAAGTTTGAAAATTTTAATTTCATCTTACATATAAATTGGTTTCTTTATTTTTTACAAATCCTTATAAAAAATAGAAATAAACTATAATAAATGAGATTAAATATTCTAATATATATGAGATACAACATTATTATAAAAAAATAAATGACTTCTTTGTGAATTTGAGCATGGTAAATTATAATTATTCTTCTCCATACACACGAGCCCCTCTAAATACATGTCAACTATCGATTCACTAGTGATACTCTCTCAATTATGATAATCATCATTGAACAAGCTAAAAAAATATAAAATCAAGCATCATAAAAGTGATATCTATTAATTATGAAATATGTCAATTAATAAAACATTCAAAAAACTTCATATCCGAGTTTCTATCCATCAAGAAAATATTAGGAAGGACTCAATTTATCTAATTCACTTCAATGATTAGTGATCTTGTAGGATAATCATATATAATGACTTAAAATATTTTATTATTTTTATTAATTATTGTACTTAGTAGATTATCATTTTTGAATGAAAAATCTCAATTTTTTATATAATTTCATTTTATGAAAGAATAAAAACTCAATTTTATGTAACATTAAGATAGTGAGAAATGAGAATGCTTTAAAATATATCTTTTATACATTTTCTTATTCCTTGAAAATAAGATGATTCACCAATTTTCATGTGCTAATACTCTACATATAATGAGATAGTAGAAAAGAAATATCATCTAATTAAGATGGCTATGACATTCCTACTTCATGAAAATATGCCTAGATTTTTTTGAAAATTAACAACATTATTTGACAAATTCCTAATCAATCATATGTCATTTTTGTTCTCTTAGATTATATCTCATATCATCTTTAATACAAATTTTTTTTCATATTTTATCCAAAATTTTCTATACTTAATTTATTCAAGATTTTCACTATGTATAAAGAAGTTGAATGTGTGTCATCAAGTGTGCTTTTGTTAGATACTCTAGTATTCAAAAAGGATTTACATGTTACTCATAAGAGATAAAGAGAAATATCAAGAGCATTGATGTGACTTTTTTCCAGGTTATTCATTTTTTAAGACTCAGCCTTAGGACTTCAAACACTACAATGATAAGCTCTTTCTCATGTCTATTTGTCACTCTTCACGTAGGGGTAACCTTTGACCCTATTCTTATGCCTACACCAAGTACTATTAGCATGACTAGATTTAATGAGGGTACCCTAGTGAGCGTGACACTTGACTCGAAATGTGAGTCCCCCTCCTCAACTAGAAGAGAAAGATAGGGGTTGAAAGACTTGATAATCTCAACTTAAAAATATATACTTGACATATATCCACAAAATTCAAAGAGATGAGTCTTCTATCAGATTAGTTGATCTAGTTCATAATTATGACTTTGAGCTTTCTCTTACACATTAAAAAAAATTAGAGATATATTATACTTAATATTCATTTTCTTGAGTACTTTCATATCCTTATTTTGATATTATATATTATGATTTTTTGGTGTGCAATAACACAAAAACTAATATATCATATCCTAGAAAAACTCCAAAGTCAAAAAAATTTGGATGATGATATTATTTGGATGATTGATTACTTTAAGAAATTCTTATATTGCATACATGAATTGGAGATCATGTCTTGACATGATGAAAATTATTTTTATCCAAAGATAATAAATATCTAATTTATAACTCATCAAACATTATACCAATAAGTTTTGAAAGTGAGACAATTAAGATATTAAAATTTCTCAAATCTCTGTTAGAGAGGAAACTTTATGCACTAAATATGATCTTTATATTATAGTTTCTTGTTCTCTTTCAACATCTACAAAATTCCAAATATTTTTTCCGAAGTCTCTAATCATTCAGGATGATGGACTATGTTGGAATAACTAAGTGTAATCATATATAAATATACTTAAGATCTCATTTCTAAACTTTTAGGTAAGCTAGTAATAAAATATAAGTATACAAGATAAAGATGAGACATGAAAAAAAAATTTATCAACTCAAGGACAAGTTTATAACGAGAGAATTTGCATATTTGTGAGAGATAATTGTTAGTATGATACCTACATTGATAGATCTAACTGTATTAAAAAGATTTGATGAACAAGTTTGTAACATTGTTTACGTGTATTCATCAGGAGAGCAGTATAATATTTTGCAGTTAGATTTTTGAGAAGAAAACACTTATGTATCTCTTGAAGATTTATTAGAAAATGAGTTGGGTGCTAGATTGAGTGAAATTGTTATGATTAGTCAAGTACAACAACAACATCATCAAATAATAACAATGAGAAAGGTAAAAGACTTAGAAGAAAAATACTAAAAGGTAAGAAGACAATAATAACCTATTCTTTCTATGTAAGAACATGACATACTCAAAAGAGATGCTATAAGTTACACCTAGAGTTATGACATACTTCTCTAGGTTCACAGGTTATACAACAAGCTATTAAACATACCCAAGTTGGTTCTTATATGATTACGTCCACTAGTCATGTTACATTGATACATTTTAAGGGGGAATAATCCAAATTTTATTGAGTTCCACTAGTTTAGACTTGTATAAATCCATTGTATTTTTCATTCATCGTATTACTTTAGACACTTATGTAGCAAATTCATGAACTAATATTTATACTATAGATAATCACATTAATTTTACTTATTTTATAAAGTCTACAATATCCAATATTATAATGACCAATAATATCATTGTACGAATAAAGAAACATGAAAATATCAATGTTGATCATTTTTTTTGACACATATTGTATATACTAGATTTTTATTATAATTTATTGTGTTAGTTACTTTATTTAAAAATTAGTTTGTTATATTATTTTTTTTTTTTGAGATTTTTATACATGATTATTTGACCAAACATATGACTTCCTTGAAGTTTAAGCATGACAAATTATATTTATTCATCTAGACTTACATAAGTCATTCTAGATGTGTGTTTGCTATTGATCAAGATCTACCATTTATTCACCACAAAATGAGATGTTTCATTGGATAAGATGAAGATTCTATAATGGAGCATCAAAGAAGAAATATTTATTACTTGTGAGACAAGTCAATTCAAAAAGATAATAGGACTTCCTATCCGGCATGTTAGGAGGTATTATGAGGAATTAATTTTATCTAATTCACTCAGATATTTGAGGATCATATATAATAACAACATATAATAAACTTAGATATTTTATCATATTTATTGATAATTACCCTCAATTTACATAATTATTAATATTCAAGAAAAATTTTCAATTTTTTATAATTTTGAAACAATTTATGAAAAAATAAAAATATTATTTGATTGTAAAATAAAAAAATATTATAGAGTTACAATGCTTTAGAATCAATTATCATTAGTTTTCATATTTCTTTAAGAAATTCAAAATAATTCATCAAATATCTTAAATTGGTACTCTTGCACAAAATAAGATAACTAAGAGGAATACCTAATATCTAAGATAACTATGACAGTCTTATGTCATTGGTGAGTACTTGAATGTTTTTAAAGAAAAATATTAATTACTAACTTCCTAATTAATTAAATATCATTTTATATTCTCTCAAATTGTATCTCATTCATATTCAGGTACCCATGAAAAAGACACTTTAATCTTCCACCTAAAATTTTTTGATATATTGGTTTCACCCATCATTTCTCTTCATATAGAAAGAAGATGACAACACCTGTCATCATATACATAATTATTGAATAATTCAATACTCATAAAAGATATAAATATTATTCATCAGAGATTAAAAAAATTGCTATGATCTATGAATACTAATATCACGTTCTTTAGGAAAATCCTTCAAAGACTCGATCCAAGAAAACGTATCTTCTAATACTATAATAGTCGACCCAATTTCTATATATTTCCTTATTCAATTATTATTTCTCAAAGTGGAGTAATAGTTAATCTTACTAACATACCTTTACTTGATACGACTAACATGACTACTTTTCGAGTAGAATTGTAGCACATCTCCTAGGATAATGTGCTTAGGAGAAGAGCCTAATATCACATTGAATATGATGTGAGTCTTCCCAAAAAAGAAACATGGGAAATAGGAGACTGATAAACTCAATTTAAAAGTATATACTAGACAAATATATTCATAGTCTCTCCCAAATAGGTTTTCTATGACATTAAGTGATCCAATTCAAAATAACAACTTGGACCTTTGGATTACATTTACAAAAGAAACTAATGACGTGTTCTACTTAGTATTATTATCTCAAACACTTTTAAATTTTTATTTTTATACTATATATTCTAATTTCTAATCCTCACTCGATAATTATAAAATCTTTGATATTATTTTCGAGATAATCAACTAAGAAGATGATAAACTATATTTAAAGAATTAAGTACAATCACATCTAATCATACATGAGATCTCGATTCAAAACAAATAATTAAGTCAATAATTGAATGCATAAGAATATATAAAGTGAAGATAGAACAATGATAAGATCAATCAATTAAAAGTTATGTTGCTGACAATAAATTTTACACAGATTTATGATATTGAATACTTATATAATTCCACTCTTGGGGCCCAACTAGCCAATACTATGATGTTATTTTCTAATGCAATACCACACATATAAACTATATAACAACTAGATATAAAAAAAATATTCATTCATGATAATTAAAAAAAAAATTTATGTAATAGCCATCAAAATTACTATTACTGAGAGCATAAGTATAGTGTGTAGATTGAGACAATCACTTTATAGCTTAAAGTAATTTCCTAAAATATAATTTACTATATTTTTTTTGATACTTATTACATATAGTCTTAAAAGATGTGTCAAATAACTTATATTTTTTAAAATATAGATTAGGAGGTAAGTATATGATGCTAATTATATATATTGATAGTATTATAATTACAATAGATGATCAACTTGTATGACCTTGATATTTTGAGACATGAAGTTGCTGACTCACCACTTGATCTTGGTATAAATTTATCTATAGATATTAATTCATTAGTCGCATATCAATATAATTCATTATTTTACAATTTTTCCTAGATATTTTTCATATGGATATAGTTACTATATCCATATGACAAGTGATTATGTTTAGAGTTCGTGGGCATAATCAAATAGAGATATAATCATATTCTAGTTGGACCACTATGATTATAAAGAGGAGATCCACCACATGTTTTTATATTTTTTGTAGGTAACCTCTCATCCTCAGGAAAAATAGAAGATAGATAATTATTTCAAATTTTAACATAAAAATATGATAAAAAAATATAACATCAAGTCGTCAATTACTTGCGAGCTCTAGTGGACTAGTCACATCTTGGAAGAAATTTGCTTGCTAGTTCATAGAATGATGATATTTTATAATGATAGCTAAATAGCCCAATATATTTCTGCCAACTTGATATTCCATGCCACGAGCAAACTAAGCACATCGATGTTGATTATCACTTCATTTGTGAAAAGATATATGATAGTTCAATTGATGCAACTCAAGTATCTATCAATGATCAAATTATAGACAACTTCACTAAGGCTCTCAAAGAACCACATGTTACATTCCTCTCTTCAAAATTGAGAATTTATGACACGTATACCACAACTTAAAATGAGATATTAAGTTTTAGTTTACTTTTTATTACCCTATTTGTTTCTTTATTAATAATATAATATCAAATAATTTTTAATTTAGAAAATTATTAATACACTAAAAAAAATTAAAATAACAAATAATAAATTTAATGATAACGAAATTAATATTAACATAAACATAAATAAATTTAATATTGATAACTTTATGAAAATGTTCAAAGCTGAAACCATGTAATCTAATATGGCATAGACCCAAACTCAGATATCTAAAAAATAAAAAATTAAAAAAATATTTGTAATTTAGAATCATTTTAATATTTAGCAAAATAAAAATGCTATGTATGTTGATCAAAAATCGACACGGTGCAAATATTCTAAAAAAATATATACTCATAGGAGTACGTGTGAGATTGAGCACATAAAAATCATGGAACATTACACAAAAAAAATGCATTAGATCTTAAGTAAATCCAACTAAAAGGTAAGGTATTTAAGTTTAGATCTAGTTCAACTTTTATGTTGACCCCCTTTATATACCCAACGAGTATAAGAAAGGAAAGACATGACCAAATTAATCATCACAGTAAGTCTTCCAATTATATTTTTAGAAAATCCAATAATAGTCAATATTAGAAGTGTCAAATGGGCCGGGCTAGCCCGGCACGGGAATATCCCGTGTCGGGGCCCCTGCCGTGCCCAGGTAAGGTACAACCCGTGCCTGTAAAAAAATTAGCTCAAGCTATAACAAAGAAAAAAATATTTCTAAAAAAAGACTCATTGTTTCTTTAATTCTAGCATTTTTTACAATCAATACAATGATTTATTTATAGACAGTAATTTGCCCAAATAAAACCAAGAAATTAAAAATCATTATCACCCACTAGAGTAACTATTGACTCTTGATATTTCATCTTCCCTATTAAAAATAGACACTTAATGTTTAGAGAAAACCCTCCATTAAAAATGAATATTCAATGTTTATTTAACAAAATTCTCCCATAAACTTAAATGTTTCTGCCATCTTTCATGCCGAGTAATCTTTTACAATTGTCGTGTAGTATCATAGGTAGCGGTTTGGTGAGAAGATCCGCGACTTGGTCCCGACTTTTCACATATACTAATTTTATATTTTATTCCTTCGCTTGATCTCGGATGAAGTGAAAACAAACATCAATATGTTTGCTTCTCTCATGATTCACCGTGTTCTTGCTTAATTCAATAATTGATTTGTTGTCAACTCGTATCTGAGTTGCATCGAGTTGTTGTTGCTCCATCTTGCCCAATAAATTTCTAAGTTATATCATATGAAGTACACACAAAGATGCTACCACATATTCAGCTTCACATGTTGAGAGTGTCACGATTGATTGCTTCTTTGAAAGTCAAGTAAATGCCGTGTCACCCATAAAAAATACACGAACCAATGTGCTTTTCGGATCGTCCAAGTCTCTGTAGCAATCACTGTTGGAGTACCCGACCAACTTGTAATCTGCCGCATTTGTATAAAATAACCCGAGTGACATTGTTCCTTTGATATATCGAAGGATTCGCTTTAACGCCTTCCAATGTGAATAGATTGGCTCCCCCATGAACTGACTTACAATGCCGACACTTGATGCAAGGTCCGCCCTTGTGCATGTGAGATAGCGAAGACTTCCCACTAAAGTCCAGTATTTACTTGCATCGACTCGTTATCCTCCATCAAACGTAGAGAGTTTTGCACCTGGTTCCATTGGTGTTGAAACCAGATTGCAAGACTTCATCTTGTACTTCTTCAAAATCTCCTTTATATATGCCTCATGAGATACAAAAATACCTGTCTTTTCTTGTCTTACCTATAGACTAAGGAAAAACTTCATCAAGCCCAAATCAGTCATCCTGAATTCCCGTGTCATTGTGCTTTTAAACATTTATATCATTTTATTATTATTCCCCATAAAAATAAGATCATTAACATAAAGAGTAACAAATATCATATTACATCCACTCTTCTTCACATAAAGGGCATGTTCATAGAAACATTGCTCAAACATGTTCTCTTTGAAGTATGTATCGATACAAGTATTCCACACCCACGATGCTTGCTTCAACCCAAAAAGTACATTCTTCAATTTCAATACCTTCTTTTCTTCTTTAATTTTCTTGTGCCAGGTTGGTTGTTTAATATAAATTTATTCTTCAAGCACACCATTCAAGAATGCCGATTTGACATCCATTTGTAATATCGACCAATAGAATTGAGCCGCTTGTTAAATGAGCAATCTGATTATCTCCATTCTTGCAAATGGAGCAAACACCTCGTCATAATCGATTCCCGCCTTTTGCATGTATCCCTTTACTACAAGTCTCGCCTTATACCGTTTTATCTCCCCTTGAGCATTCATTTTTCTCTTAAATACCCACTAGACATCAAAAAGCTGAGTTCATCCATGGCAGTTTGCCACTTCTTATCTTGTACAGCCTGTTCAAAGCTTAAATTTTTGAATTTTTACCAAAAGACATACAAGGTGCACCTCATTTGTTGAATCATACAAATCTTATAAGTTTCGTATTTTGGGTTGTTACGGTTAATCTTCATCATCAATAATTTCAGAATTTTTCGGTATAGTTATTGGCATAGCAATTGATGATTCTCCAACATCAATGATATCCTCTGTTACTTTATTCCAATCTCATTCATTTGTTTCATTAACTCATACATCACGGCTCACTAGAATCTTCTTGCTTATCGAGTCGAATAGCTTGTATTCTTTTATTTTCTCATCATACCCAATAAAAATATATCTTTTGCTTTTATCTTCAAGATTCATTCTTAGCTGATCCGGCACGTGTGCGTAGGCCAAACTGCCGAATACTTTGAGATGAGAGACTATCGGTTTTTGTCCACTCTATGTCTCTTGTGGTGTTTGATCATACAACTTTGCATGTTGACACCAATTTTAAACCTAGACGGCGCATTGCACGGCTTCCGCTCAAAATTCCTTCGGCATTTTCTTGCTTTTGATCATTGACCGAACCATGTCAATAATGGTTCGGTTCTTCCTCTCGGCTACACCGCTTTGCTGTGGAGAATATGGTGTAATTAAAAATCATCTTATGTCTTGCTCTTCACAATACTCCATGAAAATCATTGAAATGTATTCGCCACATCTATCGGATCGTACAGATTTAATATATCTATCTATTGTCTTTTCCACCGGCACTTTAAATTTTTTAAACATATCAAATACCTCATATTTTTCTTTCAGAAAATAAACTCAAGTTTTTTGTGAGAAATCACCAATAAAGAAAATGAAATACCTTTTACTGCTGAAAAATTCAGGGGTGATTGGTCCACATATGTCGGAATGAATCAACTCAAGAGGTTGCTTAGCCCGATATTCTATCTTCTTTTAAAATGACATTCTTGCATACTTTTTCGAACACACATTCTTCATAAAATTTTCCCTCGTATTCCATGTCCGATAGTCCATGCACCATGTTCTTCTTTGCCAACTTATTTAGGCCTTCATGATGTAGGTGACCAAAACGGAGATGCCACAGTGATACATTGTCTTCCACATTGACTTGCAAACATTCTTCTCATACACTTCTCAAATTCAGCTTGTACATCCGATTTCTTCTCATTTCAACTTGTGCTACTGAATGCTCATGCTTGTCTTTCAATAGTAATATCTGATCTTTCATAAAAACTGAATATCCTTTCTCCATGAGTTGCCCCATACTTAAAATATTGCTTTTGAAGTCTGGTACATAATATATATCTTGGATTGACCCAATGAAACCATCCTTTTGTAGATAATAAATCGTACCTTGGCATTTTACCTCAACCTTTGAGCCATCTCCAAACGATACATATACAGACTCAACCTTTCACATTTCTTTGAAACAATGCTGGTGCCCACACAAATAGTTGCTTGCAACTGTGTCAAGATACCACACCGTGTCCTTGTCGGTGTTGACTATGTTATATGTCATTAAAAGAAAGCCTTCTTCCGCCTCGTCATCCATGACTAGGTTGATTCTCTCTTCCATCTTTTTTTCGATTCGACATTCTTTTGCACTGCCATATTTGTCATATTTGTAGCACTCGAAGTTTGAATAATTTGACCGACCGCCTCTTCCACAACTGCGTCCTCTTCCACGCTAATTTTGTTGGTCTGACCGCTTATTCTCCTCATGATACCCTTCTTGACTGCGGCTTTTCCCACCACAAATATTTTCTCGACCACCAAAGCCTCACCATTTACCTCGAAAGTTTTGAGAATAGAATACATTTTCGTCATTAAACGATGTTTTGGTTTGAAGTGTCTACTCAAGTATCTCATCCTCCTTCTTCTTATGATATTCATGTGCCATTAGGGAACCTGCAAGCTCGTCAATTGTGAACATTGCTAGATCCTTTGACTCTTCTATGGTACATACCACATTCTCGAAACTGTAGGTTAACGATCTCAGAATCTTTTCCATGACTCGTGCATCTGACAATTTTTCTCCGTCTCGGTTGAGTTGATTCACCACGATTTGAACATGCGTGATGTAATCAGATACACCTTCTGACTCCATTTTCATGCTTTCAGATTCGTTGCGAAGAGTTTGAAGACGAACTTGTTTAACTCGGTCGGCTCCTTTGTACGTAGTCTCCAAAATGCCCCACACTCCTTTTGAAATTTTTACACTCGCAATCATCTCAAAGCCTGACTCATCAACAGCTTGGAATATGATGTACAATGTCGTCTTATCTTTTAATCGCGTCTCTTTCAACTCCTTATTTTGAGCCATCGTATATCCTTCGGTAGATTCTAGTTCTTTTAAACCTTCTTGAACCACCTCTCAACAATCCACAGAACAAAGAACTTTCATTTGGATGCTCAAATTCTAGTAATTCACATTCGTTAATCGGGGCAATGGAACATTATTGATTAAGTTAAATAAACATTAAATGTTCATTTTTAATGGGAAATTTTTTTAAACATTAAATGTTTGTTTTTAATAGGGAAAATTAAATAATGAGTCAATAGTTACTCTAATGAGTGATAATGATTTTTAATTTTCGGTTTTATTACGGAAAACTAATATCTATAAATAAATCATTGTATTGATTGTAAAAATAACAAGAATTAAAGAAAGAAAGTTTATTTTTAGAAGTATTTTCTCCTCGGTTATAGTTTGCAGCCAATTTTTTTTTACAATTTGGTATAAGAGGGATGGCGAGTATAATCAATAATATCCCACTACCCCGATTAATGAAAGTGAATTACGAGAATTGGAGCATCCAAATGAAAACTCTTCTCGGTTCTGTGGATTGTTGGGTGGTGGTTCAAGAAAGTTTTGAAGAACCTGAATCTACCGAAGGATATACGACAGCTCAAAATAAGGCGTTGAAAGAGACGCGATCAAAAGATAAGATGGCATTGTACATCATGTTCCAAGCTGTTAATGAGTCGGGTTTTGAGAAGATTACGAGTGGAAAAAACTTCAAAAGAAGCGTGGGGCATCTTGGATACTAAGTACAAAGGAGCCAACCGAGTTAAACAAGTTCGTCTTCAAACTCTTCGCAACGAGTTTGAAAGCATGAAAATGGAGTCAGAAGGTGTGTCCGATTACTTCACGCGTGTTCAAACCGTGGTGAATCAACTCAACCGAGACGGAGAAAAATTATCCGATGCGCGAGTCGTAGAAAAGATTTTGAGGTCATTAACTGACAATTTCGAGAATGTGGTATGTGTCATAAAAGAGTCAAAGGATCTAGCAACGTTCACAGTTGACGAGCTTGCAGGTTCCCTAATGGCACATGAATATCGTAAGAAGAAGAAAAAGGAGGAGACACTTGAGCATGCACTTCAAACCAAAGCATCATTCAATGACGAAGAGGTATTATATTCTCAAAACTTTCGAGGTAAATGACGAGACAATGGTGGTCGAGGAAATATTCGCGGTGGGAAAAGCCGTAGTTAAGAAGGATATCATGAGAAGAATGGACAATCAAACCAATAAAATTGGCGTGGAAGAGGACGCAGTCATGGAAGAAGTGGTCGGTCAAATTATTCCAACTTCGAGTGCTACAAGTATGGTAAATATGGTCACTATACGAAGGATTGTAATTCTGATAAATGTTACTATTGTGAAAAGATGTGATATTTTGCAAAAGAATGTTGAGTTGAAAAAAAAAATGAAAGAGACAACCAATCTAACCATGGATGACGAGGCGGAAAAAGTCTCTCTTAATGGCACATAACAAAGTCAACACCGATAACGACACGGTATGGTACCTTGACACAGCTGCAAGCAATCATATGTGTGGGCACGAGCATTGTTTCAAAAAAATGCGAAAGGTTGAGGCTATATCTGTGTCGTTTGGAGATGGCTCAAATGTTGAGGTAAAATGTCAAGGTACGATTTATTATATACAAAAAGATTGTTTCATTGGGTCTATCCAAGATGTGTATTACGTACCAGACCTCAAGAGCAACATTTTAAGTATGGGGCAACTCGTGGAGAAAGGATATTAGGTTTTTATGAAAGACCGGATATTACTATTGAAAGACAAGCAAGGACGTTTAGTCGTACAAGTTGAAATGAAAAGAAATCGGATGTAGAAGCTGAATTTGAGAAGTGTGCGAGAAATATATTTGCAAGTCAATGTGGAAGACAAGGCGTCACTGTGGCATCTCCGTTTTGGTCACCTACACCATGATGGCCTAAACAAGTTGGCAAAGAAGAACATAGTGCACGGACCACCGAACATGGAATACGAGAGAAAATTTTGTGAAGAATATGTGCTCAAAAAGAATGCAAGAATGTCATTTCAAAAGAAAGCAGAATATCGGGCTAAGCAACCTCACGAGTTGATTCATTCCGACATATGTGAACTAATCACCCCTGAATCTTTTGGCGGCAAAAAGTATTTTATTTCCTTTATTTTCTAAAAGAAAAATCCGAGACATTTGAGATGCTCAAAAAATTCAAAGTGCTGGTGGAAAAGGTAACCGGTAGATATATTAAATTTGTACGATCCGATAGAGGCATTTGAAGCAAGAATATCAGGCTAAGCAACCTCACGAGTTGATTCATTCCGACGTATGTGAACTAATCACCATTGAATCTTTCGATGGCAAAAAGGTATTTCGTTTTCTTAATTTTCTAAAAGAAAAATCCGAGGCATTTGAGGTGCTCAAAAAATTCAAAGTGCTAGTAGAAAAGTCAACCGGTAGATATATTAAATTTGTACGATCCGATAGAGGCGGCGAATACACTTTGATAATTTTTATGGAATATTGTGAGGAGCAAGGCATAAGGCGATATTTAACCGCACCATACTCTCCACAACAAAATGGTGTAGCCGAGAGGAAGAACCGAATCATTCTCGACATGATTCGGTCAATGCTCAAAAGCAAGAAAATGTTGAAGGAGTTTTGGGCGGAAGCTGTGCAATGCGCCGTCTATGTTCAAAATCGGTGTCTACATGCAAAGTTGTATGATCAAACACCACAAGAGACATGGAGTGGACAAAAACCGACAATCTCTCATCTCAAAGTATTTGGCAGTTTGGCCTACGCACACATGCCGAATCAGCGAAGAATGAAACTCAAAGACAAAAACAAAAGATATATTTTTATTGGGTATGATGAGAAAACAAAAGGATACGAGCTATTCGACCCGATAAGCAAGAAGATTCTAGTGAGCCGTAATGTACAGGTCCATGAAGCAAATGAATGAGATTGGAATAAAGCAACAGAGGATATCATTGATGTTGGAGAATCATCAATTACTATGCCAACAACTATACTGAAAAATTCTGAAACCATTGATGATCAAGATGAACCACGACAACCCAAGATGCGAAGCTTACAAGACTTGTATGATTCAACAAATAAGGTATACATTGTATGTCTTTTAGTAGATTCCAAAAATTTAAGCTTTGAACAAGAGGTATAAGACAAGAAGTGATAAACTACCATTGACAAAGAGATTAAAGCAATAGATTGCAACAACACATGGGAGTTTGCAGAATTACCGAAAGGAACTCAGCTCATTGATGTTAAGTGGGTATTTAAGAGAAAGATGAATGCTCAAGGAGAGATAGAACGGTATAAGACGAGACTTGTAACAAAAGGATACAAGCAAAAGGTGAGAATCGACTATGACGAGGTGTTTGCTCCCGTTGAAAAAATGGAGACAATCAGATTGCTCATTTCACAAGCGGCTCAATTCAATTAGCCGATATTACAAATGGATGTCAAATCGACATTCCTGAATGGTGTGCTTGAAGAAGAAGTTTATATTAAACAACCACCCGAGTACATGAAAAATGGAGAACAAAAGAATGTATTGAAATTGAAGAATGCACTTTATTGGTTGAAGCAAGCATCGCGGACATGGAATACTCGTATCAATACATACTTCAAAGAGAACGGGTTCGAGCAATGTCCTTATGAACATGCCCTTTATGTGAAGAAGAGTGGAGGTAATATGTTATTTGTTACTCTTTATGTTGATGATCTCATTTTTATTAGGAATAATAATGAAATGATACAAAAATTCAAGAGCACAATGACACGGGAATTCGAGATGACAGATTTGGGTTTGATGAAGTTTTTCCTTGATCTAGATATAATTCAAGAAAAGACGGGTATTTTTGTATCCCAGCAGACATATATAAAGAAGATTTTGTAGAAGTACAAGATCGAGTATTGCAATCCAGTTTCAACACCAATGGAACAATGTGCAAAACTCTCTAAGTTTGATGGAGGAGAACGAGTCAATGCAAGCAAATACCAGAGTTTAGTAGGAAGCCTTCGCTATCTCATATGCACAAGGCCGGACCTTGCATTAAGTGTCGGCAATGTAAGTCGGTTCATGAAGGAGCAAGTCTTTTCACATTGGAAGACGTTAAAGCGAATCATTCGATACATCAAAGGAACAATGTCACTCGGGTTATTTTATACAAATACGGCATATTACAAGTTGGTCGGGTACTCCAACAGTGATTGGTGCAAAGACTTGGACGATCGAAAAAGCACATCAGATTATGTGTTTTTTATGGGTGACACGGCATTCACTTGGCTTTTAAAGAAGCAAGCAATCGTGACACTCTCGACATGTGAAGCTGATTATGTGGCAGCATCTTTGTGTGTACGTCATGCGATATGACTCAAAAATTTGTTAGGCAAGATGAAGCAACAACAACTCGGTGCAACTGAAATACGAGTTAAAAACAAATCATCAATTGAATTAAGCAAGAACCCGGTGAATCATGAGAGAAACAAACATATTGACGTTCGTTTTCACTTCATCCAAGATCAAGTGTAGGAAGGAAATATAAAATTAGTATACATGACAAGTCGGGACCAGATAAAGATATCTTCACAAAACCACTACCTACGATACTACTCGACAACTACAAAAGATTACTCGGCATGAAAGATGACATAAACATTTAAGTTTATGGGGGAGTTTTGTTAAATAAACATTAAATATCAATTTTTAATAGGGAGTTTTTTTAAAACATTAAATGTCTATTTTTAATAGGGAAGATGAAATGTCAAGAGTCAATAATTACTCTAATGGGTGATAATGATTTTTAATTTTCGGTTTTATTAGGACAAACTAATACCTATAAATAAATCATTTTATTGATTGTAAAAATGACAAGAATTAAAAAAAGAAAGAGTCTATTTTCAGAAATATTTTCTCTTCAATTATAGTTTGTAGCCAATTTTTTTTACAGATTATACTCCTCATCCCTCCGATACCAAATTGTAAAAAAAATTGGCTGCAAACTATAACCGATGAGAAAATATTTCTGAAAATAAATTTTTTCTTTCTTTAATTCTTGCTTTTTTTTACAATCAATACAATAATTTATTTATAGGCAATTGTTTGCCCTAATAAAATCGAAAATTAAAAAATATTATCACCCATAAGAGTAACTATTGACTCTTGACATTTCATCTTCCCTATTAAAAACAGACATTTAATGTTTATTTAACAATGCCATGTCGTGCCAAGGCCAACTGGGCGTCATGCCGTGCCTAACCGGCATGGCCCGGTGGCCAATGGCGTGCCCCGTAGGCACGGTCAGGGTCACAGTTCAAACCCAGTCCTGGCATCCCGCACCCGTAGTCCTGCAGACCTGGCTAGGTCTAGGTGGGTCCAGGCTTCCTACACCCTCACGAGTCAAGGGTGGGTTCACGGTGACTCGGGACATGGGAGTCGGACCAAGCCAAGCTTCCCGCAAAAAAGACCATGGGTCGGAACAATCAGACCCGACCCAACCTGATTCCCCCCCCTCCCCCAACGGACAAAAAAAAATTTTAAAATGTTGTCGTTAGATCTCGCCTCCAACGACTAGGGGGCAGAATCTGACACCCCTCATGATTCTGCCCCCTAAAATATTAAAAAATATAAAAGAAAAGACTTTTTTAAAAAAAAGTATTTTCTTTTATTTATAAAATCCTTCCCCCCCATCTCTATAACATTTATATTTTTCATAAATATTTATTTTCTTAAATCTCACATTTTCTCTCTCTCAAAACTCTTGCTCCTCTCTCTCGGGACTCAGGAAGTCAGGATTTCATCATTTGGCTTGATTTTTCGGAAATCTCAACTCGGGTTTTGAATTTTGAGCTAGACTGTGGTGCACCTTGTACGTGATCGATCTGACTACTTTATCGGGTAATTTATTTTAAGTTTTTTTTTACTCTCTCTTTTTTACTCTAGTCTCTCTCTGGTCCTAAAATAGTTAAATCTAAAATCTATCATATAGTCTCTAAATAAGTATCTTGTTTAACAAAAATCCTAAAAAATAGCAAATACTAATAAAACATATTTAAATTTAGAAAATAAAAATCTTACACAGAGGTCTGAGGCTGCTGAAACTTCTGTTTCTCCAGTCGTCTCAACCTAAACTTCTAAAAAACAAAAAATTAGGACTTCTGTAATTTAAACTCATTTTAATATAATAAAACAAAAAAATATATTATGAGTGAGGAAAAAAAAATGACACAGTACAAATATTGTATGAGAATTTTAACATGTAAGAGCTCATTTAGGACTGGGCACCTTAAGAGTTATACCGAATTATGTACCGAAAAACATGATCCATTAAATCTTAGGCAAATCCAACTTGATACTATATTTTTTGAGACTGGATCGAGTTCGGTCTCAAAGTTTACTCCCCTCATATACTCCAGCGAGTTGAACAGGAACGGCATGGCCAGACTTATAATATTGATGGATTTTCCGATTAGATTTTCGGAAGATCCAAGGATAGTGCACAGAATGCAGACATATTTTCATCATGTTTATCGTAGGATTCCTAGGTCCACATCTAGGATTGACATACTAAAATTGTATAAGTTAGAAAAACAAAAAATAATTAATAAATTTATAGCATATAGTGGAGTGGTGTCTGTGATATCTGATATCTGGACAAGTCACGATGAATCATCTTATGCATGTCTCACCGGTCACTATGTAGATTCTAACTGGACTATGAATAAAAAATTTTAAGATTCTCTGAGATTCTCCATCCTTATGATGGTCCAGCCATTTTTGAGTGTATGATGAAAATCTTTAGGTAATATAAAATTCAAAATAAAATTTTTATTATCACATTCGATAATGCATCTAATAATGGAATAGCGATTAACATGTTTGTTAGGAATATTAGAAACGCATCATTAGAAGAAATTTTTCATATCAGATACATGTGTCACGTGATTAATCTGATTATTCAAGCGGGTATAAAGATGTGTTCCCCCACGTTGGATAATATATATTATATACTAAAATATATTCGCACTCCTTGCAAACAACAAGAGTTTGGTAGTCACTGTTTATCTGCGAATCTTAAGAAGAAGAAATTTCAATCGAATGTGAGACATCGTTGGAATTATACGTACCTGATGTTAGAATCATGTGTTGGATACGAACACGTGATATCCGACTACGTCAATAGTAAGAGTGACGAATTTATTATTGATAACACTGACTGGGCTTCAGGAATTTCATTATGACACGACGAACATGTGTTCGTTGGTTTATACGCCCACGACTTGCATTGCACTCAGGTGCATATGTAACATTAGTAGCATGTTTAGGAAGTATCGAGCTGACCTGACACTTAGCCGTATGGTTGCAGAGATGGAAACCAAGTACTTGAAGTACTGGTCCACCATTCCATCTCTTTATTGCCTCGCTGCATGCATGGACCCTAGGGTTAAGGTGGAAGGGATAAAAAATATCCTGACCTACATTTCCTCGTGGATGAACCTGGAAGAGCTACCTGAAGGGTTCATTCACGAGAAGATGACTGACCTGTTCACATACTACGATACTAGGTATGGTGATGGTGGTGGTGAGACTGTGATTACGGACATGAATACCTTGTTCAGAGATGATGATTTTTCCATTCAGCTAGCGAGGGAGAAACGTCGAAGTGGATCATCACATAGGAGCAAGCTTTCTCGATACTTAGATACCAATTATTGCTCAATCCTATCACATTCTGATACTAAGAACATTGATATATTACAGTGGTAGAAATCATATAAGTCCACCTTTCCCGTGCTATCTAGGATGACAAGGGATCTACT
This sequence comes from Sapria himalayana, assembly GCA_029783825.1. Lineage (NCBI taxonomy): Eukaryota > Viridiplantae > Streptophyta > Magnoliopsida > Malpighiales > Rafflesiaceae > Sapria > Sapria himalayana. The sequence continues at coordinate 7,646,992 of JAREIK010000385.1, forward strand.
GACTCCTCCGGTGTCGAGCGTAGCATCGGAGTCTGCTTTTTCTGTTACAGTGAACGTGATTTCGGATAGGAGATCGAGATTACGTCCAACAATTGTTGAGGCCTTGACCTGTTTGAAAGATTGGGAGGATTCGAGGTTTAGCATCCATGATCATACTGGAGCTAGGACTGGGACAAGGGCTGCAGCCGCATCCACTGCGAAAGCGAAAGAATTGATTGCTGATGATGATGATCCATATGATATTAATATTGATGTTGAGACTGATGATGCTCATGATATGCCGATTGACGATTGATGATGATCCACTACTTTTTGATTTCGATGTTTTGTTTTTTATTGAGTGTACGTTTTATTTTTATGTTACGTTAACATATTAATTTGTTTGGTTCGGACCTTTGGTATCTATTGGCCGATTGGTCATTTCTCATTTGGTTTGCTTTTATTTTTTTTTTACTTTTTAATTTTTTTTAACGAAATTTTTTGCTTAATTTATTTTTTTTGTTTAAATTTTTCATTTAAAAATTTATAACTCCATAATTTAATTCTAATAAATTATAAACTAATTTTATTTTAAATTATAAAAAAAAATTAAACTTTGTAATTTATTAAATTTTTATCAATTTTCATTTTATAAATTTAATATATTATACATTATCTATAATTCTATATATAATTTATTATATTTTTTAATTAAACTAAAATATATAACTCAATTTTAAAAAAAATGTTAACTTGGCCAGTACGACCAAGTTTGGCCCGACCGGGCCTAGCTTTTATAAACCGTGCCGGGCCAGGCACGGCACGGTACAGTAATCGTGTCGTGCCTGGCCCACCAAGAAAACATGGTCGTGCTATAAAAAAACAGGCCAGGCCGGGCTTGACACTTTTAGTCAGTATCATAGAGACTATTTTCAGCCTGCATATCATAGAATTTCTATGTCCACGTGTAGAAACAACATACTTATATATTATAAGTTAAAAATTAAATAACTAAAAAATTTAGAAAATATTGTAGCATAATGTTCGTGACGTCCCAATCCGATATCTGAATTAGTTGCGACGATGCATCTTTTCCATGCCTCACTGCCAACTATGTAAATTCTAAACGATACTAAATAAAAAGATATGATTTTCAAAGATTCTTTATCTTCATGATGATCTGATTATATATGAATACATGATGAGAACCTTTACAAAATATAATATTCAAAATAAAATATAAAGTATCATTAATAACACATCTAAAAATAATGTAACCATAAACATATTTATTAGGACAATTAGAGATGAGTCATCATAAGAGTATTTTCATGTTAAATATGTGTTACGTTATTAACATGATAGTACAAGTGGGGATAAAGATTGTTTCCCTCACTTTAAAAAAATACGTAGCTCACAAAAATATCTTCAGACGCATAACAAACATAAATTTTGTTTGTTTATGGGTATAAAGAAGATAAAATTCAAAATAAATATGAGATAACATTGAAATTACACATTTAATATTTGAGTCATGTATTAGATATGAACACGTAATATCTGACTATATCAATAATAAAAATGACTAACTTATTATTGACGACATAAACTATGATACAAAAATTTTATTTATTAAATTCCTAAAATTTTTTTTATGATATGATAAACATGTGTTCGTCAATTTACATATCCACCATTTGTATTGTATTCAAGTACATATGCAACATTAATGACATGTTTAAGAAATTTATAGATTACTTGAAATTTGGTAACATAGCTATTGAGATAGAAACCAATTACTTAAAGTATTGATCAACTGTCTCATCTCTTTATTGTTTGACTGATTGCATTGACCCTAGGGTCAAGGTGAAAAATAAAAAATATTTTGATATACATATCATCGTGTATGAACCTAAAATACTAACCTAAAGGGTTAATTCACAAAAAGTTAACTGGTTTATTTATATATTACGATACTAGGTATAATAGTAGTAGTCAGATTCCAAATAATGACATAGACACCATATTCGAAGATGATTCTCCATTTAATTAGCAAATAAATAATAATGAGGAAGAACGTCAAAAAGGAACAAGCTATCTCAGTACTTATATACCAATTACTGCATAATTCTATCATATAACAATAATAAAAACCTTGATATTTTATAATGATGAAAATCATATGAGTCCACCCATCTTATGCTGTCTAAGATCAATACTAACTCCAAAATCAAATATCATTAAAATGTCTCATAAGAAATTAAATATTATTAAGACAGCATCAGAGTAATACTGCTTGCATTGATCTACTGACTCCTCTAGTATCAAACATAACATCAGTGTTTACTTTTTCTATTATAGTTAATATAATTTTGAATAGGAGATTAAGATTACAATCAAATATTAGTAGGACAATAGCATGCATGAATAATTAAGAAGATTCGAGATTAGACATCCAGAATTATGTTGAAATAATAGTGGAGAAGTTGCTAGCGGATAATGACTTGTGAGACTTTGAGTAGGTTGAGTCCACTGCTAATGATACCATCAGACACTTACACAATGATGATCAATTACATATTTATACTGGTAGGTATTGGGATTGAGCTTATATTATTATGATTAATATTGATGATTTTTATTTTATGTTGTTTTTATGAGTAATAACTTTGTGTTATTTTATTTTATTTTTAGATTAAATAATTGATATGCTTTTTTGATATATTTGATTAATTATAATACTTTCATTTGTATTTTTGAATTTATGTTTTGTGATTTACGTGAAATAAATAAATAATGTAATATTACAACTCATAAAAAATAACTTAAAATAAAAATTTTGTAAAAAAAAATTAAAATAATTAATCTATAATTCTGCAACTAGTGGGGGTGAGTGAGTTGAGTGGGAGTTGACCTCAGACTCGAAGTCCTAGCTAGGGCTTAGGATGGAATAAAAAGGCCCAAACCAGCCCGACTAGACACGACCCAGCCAGAATCCAACCAAACTCAAGCTGGATAGGTCAGCATAGCCATTATTGATTCGTGTCGTGCCAAGCACGACATGGCATGGTGGCCCGATTAGGCCACTAAAAATTGGGCCGTGCCGACAAGACATGACACGTTTGACACCTTTACTAATATCTGAATTAATTGTGATGATACATCATTCAAATGTCTCATGAGAAAAAAATTCTTATGATTTCATAAGATCATTTATCCTCATGATGACCCAATCATATATAAATGTATGACGAAAATTAATAATGAATATGACATTCAAAATAATATTTTTAGAATTACATTTTATAATATTTTAAATAATAAAATAATCATTAGTATGTTTATCAAAACCATTAAACATGAGCCGTTATATAAAATTTTTCATATTATATGTAAGTATCACATAATTAACTTAATAGCATAAGTATGAATGAAATTATTTTGCACATTAAAAAATATTAAAAATTCAATAAAATATTTTTGGATGCCTAGCAGACAACAAGAATTAGTAATCTTTGTTTGTCAATAGGCCTAAAAATAAAAAAAAAAACTAAATAGATATGAAATACCATTAAATTACACCTAACTAATATTAAAATCATATGTTATTACCAATATGTAATATCCGACTATTTTAATATAAAGAGTGAAGAACTTATAATTAATAATTCAGATTACAATACAAGAATTTTTTTTAATACAATTTTTAAAACTTTTTTATAACACAACAAATGTGTTCATTTGTATATACTCCTACCACTTATATTACACCCGGGTGCATACACAATATTAATAACATGTTTATCAAGTATAAAAAATAACATATATTTAGACATTTAGTATAATGATAGTTGAGATGAAAACCAAATATTTAAAATATTTATCATATATTTCCATTTTGTATTGGTTGGCTGCTTATATGAATAAAGGATAAAAAATATATTAAAATATATATTTACTTGCATAAATCAAGTAAAAGAGCTAGAAGATTTTATTAACGAAAAATTAACTAACATATTTACATATTATGATATTAAATATAATAGTTATAATAAGGCACCAAGTAGAAACATGAATAATATATTCAAAAATAATAAAATTTTCTTCAAATGGCTAAAGGCAAATGACAAATTTGATCTGTCAAATATGAGCGAATTATCTCAATATTTAAATATTGATTTTATTATATCACATAATAATAATAATAATTTTAATATTTTGAGTTAGTAAAATTCATACGAATTCACCTATCACATGCTAAATAAGATAACATATGATCCACTGACCCCTTTGGTGTCTGACATAGTATCGGAATCTATTTTTTCTATGAAAATCAATATTATTACAGATAAAATATCATATAAGCACTTATATATTTAAATGACTTGGAAGATTGAAGATTTGATAATTAGAGGTATTAAGTGGGTCAAATAACTTAGTCACAACACAAGGCAATGCCCAAATTAGCAATGCTAGGCCCATCGAGTAAAAGTGAGTCATGCAGACTGAGATATGACTCGTGCCATGATAGGGTGGACCAACATGCCTAGCCTGATCACATGACCACAGTCCACCAACATAGAGATCCACGACCAAATAAAAGTGAGTCATGGGTCATGCCCCATCGAGTAAACGCCCATGAGGCCAAGTTTTTTTAAACAAAAAAACTAGACCACATAAGCCAAGTTAAACTCACATGCCCTTTGGCTCATGTACCCTGCCCATTATGTTTCATGTAACAACCACCAAAAGTGACTAGGCAAGACATGTTGCTATCGTAACCTTAAAAAATAATTAAAAAAATATAGCAGCCAGATTATTTCCAAATATTACACATCATAAAGCCAACAACTGTCAAATTTCTAGCCTATAAACTAAAATAAAATTTAAAAAAATTATAAAAATATATTTTTATAATTCTAAAAAGAATCTATAAATAGAGATTATAAAATTTATAAATTTTATTTTCATATCTATGAATCTCTCTCTCATCTCCTGTGACTCTCTCTCCTCTAATGTTTCTTTTTTTGCAATTTCTTTTACTCTTTTTATATTTAATTTACACATATGACATACACAATACAAGTTAAAATTAGAAATTTTAGTTAAGATCAGAAGTAATGCAAAGGAAAATATTTAAAACAAAAAATTGCAGTGATAGTACACTTTTTTTTTATTTTTTTTATAAATTTTTATTTATGCAATATTTAAAAAAATCAAATAGTAAATATAATGATGATGAATTTAAAATTGACATAGATGTAGATAATAACAACAACGCTACAAAAATATACAAGGCAAAAACTAATTTTTTTCCAATTTCTCAATTCAAACCTATTTACCACCTAATAAACAAAAAATTATGCAAGCTTCAGTAGTATTGACTCGCTTTAAAATAATAATAAATAAAAATTAAGTGTCAAAAAAAATTGACACAATATATATATTATAAAAAAAATATACATATAGGAGTACATGTCGTACTAGTCACCTTAATAAATATGTCAATCAATGCAACATAAAATATAATGTATTAGATTCGAGTCAAACCCAACTGAGCAAAAAAGTATTTTAAATTGGATATAATTCCACTTCGTTAAACTCACTTCATATACCTCAATGATTTTGAGAGAAAAAAATATAATCAAACTAATTATGATCATAAATCCGTCGATTAAACTTTCAGATAATCCTAGGATAATAAGTATTATGTAAATCTACTTTCAGTCTGCTTATCATAGAATTCCTAGATCCATAAAACAAATAATATAATTAAATATTATAAATTATAAAAAAAATTAATAATTAATAAATATATAAAATATAATTAAGTTGTGTCTATGACGTTTGATATCTAAACTAGTCACGATAATATATTATTTGTATGTCTCACTGCCCACTTAGGTTCAAAATAAAAATATAATAAAAAAATTTAAAATTTCCTGAAATTCTATATCTTCATGATAACTCTGTGATATATAAATGTACGACAAAAAACTATAAGTAATATAATATTTAGAATAAAATGTTTATTATTATTTTTAAAAATTCTTCTAATAATGAAGTATCTATTACTATTAGTATACTTATTAAAATTATTAGAAATAAATAATTAGGTAAGATTAATTACATTAAATATATGTGTCACATAATTAACCCAATAACATATAAGATAATAAAAATTATTTCTTCCACATTAAAAAAATAAAAAAATTATTAAAATACCTTAGAATGTCTAGCAGACAATAAAAATTGAGCAATTTATGTTTTTCTAGGAGCCTAACAAATATTCCCAACAAATATGAGACATCATTAAAATTATACATACCTTATATAAAAGTCATTTGTTTACTACTAGCATATAATATCCAACTATATTAATAATAAGAGTGACAAACTTATTATTAACGATTCAGATTATAACATATTAATTTCATTTATAAAATTCCTAAAATTTAGTTATGACATAATAAATATATATTGGTCTATATATACTAACACCACTTATTTTGCACTTAGGCACATATATAATATTAGTAACATATTTATCAAATATTGAGACTATCTAATATTTATAATCATGATTATTGAGATAAAAATAAATATTTAAAATACTAGCTCTTCATTCAAATTTATATTACTTGTCTGCTTATATAAATCCTAGGATTAAATGAAAGAGATTAAAAATATTTTAACATACATAGTCACGTGCATAAATTATGAACACCAAACTATAAATTTCATTCATGAAAAATTAAATAATCTATTTATATATTATAATACTAGGTAAGTTAGTTGTAGTCAAACTCTGAGTACGGATATGAACACTATATTTAAAGATAATGACTTTTCAATTCAGTTATTCAAGAGCAGATGATGAGTTAGTCCGTCGAATAATATCAAATTATCTCAATATTTAAATACTGATTACCATTTTATCCTATCACATGATAATGATAAAAATTTAAATATTTTATTTTAATAAAAATTATATGAATTCACTTATCTCATGTTATCTAAAATTATACATGATTTACTGAACCCTTTAATATCAAGCATAATATCAGAATCTACTTTTTCTGTGATATCTATTATTATTTCAAATAAAAAATCAAAAATATGACTATAAATCATATAGACACTTATATGCATGAAGAATTAAAAAAATATAAAATTAAACATTTTGAATAAGACACAAATAATAATGACAAATATTAATTTGAGACATAAAATTCAAGGATATCAATGCCACCACTAACAATACATTCACACACATATGGTAATCTATATTTACACCTACACTACCATACCACAAACACTAATTAATGACTCATTTGATTTTTTATTTTTTTTATATGATTTTATATTGTCATGTTTTTTCAACCATTTGTTTATGTTATCATGATTTTATGCACTATTGAACTTATTATTTTATAAGTTTGCATCACTTTATCATATGTTATAAATATATATCGGTGTATGTATCATATGAGTTTCTTGTATTATAATTTTATATAACTCATAAAATAGAAAATTTACATACTTGAAAATAAATAAAACTCTAGTTAAAAATAATATATTAAAATCAATATTATCATAACCAAAAAATTTAGATATTTTATTATTAATTATAACAACAATAAAAAAACAAATAAAAAATATAGTAAATAAAAAATATAGTAAATAAAAAATAATTACATATAATTTGACACATCAATCTTGAGATAATTATCTAGGAATTAGGCATTATTTGATAAACTAAAAAAATTAAGTATTGAAAAATAAGTATTAAAAAATTAAGTGTTGAATTTCATAAGTATTGAATCGGTAATGTAAAAATTATTTGATAAATTATTAATAATTGAATGCTGAAGATAAATAAAATTATTTGATAACTAGAAATATAAAATACTATAAATAATATATTTTATATATTTACCATTATTATCATTGTATTACATATTATCTAACATAAATAAAATTTCTAATAATATTTTATTTTTCAATATAATTATTAATTATTATAGAATACACCTACTCCATATTGACAGACACAGTAGAGACGTAGAATTTTTTTTTCACGAAAGGTTGGGTCAATTTGGGGCAGAGTAGGGCGTAGGGTTTGTTTTTTGTTAGAGAAAAAAAGTATATTAATTATAAAGTGTTTTTTTAGTCCTATTTTTTTTATTTTTAAAAAAAAGTGTTGACCATGTTCTACATTCTACATTAAGTAAATCTCTACCTACTTATAATTGTCAATAGTAATAACTCCCTAAAATTTTGTTATCAAATATATTAAAAATTAAAACTGTTAAATTTTTATTTTCAATTGAAAATTTTTAAAAATTTATCAAACAGGCCCTTAGAAGTAAAATGATGAGGAATGAGAGCTATAGCATCTGAGAAATAAAAATGGTTATCTTACTAATGATAAATTGTATATATTCCTCCCTAATAATAATCTCTACATGAGAGCTATGTGAAAACCTATTTATGAATTCAATAGTCAATTTATCTCCGACAATAATTTATGGCATCCTTAAGACTAATTTGGAAAGAACTCCCAACTCTCCCTAGTATGACTACTCTTCTTATAGCATATACACCATTATGTCTATATATTCCTCCCTGATAATAATCTCCACATGAGAGCTATGTGAAAACCTATAAATGAATTCAATAGTCAATTTATCTCCTTGAATAATTTATAGTATTCTTAAGACTCTAATACGGAATTAACTCCCAACTCTCCCTTGTATCATTCTTCCTATAACATATACACCATATGAAAAATCTCTTGCCTTTGCATCTATCACAATTGATACTTTCATCTCCTCGATAAGCAAGATTAGATACCTCTTTAATAGGCCTATGTTTACAATGCCCAAATAAGTAACAGATTATCCGATGATAATAATTGCAACTCAAGAAAAATAGATCTTCAAAAAAAAAACACACATCATAACAGCACAAGAAAAATAGATAATATAGTAGCAGTACAACATACATTAATGAAATGCAACAACCCAAAATACAATAGCATTCGAGGCACACATCAAACCCCTCTACTAAAAAGAAATGCAATAGCCAAACCACATTGTCATACATGCACCAAACCTGCATTACACTACCAAACATGCACCACACTTGTTACACATTACTAGTGCCATCATTGCAACTATAAATGCTAAGGTTTGCACACCACCAAAAACTAACACATTTCCTTTATCCAAAAATGTAAAAAACATAGATGACAGAGAAGAAGACTCATTATTTTCTTCTATATATGTTTTTCCTGGTCTTTTGGTCGCAAGTTACCAGCCACTGAAAAATAATACAAGCACATCACTTTGCACAAAACAGACACAACATGCACTATCGCCTGAACTATCATCTAGGGTTTGCACCACAGCTTGATGCAGGCCCACGCCACGACGCAATACTACACCATGCATGCCTACACCACAACTCTGCCACCAAACAACACATGTATAGTATGCATGCCTACACACACACTATATGCCCCTGCACAAATAGTAAATCACTAGATATTTATAAAATTTTTGGCTAAAATATCATGATAAAAGTAAACAAACTAAAATGAAAAGTAAACTCAACATCAACATTGTCAATAAACAAACATAATCTCTTATCTTATATATATAAATAAAAAAAAATTCAGTTGACCCATCAATTAGTTGCTCTCATCATAAATATCTAGCTTGATAACATGAACTAAATAAAAATTCAGTTGACCCATCAACATTGTCAACACCAACACTACTCCTTATGAAGCATGATATTGTCAGCCTCCCCCATAGCATATCCACTGTCCTAGGAAAGTCTGTGGCAGCTGGGGTAGAACAAACCTTGATACATGAAGTAATGCTTCTGACATTGAGGATTTGATGGAACACTTCCAGCAAGCTCAAAAAAAAAAATGGGGTAGTTAGCAGATGAGCACCAACTGAAAGGGTGGTTGAAGAAGCTGGTTGGGACTATCTTCATTTGCAACCATACAAACAATCTCCTCCAAACACATAATAAGATTGGAAATAATGAATCATTGCTTGAAAATTATCTATCAACTAAAAATCAATTCAACATATCATGTATAAACTAATGATCAAATGAAAGTGGTGAATCTCAAAATGATAAACCCATAACCAAGAAATCTCAATGTGAAAAAAAAAGAATGATACATCAAAACTCTCTCTTAATATGAAAATGAAAATCTAACTAATATATAAATAAAAAATCTACATAAACAGCCCACACGTTGATTACTTACATCATTGAGTAAAAACACAATAACAAAAAATAATTATAACATCTCACTCAAGTTGAAGTGTGAGATTTTGAAAAGACATTAATATCTTTTCAAAATCTCAAAGATATATCAATCATATGATCTACTATAAGAATATAAATTATAATTATGATCTCATTATGAATCTATCTCTTAAAAAATAAATAATTTATCTCTATACATTTTGTTTATTTGTAAAATATCAGATTAAAAATTATATATGATTTCACACTAATACTCTTAATGTTAGACTTGATATTCAATTTACCAATATAAATGTAAATAATCCAAAATTTTTAATTAATTAATTAGAATTTAATACCATATTTCATTGACAACTTTCCTTGGATAATTATGGGATCTTTCCATCAATAATAAGTGTCTCTTGAGAAAAATTTTACTATCAAAATAAATTTCCAAAATTCCTCATTCAAATTTAAAAATTGGAACATAAGCTAGCTTTATGTGATTTTGTAATTAATAATAGATTCAAAATTCCTCATTCAAATTCTGTCAACTTTCCAAAATTCCTCATTCAAATTCTGTCAACTTTCCAAAATTCCTCATTCAAATTCAAATAAATAAAATTGAAACACGAGCTAGTTTTGAAAGACAATTAATTATAAGATTAAATTCTGAATTTAAGTTTGTAATTTCCCTAGGATATAAAGATAAAATGAAGGGTTTTAGTAAGAGGAATAGTAAAAACTAATTTAGACTTTGAATCCAAAATATGAATTTTGGGAATTATAAGTTTTATGTGATTTTGTTTTACATAAAGATTTTGGAATGACGAATATTGACTCGGCAAGCAATGAAAGTGAGAATAATTAATCTAAATTTGCTAGAATTAAATTCATAAATTCAATCTCAAATTAGGATTTGGAAATTTCACAAATTAGAATTTTATATTTGGACTCAATTTAGTTTTGGGGTGGAGTAAGGTGAAATAAGGTGGATGTAGAAATGAGAAAAGAATATTAATTTGAAAGAGAAGGAAAAGAGTATTAAGATTGAGTATCCTTCATCATTACCTTTGGAACATAATGTCGAGGGCCGAGTGGTCTCATCATCTGTATACATGACGAAAATACATGTCCTCATCATTCTTCCCATATAAAAAAACTAATACATCTATCGTAGAAGTAGATCTATTGCTTTCATTATTTTTGAAAAACTCTCGACTGATCCACTATAGCTAACTTTGTGAAATCTAACTATTATCCATTTCTAGGCATCCTCTCCATCGAACAAGCTGCCTATAAACAAAACAATCCTTCATAGAGACCATCCAAAATATTATCAATATTATGGGCCAAATTGAAACTATCAAGATTTGATAAATAAGATACCAAAATACACTCATGTGTTCGCTCAATAGCACCATGAAAAATCCATTTAGCCTTCACTCACGCATTTGACCTGAAAGTTAGAAATACTAATTATATTGAGTGTTGTCTCTTGAAACTTGTAAATATAAATATTCTAATTAATTTAATCAAATTAAATTATGCCAATATAATCTGATTAAGTAAGAATGTACTAGCATATAAAATATAATATATGATCACAAAATAAATATTATATATGTCAAATATATACTATAATGCATTGTTACTCTTAGTAATTATGTTTTTATTAAATTATTTTTTTTATTTTTTATTTTATAATTTTTTATTTTTTATTTTATAATTTATTTTTTATTTTTTATTATTTTTATTATTTTAATTATTTTTTTTATTTTTATTCTTCTTTCTTCTTTTTTATTCTTTATTCTTTATTTTTATTCTTTATTCTTATTTCTTTATTCTTTATTTTTTATCTTTTATTTTTTATTTTTTTATAAATTAACAAAAAAATAAAAAAATTATGAAATAAATTAAAAAATAACCAAGTAAAACATATATAATCATTCATAATTGTGAAAGGCGCGCCTAGGCTCAGGTGAGGCAAAGCGCATCCATGGTGCCCCGCCTGGGACGAGGCGAGGCTCCTTCACGCAGGCACACAAAAAATGGCAAAGGCACACGCCTTCCCTAAGGTGAGAAGCTCTCCACAAGCATGCCTCCATCTAGGTAAGTCAACTTCCTCAGATTCTCTTCGGGTTTCTTTTGTCCAGGCAAAGCTTCTTACTCTTCATTTTTCCTTTTTTTTTCTACCAGCATCAGAAATTGTAATAACATAAGTTCCTATTTTCTGCAAATCAGACCAAAATGACATCGTATGATCTCTTTGTGACATAAAAATACATCATTTTAGTTAATTATCCAAACAACGTCATTTTGGATAAGTGATATAAACCATTTCAAAATGACATTATTTTGGACCGCCACTACCTAAAATGACATCGTTTTGGACTGCTCGAGTTTTCAAAAAAAAAAATATTATGTCATCTAAAACAATATCATTTTGTGCCAGAAAGAGCCAAAACAAAGTTGTTTTAGCTGCAGAATCCTAAAACTCAACATTTATACCTCTAGAACCCAAAAACTCATCATTTTTTTTCTCCAGCCCCCATTTTTGCTCAATTTTAAGCCAAACAAAGAAGATACACTGTCAAATACTGTACAAGAGTAAAAAAAAAGATGAAAATCAACCAAACTAGCAAAAAAAAATACAAAAAAATTAGAAAAAAGAAAAATCTCTCACTTCTTTTGGTATTTGTTTCTTTTCTCTATTTTTAAATTTTTTTCTTTACTTTATTAATGATATTTGTTCATGATTAAGCTTATGTAAATGAATAATGATTCTCATGATTCATGACTCATTTATTTTACTTTAGTAGTAAAATAACATGACTCACGTGAGTCATATGACTCATTTGATTTTTTTTTAATATTTTATAATATGTCTCAATTTATATTTTTCAATTATTATTGTGTTGTAATTGATTTATTTCAAAGTTGGAAGAAAGAAAAATAAATTCTAAAGACAATGAAAATGAGACTCAAGTTGATTGTACAACTACTTGTGGAAATGAAAGAAAAGATCTGAGATAAAAATATGTCTGATACCTAATGAACAAGATTTGAATACAATTATTTGTATTTTTTATAATAAGGTAACCAAGTGAGGCATCTATAGATACAAATAAAATATTGTTGGTGGACATAGAAATACCAAAAAATATACTAAATACCCGATTCATGTTAGACAAGAGATGAAAGATTATATGAATAAAAAAAAGAATCAAAAAGAACAATTAAAAATGAGAAATAAAGATTTTTATAAAGATTTTAAAAACATTGATAAAAAAATTAAAAGTAAAAGAGTTGATTATAATATTACAAGTGGAGGAAGTAATAGATGTGGAGATAGTATGAAAAGATCTAGAGAGAAATGACTAGTGGATCATTTTTTTACCCCTAATATGAAGTGATAATTCATAATAAGAATAGAAAAATGACTCAAACTACTATGAATGACGCCTATAAAAATGAAACAATGAAAAGAGCTTGCTCTCTTATTTCAAGATGAATGTATGATGCTGTCATTTCATTTAATGTGGTCACGTATCCAAGTTTTCAACCCATAATTGAGGCTATTAGTTAATATGGTGTGAGGATGAAGGGACCAAGTATATATGAGATAAGAATTAATTACCTTAAGAAAGAGTTGAAGCTTATAAAAGATTCCATGAAATATCATGAAATGAAATGAAAAAAAAAAATGGATGCTCCATTATATCGAATGGATGGACCAATAAGAAATGAAGAACTTTGGTAATCTTTTGAATAAATTGTTCAAAGAAAATCATATTCATGGAATACATTAATGTTTCTTCAATGATTAAGATGGAGAGAGAAGATGTTTGAACTATTTGACAATTGAGCAGACCAAGTTGATGAAGAAAATATAATTCAAGTTATCATAGATAACCACTCAAGCTATAAGATAGTAGGTAACAAATACTACTCCTAGGACTTAAATAAGTAAAATTTTATTAATTTTAATACTTGAATGATATATTTTAATTTATTATATAATATGATGTAAGGAGGATGTTACAAAAAAAGAGGCCTAATTTGTATTGGACACCATATGCAGCACATTGTATTGACTTGATATTGAAAGACATTAAAAAGCTACCAAACATCAAAAGAACTTTGGAGAGAGCCATATCACTAAATGACCACATTTATAAACATTAAGGATTACTCAACATGATGAGATATTTTACTGAATAAATGAAACTACTTAAGCTCGCTAAGACATAATTTGCCACTGCTTTCATCACATTGTCTCACTTACATGAGCAAAAAAATAATTTTAAGAAAATATTCACAAGTGCAGAATGATCAGAGAGTAAATGGAGAAAGGAACAGAAAGGGAAGGATGTGGCTAAGACAAACAATGCCTTCTTTTTGGAATACTAACATATTTTGTTTAAAGATTTTAAGTCTTTTTATTCACGTGCTTTGCTTGATTGATGGTGAAAAAAAAGCACCTATGAGATACATATATGAAGTCATGACTAGAGTTAAAAAAACTATTGTGAAAAATTTTCTTGGTAATGAAGAGAAGTACAAAAAGATATTTGAAATCATTGATAGAAGATGGAAGATTCAGCTTCATCAGCATTTACACGCAGCTGGGTACTTCTTGAACTCATAAGTCTTCTATAATAAATCAAAGTTAGAGCACAATAAAACCATTATAAGATAATTATATAAATGCATTGAAAAAATGATAAATGATATTGATACACAAGAGAAAGCTGTTGACGAATTTAGTATATATATAAAAGTCGAAAGAGTATTTGAAATGGACTCAACTATTAGAAAAAGAAAGACCAGGACACCAGGTTAGTTACTTAAATTTTTTTTAATCTAATTTATTATATTATATTTTATATACTAGAAAATAAATAAATTATTTCAGATTTCATCACTTAATCATTTTATATCTATTATTTTATTACAACTGAATGGTAGACTTTATTTGGAGCTTTAGCTCTAAATTTTAAAAAATTTGCAATGAAAGTCCATTGCCTAACATGTAGTGCATTAGGTTATGCAAAGAAATTAGAGTATCTTTGAAAATATAAGTAATATTATGTGCTTTAAAAATTTTAAAAATATTTAGTTTAAAAAAATGAGTAATAAAATATTTATGTGCTTATAAATTTTACAAATTCATACCAAGAAAAGAAATAGATTAGAGCACCAACATTTAAATGATTTACTGTACATCAAATATAATCGAGCATTGAAGAAAATATATAATGAACACGATATCATTGACACAATAATCTTGAAAGAAATTAATGAGAACAATAAATAGTTGATAGGAAGAATAAATGATAAAGATTCTCATGATTATGTAGATACACAAGATAATTTAGTATTTGACGATGAAGACTTAACATAGAGTAATGTTGCTAGAGCAAAAGAAGCCGAGGAGCCTAGATTTAATACCAAAGCTAGAGCAAGCTCAAACAAGTTGTCATCATCAAGGGAAAATAACATAGCTTCAAGCTCTAGATCTATGTCTTCTCTTTCATTGATATATGAAGATGAAAAAATGGATTATTGGAGAAACGAGGAAGATGAAAAAGGTTACAATGATAATGATGATTATTATGTGGATGTGAAAGATGAATGATGATCGGTTGTTACGGATAAATTAGTTATTTTAATGTGGTATTTTAATGATTTAAGAATTTGGACAAGAGATATATTTTGCATGTTGACATGTTCTATTGACAATTTCTATGAATTTTTAGAAACTTTGTTGATGGAATTATTAGTTTTGTTGATATGTTTTATGAATTTTTATGATTAGAGATATTATTTATGTGTTTATATTGATTGAATTGATATTTTTAATGATATTTGATGATAAATAATTGTTATAATTGATTATATTTTTAAAAAATATATGTAAAATGAGGTAAACCTTATATAAAAAAGTCAACGCCTTAAGGGTACCTAGCGCCTTAAGGGCACCTAGTGCCTTAAGGTACTAGGAGGCCTTTGTGCCTTAGTATGTCTTGTGCCTTTCACAGCTATGCAATCATCAATTATTATAACAATATCTTAATTCATCTTGAGTCTTAATTTTACTAAATCCTCATACATCTAAGTATGTCTGAACAAAAGGATCTATATTCACATAAATTTTACGAGCAAAGAATATATTTTTAGCATATTTTCTTAACTGATAAGACTCATAATCTAGGATAGTATTTTAAAAAACATATACGAGGCACGCTTTGGAGCGTGCCCCAAGGCAAGGCATGCACAAAACACCTCGAGGCATGTTTAAAATGCACCTTTCACGCCTCAAAGAAGAATACATATGCCTACAAGGTGTCTTCAAAAAATTAAAAAAAATTAGTTTTCATAAAACCTAAATAGTACCAATCAATTTTTCGGTATGCTCAAAAATTTCAACGCCTAAGTCGATGCCAAATCCGACGCTGATGCTCCCCGCTCAAAGTTCTTGGTTTTTTCAAGACTTCTCCATATAATCTAGTTTTTTAGGTATTGTTCCATATAATCCGAAGCTCACACCATATAATATTGATTTTTCTGATACTACTCCATAAGTATATTTTAATTTATTTATATATATATATATATATATATATATATATATATATAATTATACAAATATAATTATACATAATTATACATAATAATAATATATATAGTTGTAGATACTTATCCAGCTTAATATAAATAATATATATTTTTTAACATTTTGTTATATATGTTAACTTAAATTATAGATATAATATATATAATTAAAATTATTTTATACATATAATTATTTGTTATATATAATTATACATATAATTATAATTAGTTATATACAATAAAACATATAAGTATTCAAATAATTATATATATAATATATATAAATATGAAGATAGTTGCATATTAATGTATATTGTATATAATTATAAATAGTTATATATAGTTAAATATATGATTATATTTATGTATAGTATAAAAAATAATAATATATATAATTATAGATATATAGTTTTGCATATAATTAATATATAATCGTATATATAATTAAGGTATAGATAAACAATTCAAATAATTTATGAACAAAATAACATCATCCCAAAAAATATATATGAATATTCATATACATTAACATTCATAATCAATTCAAGTAATTTAAATTCTCATTTTAATTTTTAAATTCTTTTCAATTATGTCTTAATATTATTTTTTAATATATTTTATTATTGTATAAAAACATGAATACCTAAATATTATTATTGGTATTTTTTTAGGATGATTTCTCCAATTTATAAAAAATATGAAAAGATTTTGTAATTTTTTTTTGTGAAAATAGTAAATTTTTTTATAATTTTTTTGTAATTGTTTATTTTATATATTTTAAAATATTAATTAATTATATATAATGATGCTCAAAAAATATATGTCTCATTGTCTCGAGGCTTACACCTCACCTCACGAATACAAAAATATCTCAACTTATGTTTTAACCTTTTAAAATTTTGATCTAGGGTACAAACATCTTTTACACTAATTACTAAAATTCTTAGATTAGTCAAAGATGAATAACCAAATCAATAATTAACAAATAATGAATCAACTAAATTAAACATTTGGTAGGTTAGTTAATTATATAAATAAGGATATACAATTCAACAACCTCAATTCCAAAGAAAATCTTTTTCAAAATCTTCTAATTCTCTAGAATATAAGTAAATTAAAAATAATATTAGAATTTAATTATTTAAAAAAATAACACATAAAATGATTTTCAAGAAACACAAAATAATAATTATAAACAAAGAATCATTATGCAATATTGAGTATTCACTCCTGAGTTTATAACTCAAACATTTGAAGAATAAAAATGAAATATGAAAATTATAATACCTTGAGAATATGAAGCATCTACTACTACCTTTATAGTGAGAAATTCTATAGGTTCCTCTGTAATAAAAATCACATTCAGAGAACTAAGTGAGAACCCCCATATAGCTCTGATTGTTGATTTGCTTCCCTCAATAATATCTAGCACTCTCAATTTTCTCTCTAAAAATAACTCTTAACATTTCCCTATGATAGGATATTTATCATACAATATGTACATCATATTGAGGATATCATGTCTCTACCTCTAATATGAATGATATTCCTTTCACCAAGATATGTTGTATAAAATATCTCTCAAGTAGGACTATGTATGTCTCACATATACTAAATTATATGATGATACATTTATGATTTGGTAGAGAAGATAATCATCCAAAATTTTGATGTGAAAATCTAAAAAATTACTAGGTAATGAGTAGAAAAATATAAAGCCAAGCAATTATTATAACTATCTCACTTTCTCAATCACTTCCATCTTTACTAGAAATATTTCTAATGACTATATATTAACTATGTAAAACGAGTAAAATGAGTGATGATCTTTTCTAGTTCAAACTCGCCTAGTCTCAATCACATAAGTTAAGAAAAAACAATTTATATTTGCATAGCTTAGGACGAGTATAATAAGTTACGAGAACATTTATTAATATTTTGTATGCCATACAAAATAAAATAAAAAATAAACAAATTAATCTCAATCAAATGTTATATGATAATCAATAAGTGATAATCAATTTGAAGTCATATATCTCTTTCTCACTAACAATTGGTGCTCTCTGCCTCAACTTTTTTTTCTAGAAATAACTCCTAACAAATCCCTTTGGTATGATAATTCATCCTACTATGTGTGCACTATATTGAGGATATTATGTCTCTATCTTTAATATGAATCGTACACCCACTTCCACCAAGATATGTTGTTCGAAATGTATATCTAGTATATCTCTATATGTCTCACATATACTAAATGTAAAATGATACATCTATGATTTGATGAAGATAGAAAACACATTCATCCAAAATTTGACGGTGAAACTTCAAAAATCTACCAAGTAATGAGTAAAAAATATAAAGTCAAATAAGAATTATAACTATTTCACACTCTTAGTCACATCCACTTTTGTTAGGAATACTCCTAAAAAAATACATAATTAGTTATGTGAAATAAGTACAATAAGTTATGATCTTTTCAAGCTCTCTAGAATGACTTATTTTCAATCCTATAAGCTGAGAAATGACAATTTATATTTGTACATATCCTACAAAATTTGCAGTGTAATGAGGTTATTATATCTCTACCTCTAATATGAATGGTACACCCTCTTCCACCAAAATATGTTGTATAAAATGTCTATTCGATATGTCTCTATGTGTCTCAAATATATTAAATTGTATGATGATACATCTCTGATCTAATGGAGAAAATCAAAATCCAAAATTTGACTGTGAAACTTCAAAATTTACCCCAAGTAATGAGTAGAAAACATAAAACCAAAAAAACTAATATAACTATCTCACTCTCTTAGTCACGTCCACTTTTGCTAAGAATATCTCAAAAAAACTATATTATTAGTTATGTAAAAAGAGAAAAATAAGTGATTATCTTTTCTAGCTCTCTAAACTCTCCTATTCTCAATACTATAAGCTGAGAAATGATAATTCATATTAGCATAATCTAAGATAAATATAGTGAAGTAAGCACCCATAATATCTAACATATTATGCAAAATAAAAATAAAAAATAAATAAATTTATCTCAATGAATTATCTCATGACAATCAAAAACTAATAATCAATCTATAATCAAATGTCTCTTGTTTCGTCACTATGAGGCTCCTTTGTCAGGTAGTCAAGTTTCCTATGACTAAGAAATCATAATCAAACTCTAGTTCCTAGCTACATATACTTTTTTTGTTATTCGACCTTCCATAGAGTAATAACTAAAATTTTAACTTTCTCTATTGACAAATGTGTGTGTGTGTGTGTGTGTGTAAATCATACCATATTATACAATTTTTCAGCATGTCCAATAATATTAATTGAGCAATTGCACACATGTGCACACTGCAATCCAATGCACATGATGAACTATAACATGCTCACTACACTACATACAACACACAACCCATGCTTACCACACCACCATGCCGAAAGTCGACACAATAGGCATCAACATTACACACATCATGCACTAGATAATGGATGCCAACAATGTGTTGGCATCGATAACTCATTTGTAAAGTCAGCAATGGGTTAATGTTACAAACATTATAAATGCATAACACATGCATTAACACTTCCCTCACACAACAAATGCATGCATGTGCATTTACTCTTCACTCACACAGAAAAATACAAGCACGAGCATATCTACAATATAGATGCACATGTGTCTATGCTATTACATATACACACAATGCCTACAATTCACCTCTCTCTTTATCTATGGTTATTTTTGATATCATGATAAATCCATAACCAAAAAATCTCAATAAAAATAAAGAAGGATACATCAAAATTCTCTCTTAATATGAAACTAAAAACCTAACTTATATACGAACAAGAAAATCTATACAAGTAATTCACATGTAGGCACTCTCATCACTAAGTGAAAATAATATAACAAAAAATAATCAAAACAGAAAGTGACCTGAGATTGACCAGGACAGTAAGAAAAGTGATTATCATTAGTAAAATGATTGAACAAAAAATAATTATGAAACAGGATATTGACAGCCACCCCCAATGTATATCCATTATGTTCTAAGAGTGTGTGGTAGCTTCTGTAAAACAAACCTTGACAGGCAGAGTGATACCTTGTACATTGAAGGAACACTTGCACGAGACTCAAAACAAAAAAAAGATAGTTTATAGTCTGAACCAACTGATAGAGAGTTTGAACAAGATAATTGGGTCTATCTTCATTTGCAACTATATAAACAATCTCCTCTACAACATCATAAGATATTTTGACCTTATTGAAGTGTTGCAATAGAAGTTTTGATATAATAGGCCACTGATCTTCCAGGAGACCAACTTAGAAAAGATATGATCAGCTGCAACAATGGTTCCTAAATTTTCAGTCTTGAGATATTGCTTATTCCAAGAGGAATAGGATAATACGTGATGTAGTGACTCATCACTTGTTGTAATCTTTTATCTTTATGGGTAATCTGATTGCCATTTGAATTAGTGGAGAATTTAACAAATTTTTTAGGAGTGATCCCATTATATTATTATCTAAACGTTAAGAGTAATTATTTATGAGGAGCTGAGGTCCCGTGGCGGGTACGAAAAATTTTTTGTGTTCCACTTCCTAGTTATATCACTAAAAACCAATTCAGCTTTGGAAATTAGTAAAAAGTGCCATGACAAGAAACTATATGTTACGGATGTTGCAATTATTACATTATTAGAAAGAGTATATTGAATGTAGAGATGGATGCGTGAAAATATTAAATAAAATAAAAATACGCCAAACACAAATTTGCAATTCAATGAACAAGAGAAACTCTTTGTTTCCTGTTAAGAGAAGTTGACTTGGGAGCCCACCACAAAGAACAGAAGAAGAAAGACGTAGTTTTGGGTGGTGGTTAACGGGTGGTGGGAGGGATATTTAGAGTGCCCCAGGGGAGAACTTGATCTAATAGCGATAACGCGTACCATCAATTCGATCCTGATCATATCGAGGCGAAACAATGGGCGGCAACGACTCAGATGATAGCATCGCAGATGACGAGAGGGGAGAACCTGAACCTCCATGTTGGTTCAAGATGAACGCCAAGCGATCGGGTGCTGCCTGGGTGAGCTTCCTTCGTCGCTCACGCTCTCTCTCCCTGCTTGCCATGCCTACTCTTCATTAAAATGTTATTAGAAAATAAATTATCACTTGGCGTTAGGACTCCAGTTGGACGGAGACATAATAAACACTACGATTTAAAAAAAAATTAAGAAAAAACATCAAATTTTAGAAAATAAAAAAAAAACTAGAATAAATTATCATGCAATATATTTTCAATTTTCATTGACACATTTCTACTTTTCATTGTGTTTTACAAGATAATTTAGTTTAATTTGTATGGGTTGAGTATACGTAGCTAATGCCTCATTTTGTTTTGTTTTTTTTTCTAACTATGTTTTTTACACAAGATTTTATATATATATATTTATTTATTTATGTATTTATTTATTTATTTATGATTTTAATGAAAGTATTTGGAATCATTAATAGAATATTTTTTATGGACATATTTATAGATTGTTATTTTAATTATTTTGCATTTCTACCATGAAGGGAAGACAAAACAATTATAGAATAACGATGAGAAATTACTTGAAAAGTTATATTATATCCACATTATCACATTTTGATCTTTGTACAAGTACAAATCAATATAAATTTAAAATTAAAATTATTATTTATTTAAAGAATCTTACAAATCAATTACCAAATATATTTATTGATGTGAAAAATATAACAAAGTCACATATCCTAGCGATGAATGCTTCGTCAATCATAATTGAGATTCCTAAAAGATAAAAATCAAATGAATCCTAAATGTGTCAAACGGGCTGAGCAGCGCAAGGCTGGCACGGAGCCTAGCACAGTTTAGGCATGCCTGGCTCGACACAGCACGGTCTAGGACCATGCCCAAGCCCGTGCTGGGCGAACCCTCGGCACATTTCAAGTCGTGCCATGCCGAGGATCTTCGGCCCACGTGTCGTGCCAAGCATGACCAGGGTGCTTGGCACGTGGGCATGGTACGGGCGACGATGCACCAAGCGACTCACAACGGCCAACGAAACAACCCCCAACGAGGGACGACGCGGTGGCACGGTGTCGAAAACCCTAATTTCTCTAATTTTAACTTAACCTAAAACAGACCCGACCCGACTTGAACTGGCCTAAACCAGTCCAAACCCAAGAAGATTTCAGCCCGTGGGTCATGTCAGGCCTGCCCTCCAGTGAACCGTGACGTGTTGGTACTGTAGCGTTCCATGCCTGGCACAACATGTGAGCCCAAATAGGCCTAAAAAAGGGCCGAGCTGGCCTGACCCGGTCCATTTGACACCTGTAATAAATTTAAAATATACTTAAAGTAATAAAGACGATTTAAGTTAAACGACATGGCTCTTAGGAAAAGAATAATAGCATCAAAGCAAAATACTTTATAGAGAAACATATTGAACAAAAACTTCTGAATAATGGAAAAATAACTAAATATCTCTAGAAGAAGCAGAGGTACCTAAAAAATTTGAAATCTCAATAGATTATGTGCATGATAAAAAAAATGAGTTCAAACTAAAATTATTATCACTTGTATTTTTACTAATTAAATGGTCTTAGACATTATAAGAAATAATGAGAATTCCAAACCACAAAATGAGGAATAATATTAAAATAAAAATGACTAATCAACATAAAAAAGGAATTATGTAAGTAAAATTAAACTAGTTAATGAAACGATACATTTTTAGGCATGTTGTCCAAACACCTAAATATGTAAAGTATGTCGGGTACAAATAAATATTAATATGAAAGCATAATGAAAATAATAAGATCATAATATATAAAATATAATTAGTGGTACAAGATTTCTCACAGAGACTTAGTATTGAATATGAAGAAATATATTCTCTTGTCATGCACACAATCACTATCTGCTTTCTAATAAGTTTGGTGGTCTCTATGGGATTGTATATGCACCTAATGAATGTCATCACTTCTTATTTATATATATGAATTCATTGATAATACGATATATACATATACATATATATATATATCCTTGGATGATAAATTGCTTGAAGCAAATAATACAAAGAGTCATAATAAAATTTAGATCATCAAAATACACAGCAATAATTATAAATACTGCTTTTTATTTCTTAATAAAAATACATGAGCAAAAAAGTTTATTTACATACCATTCTTTTATTAAGAAATCAGAAACTTTATTTATAATTATTGCTGTGTATATTGATGATCTAAATTTTATTAGGACTCTTAAGAGCTCACACGAATGATGAAATGTTGGAAAAAAAAATTGAAATAAAAGATCCTAGGATACTAAAATGTTGTCTTGGCATGTAGATTGAGCATTTCCCTACTAGAGTTTTAGTCATGTATAATTTTGTTCCAACTCAAAAACATTAGGATGGTATCAATCATATGTTGTGCTACCTTCGAGAAATAATTGATATGAGTCTATTTTATTCAAATGAATCAAAGTAGAAATTGCTTGTATATACTAATGCATGGTACCTTTTAGACCCACATAAGGCTAGATGACAAGCAATTTGTATTTTATTATAATAAAAATATTATTTCATAAAGATCCTTTAAGCAAATAATGATGATCACATCATCAAATTATTCAGAGATTATAGCAATTCACAGAGTAAGTCGTGAATGCATATAAATAAGATTGATGGTTCAACAAATCCAATAATCATGTGGTTGCCCTCTACTAAAGACAACCCGATAATACTATTTGAAGATAATATTATATATATTGCACAAATCAAAAAAGATTAAAATTAAAGGAGATAGAACTAAACATATTTCTCCAAAAATTTTTTATATACATAAACCATAGAAAAGTGGTTAAATTGATGTTCAAGAAATATGGTTGAGTGATAATATAGTAGGCTTTTTCACAAAGTCAGTACCAACCTCAATATTGTTGAGAAGTTAGTACATCAGATTAAATTATGTCAACTTAAAGATATTAACATGAGGGGAACATACTTATGACATGATATTAGTGCATTACACTCTTTTTTCCTTTGTCTAAGTTTTATCCCATTTAGTTTTACTAGTAATGTTTTTAATGAGGCAGTCCGAACATACTAAGAACACTGTACAATATCATATAAATTTTATATTCTTTTTCTTTCACTAGGTTGTATCCTATTAGATTTTAATAGAAATGTTTTAATGAAGCATATTTTTTATAGTGGTCATTCAAGGGGGAGTATTATAAATAAAAGATCATGTGGTGAATGATCACATTAATTGTGTGATAAATAATATATATTATATCACTCAATATCCCTTAAAAATTCATTTTGTAAGTTCATGAATGTATTTTATGGTAGTCATTATTAATATCATTATGAAATCATTTAAAGATAATAATAAATTGTTGTACATGAAACCTATAATTCTCTCACTTCTTTATAAGATCATCTCAACGAGAGATTTTTTTTCTCTATTTCTCCTCTTCCCTTTATTATTCATTTGTATCTATTTTATCATTTGATTTCTTTTTACATATATATAAAGAGAATAACATAATTTTCTTTAGCTTTATATTTTGTCACATAATTTTTTTTGTTCATATGAATATTTACATTTTTTAATGATTTTTAATACTTATAATATGATAAAACAAAAGGATTGCATTGTTGTAGCCAAAAGCGGTCTTATTTTAAAAAAATGCTATTTTCAAAAAAAAAAAATCAAATTAGGGCAATTCACAGATTTTTAGTTAGCCTTTTTTTCATTATTCCACTATGAGAAAAAATAGACACTCCATTCACTTTGGTGTGTTCCTCTAAAATAATCATGAAGATTCATATGCTTGCTCTTATGTAAAAGTAAAGGGTGCTCGAAATACTATGGAATATCTGAATTGTATTTTCGAATTAGTGGTTATGATCACCTATGTTATATACATTTGACCCGTGTGTTATTTCTCTATTAAAGTAAATTGTGAAGAATTTTAGTTTGTTAGAAATTTTCTCATTAATATATTGGATATAGTATGTGTCTATATCCAAAATGGTTTTGAGATTTTTTTTGTCTTATCCAATTTGCTTAGGGACCATTCTCATACTCCTCTATTGATATGCCACCATGTTCTATTATATCACACAGCAAAGTCATTAGTTCTTTCAAACTAGTTCAGTTTCAATTTAGCCTCAAATTGTCTCTCTCACTTATATTGTGTTCTATTTTGATCAACTAGTATTATGCTAAGTTTTTATTCCAAAAAACATATAGATTCCAATGTTAGTAGAATGGTTAGTTTGAATGGATCAAACTACATTTCTAGAAAATAAAATGGAATAAATATTATATGTGAAGAAGAGTTCATCTTCTAGTCTTTATTGAAATCAAACCTCCAAATAAGATTGATAAGAAGTGATCATCACATCATTGACAAGTACGTGGATGTAAATATATAATGATTTGATGATATTGTTCGGAATCAATTGAGTGGAGAAAAAGATGTTGATCTCTAGTAAATTAAACTAAAAAATTTCAATAAAAGAAAAATAAGGAATCATAAGCTGTACTTTATAAAGTTGATTCTGTTAAGATTTCATAATGACACTCCCATTACTAATCACCTTAACAACATCCACATCCATTTACCATGGCTTCCTTGGAAGTAAATTTTGACGAGGAAATACAAGAGTAGAGGCTCTTGGGCACCC
Source organism: Sapria himalayana (assembly GCA_029783825.1). NCBI lineage: Eukaryota > Viridiplantae > Streptophyta > Magnoliopsida > Malpighiales > Rafflesiaceae > Sapria > Sapria himalayana. The sequence goes on from JAREIK010000385.1 coordinate 7,673,593, forward strand.
TTCTTATGTCTTAGGAAACCTTTATAATATCTCTCATAGATAATATCCTAGATACAAATTTGATCATGGAAAATATTAAGAGAAGTCCCTTAAACCAGAAAATTATGAGCAAATCTCAACATTCTTTTTATCTTGTTGAAGAATTTGTTATTGAAGCTAGGAGAAAAAATAAATTTAGGGGTCAATGGAATAGCAAAAGAAGTAGAGGGAGTTCTAGATAAAGATTTTTAGGCATTAAAAGACATCAATATGTGAATAAAAGGCATAATAAGAGATTTTGCTATATTCCAAAAAAAAAAGATATCAATAAATTAAGAGGAACTCAAAAAAAATATATATAGAGATAAATGAGGATTATCCTAGTATTTTTCTCTTCTAAAGTTCTTTACTTCTTTAATTTGGTTGGTGTGGAGGACAAGCACAGTTCATTCGGTGTTAATAAGGAGGATGTGTAGAGTTTATGTGAAGTTCATGTAGAGGATCATGCGATCATGTAGGGTTCACATGGTGGTTTGTGTGGTAGACATGCTATAAATGTGCAATACTCAAGTGCTGATAATTAGGCTAAAGATACAACAAGAATACCAAAAATTATTATGTGTTTCTATTATAATTTATTTTTTATGAGTTTGATTTTGCACATTAACTATAAATGGACTATTATAATTTGGGTATGATTTTTAATTATGTTTATTAGTCTATTCTACTAGTTTATTCTCAAAATAATTTGGATAATTATTTGTAGAATATATATATATATATATAGATTAAAAATATATATTTCATGTAGATATGAAAATAAAAACTTTCAATTTTAAATTAAAATTAATTGGGCAAAATTGTTTTTTATATTTTTGAGTTTTGAAAATTTTAAACTCAATTTGAATTTTTTTTTTGAGTTAAAATTGAAATTTCTAAAAATTTTAAATTAAAATTAAGATTGAATTTTAATTTAAAAATGACAAAATATATTTGAGAAAAAATTGCAAGTATTGTGTGATTTGCTGCACATGGTAAAAATTTAAAGAAAAAATTCTGAAAATGGGCTTTATATTCGGGCTTCTTTCCTATAGACCCTAAAAAGTGATATTAGAGTGAATTAATTAATTTTTGGGTGATAGAAATTTTTGATAATCTAGTGACTTAAGTTATTTATTTTGGGATGGAAGAAAAAAATAACTCACTTGAGTTGATTAAGTCAGAATCATCTAACTATTCGACTTAGAAAATAAAAATAATAAATCTTTAATAATTTAGGATTTATATGATCTTGTTGCCGGTGAAGCAAAATAAAAAAAATTGAGTGATAAATAAATAATAATAGACTCAAAAAATAAATAAATAAGAATATATTTGTCTACACTATAAGGCATCTATCATGATAAGGAAATGAGTTGCAAAAACTACTTTCCACCACATTTTCTCAATAACAAAGGCAGTTGAGTTTAAGGAAAAAGATTGAGTCTATGTATTAGAAAAATATGTCAATGAATAAGGCCATGTTAATATGATATTTGGTTGATATGAAATATCAGTATAAGACCAATATGGTTGTTCACATGAGAAGTTCCAATCAATTGTTAACAAGCTGGCATCCATGAAAATGATGTTGGATGATGAGTTGTAAGCATATTTAATTCTTAGCTCACTTCTTGATAGTAGGAAGACACTCATCATTTCTTTATATGAATACCTCATCTCCGAATATCATTCTTACCATGATTATCATTACTGATTGTATGATAAATGATATCATGAAATGGATGAAAAAATTTTAATTCTCTAGGTATTCTCATTTACGAAGAAAATAAGAGGAGGGGTAGGACCACTAGTAGACTCACTTAGGTATAGGAAATGGAGTATCCTTATAGTGGAAAGTATGAGAGTAAACTCGTGATGATGTGTTACTATTATGACCAAGTAGGAAATATCAAAAAAAGGTTTTCTTAAGTGAAAGAAGCTCCAAGAGAAGCATAGGAGGTGAGATTGTGATGGGAGAGAAGTTGATACCATTGCCATGAAAGACAACATTGCTTTTTTGAGCAGTGTTTGGCTCTTTGACAAAGTCAACCAAGAGAGTGATTGGGTGAGAGATTCGACCATCACTTTATACGTCACTATGAAACCATATTAGTTTGTGATGTATATGCCCATGAACAATGGACTAGTCAAAATGGGCAACGATGAGACATCAAAGGTATTTTATATAGAGGATGTTTGTCTAAAGGCTATCATGAGATACTGATTGATTCTGACAGATATCTGACATATCCTATATATTTTGATGAACTTCGTATTCAAGAAAATGTTGTATAATACGGGTGATAAATCCAATAGTTTTGAACACTTGGCTTTGATACCAAATATTACAACTCAATGTACCAAAGTCAAACTTTGATACCAAATGTTAAAAATTCATGAGTATTCTAGATAATCACCTTCGATACTAATGATATGACCTCTCAGTAGAAATAAAGTAGTCAAACGTAATCTAAGATATCTCAGTGCAATATCTATTTGATGTTCCAACTACTAAAATATTTTCATATATTTTGATGGATTATAATGATATATAAACATGAAAAGAGATATAACATGAGTTAATTTTATGACTTAAGTATTTTGGATTGTTTTGATAAATAATCATGAAATTAATAAGTTTAGAAGTTTAAGCTGAAGGTATAGATCACTACGTCTAGCATAGTTTCAACATCAATTCTTGGCATAAATTCTTTATAATTGGATAGAGTAATTCTTACATGTCACAACCATATGAACTCGTTAGTATAATCTTTTCATCATACAACACATTCTTAGTAGTTATTATCAATGCATCACAATCATACTTAGCTCAAAAATTTAAATAGATGTGATATTAAATTACCATCATAGCAACAAAGTACTCTACTAGTGCTCGACCAAGTCCAAGTACCATGACTTTATCTTTAATATAATTTGGTAGTCTAAGGTCAAAGTCATGGTTTTGTTACAAAGCTGAGACTTTTGAACTATATAAAATTATATATTCACAACTAATCATGCCATGGTCATAGAAATGATTCAAATTCATGGCTTTTGGGACACTAATTATTACAAAGGATATCACTTGAGTATTATCATTTCCAAGGTTGTGAGTATTAAACTCAAAGGAAAATTAGCCATGATTATTCCATTAGTAATAAAAAAAGGTCGAGGGGATCCATATATGTTGTTCAGGTCGATTAGAAGGCACAGAAAGAGCTCGAACTGAATGCAGAAAGTATGGAAATACATCTCATAATGTATTAAACTAGAAACATGATTATGCTTCTATGGAAGTATCTACTCGTTACGGAATCTCAGGTGTCATGTCATCATAGTAGTGTCATGGTAACATGATATATGAGAGAAGATAATGATAGTGCTATGATCATCCACAACCCCATGGACATTTGAAAGATATAAATATAAACTTTTGTACCATGACCAATTTCAACATTGTGGCCACAACCAATACAATGGCTATATAAAAGTCAAGAAATACTATTTGTCAATGTCATAGCCTCTGCATAGTGTCGTAGCTATATAACAAAATGAGAAGTCATTCCACTTCATGGCCACTTGTTAGTGCTTCGACTATATGTTACTAAAAAAATTAAGATGCACACTAGAGTTGCAGTCTTTTTCTAAAATCATGACTTCAAGTCGAAAATATGAAAAAAGAATGAGTTTTTTTGAAAGCCACGATATCATACCTAGAATAATTTAAGGTTGCCCAAGTATATATGTGAAACATAGAGAAATTTCCAAAAATCTCTATTTTTCTTCTTCTTCCTCATGCAATAAGCAAAGACATAGCAACTATCAAACCCTAGTGGCAAATTTGACTCTCCATTGGAATTCTACAAGTAAGCAAGGGAAGTAAGATTAATGACAATCCTTATAATTAGGAGACAAGATTCACAAAACTCTCTTCTCTAGGAATGAATTTGGGAATTTGTAACAAACTAGCACGAGTTTAGAGTTGGCATAAATTAAGATATATGATGTGAATTGGTTTTATTTATTAATGAATGAATGTATTTAATTTATTTTATGTTATAAATATTGATGAATGATGATTAAATAAAATTTGAATTGTGATTTTAACTATTTATAGGTTTGTGCAAAATTATCATGGTAGATGCTGATAGGTAAACCATGAGGTGCATTCATATTTATGGTAGAAAAGAAATGATAGCCTTCCAATTGTGTTGCATGAGAGAAACTTATACGTCGAAACCTAAAATTTGGGTATGTTAATTATCATGAGCATGACACTTACAAAATTGAAAGCATGAAAACTTCTACATGACAATCTATTGCAAAAATTTTTTAAAAATTAGTTTCTAATTGGGATGAACATTATATAGAATATTCTCTCAAGAGGTTCATCTTTAATATGAAAGTTACATTATCACTAAGAAGGACAATGACAAACAATCCTTAGGGGGTGCATGAGTATATTATGATTCATAAGGTGGTGATAGCCCTTGTGAGTTACTTATACTTATATGGTCCCAACTAGTGAAACTTTAGAGAAGTATTAATTGTGTGAGTATGACACTTACGAAGACAATAGTATAAATACTTACAAATCATGACAATATGTGATCTTTATTATGTTATAGGTCAGAGAATAAAAGCATACATATGAATTAACCATCAAGAGTAGTTTAAACCCTTGAATAGGAATAAAATATTATCCTAGTGAAGATGTATTGAGGGACATCTATGAAGAGACTACTATTGAGACGTGCTTAATGATGACAACCATTTTATATATTATTAGGACAATGAGTCATCACACATCTCAACCATTATTGTATACTATTAGGATAATGAGTCATCATACAACATCTCAACCATTATTGTATGTCTAACATAATCTTAGATGAGCGACTTAAACAATATCACTTAGATTAAATGAATAAAGCAAGAACCTAAGATTGTCTAACAATTTGAGTATCTATTTTACTAAAAATATTATCTCATTACTGACTAATCAAACTACTAATACAATCACTATGAGATTAATATTTAAATGAAAGTTTATTTTATAACTTAGATGACACATGCACTTGTGAATCTCAATTGACAATGCACTTTTATTAATGAGCTTTTGAGATATTACCTAATTAATAAAATTAAGTAATATAATAAAGATGAATAAATTTTTGATACAACTGCCAAAATTATTTTGTTTGGTTAGTCAACATGAGTTAACATAATTATTCTAATAAATAAATAATTTCTTTTTAGTACCCTTTTTTAGAACACTTTTTTTACTTTGGAAGATTATTGGAAGCTCATAGTGATGAATAGTTATTTTGGAATTTGTTTGCAACTAGTTGAAGCCAATTACTATGAGTAGAAGTTTAAGTCTAATATTTATGGTTTAGCAACACCATTATACTTGAAGGGTATATAAGGGCCCTAATGGACATGTCACATTTCTTTAGAAGCTATATGATACTATGAAAATGAATGGAGTTAGCCCCGAAGCAATAAGGTGACACTTATTTCCATTTTCATTAAGTGGTAAGACAAAGCCTCGGATATGAAAAACTAGACTGAAGGGTCATGGTTGTGCCTAGTACCATGACTTTGGAAATACATAAAGAATATGGCAGAGAAAATGTTCAAGACAATGTCATGACTTAAATTATAGCAGTGACTTTGAAGATATATGAAGAAAATGGCAATAAAAAGCTTTAACACAAAGTTGTGACTTCAATTATAGTCATGACTTTGGAGTTAAAGGAATAAAATGAAAAGGAAAGTCTTGAAAGCAAAGCTACAATAATACTCAATGCCTTGAATCTGGGGATTCATAACGAAAAGGGATAATGGAGTAGAGAAGAAGGAATTATGACAATCACTAAAGTCATGCATCAAAAGAGGAAACAACCCGAGAAATAAGTGTAAATGAAGAAAGAGTGAATGAAGACCAATGAAAAAGAGGTAAATTAGTATGTTAAGAATATAATATGGTCATTAGAGATCTTTGATAGAGTAAAATTAATTTTGATGATCTAGCTATGGATATTAAACATAGCGATGTTTGGCAGGCAACCCAAAGATTATTTTGTTTGCATGTGTGGCGCGACAAATATATTTACCATATAAACAAATATACACACATTCAATAACCCATGAGTATAGATACAGAACTCAAACTCCAACATAACTATCAACATGTCTAGGCATGTCAATGGGGTGGGGTGGTACAATCCTTGCCCCGTTGCCCCATTTAGAATGGGATAGGGTGGAGTGGTGCAATTCTCACCTCGTTTCCCCATTTACGAATTACTTTCACTTTTTTTAAATTTTAAATTTGTTATATATACACATATGATTTTAATTAAATGTTTTATGAAAATTTAAAAAAATGCACATCATTAAATTCAATTTTTAATACATATTACATCATTACAATATAAAAAAAAATTAATACTCACATATATGATATTTAAAACTTTATTCTTTTAAATTAAGTCTTTTATGAAAATTATTAAAAAAAAGTCTTCCCAAAGCCAAAATGTAAAAATATTTGTATTTTGTAATATATAACATATACATTATAATAACTAATAAATATCATATTGCATAATTATACAATATATCTAATAAATTTTATTAGAAAAAATAAATATCAATATACAAATAAAATTATTCCTAATTAAAATAAAAAAATTGATAAATATTACATATATCCAACATTTTAAAAAAATTGCTATATAAAACATAGTTATTTTATCATCATAAGCAAAACATAAAGTTGTATATCATCCAAACCAAACCAAATCCAAAATTCAAAAGTATAATATATTACACATCTTATCGTGAAATAAATATTAAGACAAATATTGTACATCATCATCATCATCATCCTCATTCTCTACAATATTTACACATCTCTTATATGGTAAAGCTAGAGAAGATGAATCCAAATCTACCAACAAAATGAAAATAATTAATACAAAAAATGAATTATAAAAATCAACAAATATGATATATAAGTAGATAAATTTTCATACCGTGCATTTTAGCTCACAACTAATCTTGAGTACACATCATTGCCTCCAAAGTCTTTGGATGAAGTCTACTTTTATGTGGACTAATAAATCTATCACTAGTACTGAATGCAGACTTTGATAATACTGTAGATATTAGAATGGCTAAAATATCTCTTGCTATTATTTGTAAAATTAAATATTTGCTTGAATTTACTTTCTACCAAAATAATATATCAAAGTAACTTGATCTAGGCAATATAGATTCTTCCAAATAAGATAAATTTCTAATCTCTTAGAATCAATGATAATAGTACTACACATCAAAATTTACTAAACTACTTTTAGCCCCTAATTTTTTTTCCAGCACTACTAGTCATTTCAAATTGAAAAGATGAAGTTAAAGATTTACTAACATTTCTACTTGGATGATACTTTTAGTTATATTCATCAACTAACTCATCACAAATTTCTTGAACTTTTTCAATTGTTAGCATTAACTCTTCTTTTCCAAAAATTTTAGGAAAATAAAACTCACCCAACTTCATCACAAATCTTGAATCCAACATAGTTACAACAACTAATATATTATAATTTTCACCCCAATATTTATTAGACTTTTCACAAAACTCATTGGTCAAATTCCAATCTAAATTATTAGAAACATATTTATATTGAGGTTCTCTGTGAGTTAGACGAGGAACAACATCCTTATAACCAATAATGCTAAGCACCAAGAATGGTGAGTTCTATATAGTCTTGCAATCAAATATTAATTTTTTATCACAATAAATATTCAATTAAAAAGTAGCTTAAATAAAAATTTCTAATCTCTTAGAAGTAAATGTCCAAAAAACAACACTCTCTCAAATTATCTCAATACTCTACTTAATTTCTTTTCAATCCTTTTTTACTATCAAATTCAATATATGTGCATAATAATGCATATGAAAAAAATTTCCATTCAATATAAGTAAGCCACTAGAAAGCTTACCTAAAATAATATTAACCAAAACATCATTAGTTGTTCATCAATGAATTTTATAAGAACATTAAATTATATATAAATATGATATTGGAAACAAAATAAAATTATTATAAGAACATTAAATTATAACAAAATATAGAAGTAAATGAATTTTATTTTATTTAAAATATACCTCATTACTCAGCTTTGAAGTATCTAAGAATCATCAATGAAATGTGTTGTAATCACCATGAAGCATTTCTTATAATTAAAAGTCCACATGTCAGTGGTAATTATATTTTTACTTCTATTATTACCCAATAATTCTATTATTTTTGATTTATCATTATCATAAAATTTTAATATTTCATTTTTGATAGTATTTTGAGAAAGCATAATGATTGAAAAGTATTGAAATATTTTCAAAAGCCAACATGGTCAACCATCGAAAAAGGATATTCATGTAAAATAATCATACTTACAAGATCATTCCTAACATTTTTTGATCAAAAGAATACATACCAAGCCACACCTTTCCACACTTTTCTTCCTAGAATTTAAAAGTGCTTGTTTAATATCCCTTTATTTTCAAAATGGGCATCTATTAAAATGATCATGTAGATGTTTCATCATATTCTTACTTTTACCACCTAATTTTTTCTCATAATAATTATAACTAGCCCTGTCTACCACATTAATCATTTAATTCTTATAGTAATTCTATACTATAGAAGTTAATTTTCTTTTATATACTCCAACTTGGTCAACACACAAATCTATAGAAGGAAGAGTTTCATTTGAATTTACTGTAGTTGATAATTCTTCAGAAGCTGTACTATCCTAGGTACTTTAAACCGAAGGTGGATTAATTGAGACATCTCTAGACTTATTTAAATCTTAAAAATAATTAAATACAAAGAGATATTGATAAAAGAATAATCAATAAAACTACTTATGTCGAATGCAAAATTGTGAATATTAACAATTAAATATTAAGTTAAATGAATAAGAATAATTAATTAATTAATGGAAGTCAATACAAATAATAAATAGTGATAGTAATATAAGAGAACAAAAATAATAATAATATTAACAATAATATAGTATAGTATTGTTAAATTTAATAATTTAATAATTTAACAATTTAATAATAATAAACAATAAACAATAAAAAATAAACAATTTAAAATACATTTGTTACTATGGAGCCATGATTTTTGGAAAAGTCACGATTCTATCATCTCAAAGTTTCTAGAATCCTTCTATCCAGATGACCTTGGTAGTTCTTTCTCATTCTAAGTAATATTAAGGAGTAATTCTTTGGATTTATTTTTGTATCACTTGATAGTTTATTTACTCATATTTTCTTCATTGATAATTCTAATTGTCCCAGATGATTCTCAACATTCATCATTATCCAACTTATTTGATCAATCCTTGCTTCAAGCACCTCCATCCAATTGTCTTGAATATCTTTCTTTCTTTTTTTCAATTTTGCTAAGATGGTTTGTATTCCTCCCTCCAAACATGACTTCTCTTCCCTTCTTGATAGTTTATAATTAGAACTTGAGCCTCCTTAAATAATGTACCTCACCTAATTATACCTAATATTCCTAGAAGATTATTCAATATTCTATAGTCCACACCCATGGCTCTCATATGATTATTTCTCATGTTCATATAGTAATGCATTGAGATACTATTATTACATTGAAATATGTACCATTTGTTTTGCATTTAGTTAACTTCTTCCATTTGATAAATAGGATCCAAGTCCATTGATTCAAGCCCCTCCATCTAATTTTCTTGGGGATCATTCTTCTTTTTCAACTATGCTAAGATGATTTGCATCATTCCTTTCAAACATGATTTCTCTTCCATTCTCAATGGTTTGCAATTATAACTTGAGTCTCCTTAATTAGTGTATCTCATCATATTATTCTTAATATTTAAAGAAGATTGCCTAATATTCTATATCTTTCTCCTATAGCCTCCATATAAAAATTCTCATGATTTCTCATGTTTGGATGATAATCCATTAAAACATTATTGTTGGATCAAAACACATATTATCTGTTTTATGTTTGGTTGACTTCTTTCATTTGGTAAATAGGACTCGAGTCTACTGATTTATATGGATGTAAAATAAAGATGTTTCCCTTTATTTTTTTTTGTTTTCTTCTTGGGTGTTAAGCTTCATTAAAAGTGCTTCTATTTTTGCTTCAATGGTGGTAAACTGATCCAACTCTAATATTTTGACTTGTCTTCTCCCAAATGAGTGATCTTTTGGAGTTTGATAGTTATTTTTTACTAGCTCAAATAATTGATATGCCTCCTTCAGTGATTTATTCATTATTGGCCCTTTTAAGGCTATATCAACTATGCAGCCCATCATATAGTTTAATCCATTGTAAAAGATTTGGGATTTAAACCACAACTCAAATCTATATTGAGGATAGCTCCCCAACATCTCCTTAATGTAGTCCCAAGCATCATATAAATTACTAAGCTCATCTTATTAGAATTTACTTATCTCGCTTCATAATTGAGATATAATTTGAGGTGAGATGAATTTAGTGTGAAAGACGCTCACTAATTTTCCCTAACTATTAATGAAGCTCATGGTAAATATTGGAACTAAATTTGTACATAATCACTTAAAGAAAATGGAAATAGGCATAAGCTTATTGGATCAAGGCTAATTCCATTCACTTTTATAATATTGCTTAGCTCCCAATATGTTGCGACATGTCTATTAAGATCATTTGATATTCCTTCGCTATACTGGTGCTAATGAACTATAGCTATAAGATTTGACTTCAAATAAAAATAATTAGCTTCCACTAATTACAATCAAATACTAAAATAACTATTTATCATCATGGACCTTCAATAATCTCTAAAAGTATGGTAATTGATAGACTGCTAAACAACTTGCCCATTATCACCTCGGGAAACTTTGTTATTTTTAGTAGCCTCTATTGCCTCTTTATCAACTTTTTGTTGGCAATAATTTTTCTAGTTTTTAAAATTTTTTGGGTATAGAGAGGTTAGCTCAATCCCATAGTTTTGGCTCATATAAGGGTATAAAAAAAATAAAGGAAAAAAGTACAAAGAACAAATGCAAAACTAAATCAAAACTATCCAATTTCAAATAAGTTAACAATATTTAGCAATTAGATTCAAGAAAATTTATTAAACTAAATAATAAAAAATTATTCTTTTATAAGGATAATTATGACAACTTAGATTACTTAATAAAACTTAATAATTCAATGCAATAATACCAAAATCTAGATGTAACAAATAGGTTGTGTCATGCTGGTAGGCCCATTTTTGTTTGGCCCATCCAGGCCACTATGTATGGCATGACATGGTGTTTATGGGTCATGTCATCATGAAAGGGATAACCTAGCATTGCCCATTGGCATGATTTTTTGGTGTGTCATGCCGAGTCATTCCAAGCTGGGTCATGCTTGGCCATGCTAGCTTGGGTTAGGCCAGGCTAGCTAATTTGGCCAATTGGGGCAAAACTAGCCTGCATGAGTTGTCATACCAGGTCATACCACTTTAAGACTCATGTGCCAAAAAATTGGCCTAGCATAGCCTAAGCTATGCTTCTTATTGGCCTGTGGCACTTCTAAGCATGACTAAACCATGATATACCATAGGTCATGCCAAGGCTGCCCAACCCAGTTGATACCTCTATAAAAAACTCATTGTGACTTTGTTATATCATTTAATTTTTTAATTAGGCAATATTCTAAAAACTTATTAATGAGAATATCTCATCAATATAGAACTACAAGTGTATGAGGTATACAAATATTAAAGTAAACTTTCAATTATATATCGATATCATAGAGATTGTATCGATAGTTTGGTTATTCAACATCTATATAACTTTATTTAGTATAATTGATATTCAGATAAATAGACAATCTTAGGTCTATGTATTTAATTATGTGATGATATTTAAGTTACTCAACTTATATAATATTAAATACAAAATGAAGATTATGATATTATGCAATGACTTCTTGTCCTTAATCATATATAATGATTATTATATGAATGTGAAATTGTGATATAGCCATGATATTGAGATCTTATGTATCATGTGGCCACGGTAATAGGAAATGATCATGATACAACATTTTTCATTCATGTTTTTAAGTGTCCATTGAACTATGGGTGATTGTGATATTAGTTTTATTTTCTCTCATATATCATATTGTTATGGTACTATAAGAATGTCAAAGTATTGATAATTAGCTTGAGTATAAAATTCATGACTTTGCATTCCTTTGAGAACATTATTTACAACATTGGAAAATAGTCATTTTAGCTCTCTAACTTTAGTATCCCAAAAGTTATTTTAGAATAATAGCTATGACTTTAGCTTGAGTTATTTTAGCTCTCTAACTTTTAGTAACTTAGAAGTCAAGACTTTGTAAAAAGGCCACAAATTTAACTTGAGATCATAAAGTCACTAAAAAAAAGTCATGTAACTTGGACTTGGCTGCAACCTTAAGCACCCATTGAGTACTTGATTATTGTGATATAGAATTAATATTGTAAAAAAAAATTGGCTGAAAACTATAGCCCAAGAAAAAATATTTCAGAAAATAGACTCTTTCTTTCTTTAAATCTTGATTTTTTTTACAATTAACACAATGATTTATTTATATGCAGTAGTTTGCCTTAATAAAACCGAAAATTAAAAAAGCATTATCACCCATAAGAGTAACTATTGACTCTTTTCATTTCATCTTCCCTATTAAAAATAGACATTTAATGTTTAAAAAAACTCCCCATTTAAAAACAAACATTTAATGTTTATTTAATAAAACTCTCCCATAAACTTAAATGCTTCTGCCATCTTTCATGCCGAGTAATCTTTTGTAGTTATCGAGTAGTATCGTAGGTAGCGGTTTTGTGAAGATATCTGCGACTTGGTCCCGACTTGCCACATATACTAATTTTATATTTTATTCCTTTACTTGATATTGGATGAAGTGAAAACAAACGTCAATATGTTTACTTTTCTCATGATTCACCGGGTTCTTGCTCAACTCAATTACTGATTTGTTGTCAACTCATATCTTAGTTACACCAAGTTGTTGTTGCTCCATCTTGCCCAACAAATTTCTGAGCCATATCATATGATGTACACACAAAGATCCTACCACATATTCAGCTTCACATGTCGAGAGTGTCATGATTAGTTGCTTCTTTGAAAGCCAAGTAAACGCCGTGTCACCCTTAAAAAACACATAATCCGATTTGCTTTTTCCGATCATCCAAGTCTCTGCACCAATCACTGTCGAAGTACCCGACCAACTTGTAATCTGCCGCATTTATATAAAATAACCTGAGTGACATTGTTCCTTTGTTGTATTGAAGGATTCACTTTAACGCCTTCCAATGTGAATAGACTGGCTTCTTCATGAACTGACTTACAATGCCGACACTTAATGCAAGGTCCAGCCTTGTGCATGTGAGATAGTGAAGGCTTCCCACTAAACTCCGGTATTTTCTTGCATCAACTCGTTCTCCTCCATCTAACTTAGAGAGTTTTGCACCTGGTTCCATTGGTGTTGAAACTGGATTGCAAGACTCCATCCTGTACTTCTTCAAAATCTTTTTTATATATGCCTCTTAGGATACAAAGATACCCTTCTTTTCTTGTCTTACCTATAGACCAAGGAAAAACTTCATCAAGCCCAAATCTGTCATCTCAAATTTCCGTGTCATTGTGCTCTTGAACTTTTGTATCATTTCATTATTATTCCCCACAAAAATGAAATCAACATAAAGAGCAACAAATAACATATTACCTCCACTCTTCTTCACATAAAGGGCATGTCCACTCTTGAACTTATGTATTGATACGAGTATTCCATGCTCGCGATGCTTGCTTCAACCCATAAAGTGCCTTCTTCAATTTTAATACATTCTTTTCTTCTCAAATTTTCATGTATCCGGGTGGTTGATTAATATAAACTTCTTCTTCAAGCACACCATTCAGGAATGCCGATTTGACATCCATTTGTAATATTGGCCAATTGAATTGAGCCGCTTGTGAAATGAGCAATATGATTGTCTTCATTCTTGCAACGGGAGCAAATACCTCGTCATAGTCGATTCCCACCTTTTGCTTGTATCCCTTTGCTACAAGTCTCACCTTATACCATTCTATCTCCCCTTGAGGATTCATCTTTCTCTTAAATACCCACTTGACATCAATGGGTTGAGCTCCTTTCGGCAATTCTGCTAACTCCCATGTGTTGTTGTGATCTATTGCTTTTATCTCCTCATCCATGACAGTTTGCCACTTCTTATCTTATACTGACTGTTCAAAGCTTAAATTTTTGGAATCTACCAAATGACATACAATGTGTACCTCATTTGTTAAATAATACAAATCTTGTAAGCTTCACATTTTGGGTTGCCGCGGTTCATCTTTATCATCAATGGTTTTAGAATTTTTTGGTATAGTTGTTGGCATAGCAATTGATGATTCTCCACATCAATGATATCCTCTGTTGCTTTATTCTAATCTCATTCATTTGCTTCATGAACTCGTACATCACGGCTCATTAGAATCTTCTTGCTTATCGAGTCGAATAGCTTGTATCCTTTTATTTTCTCATCATACTCAATAAAAATATATCTTTTACTTTTGTCTTCGAGCTTCGTTCTTCCCTGATCCGACACATGTGCGTAGGCCAAACTGCCGAATACTTTGAGATGTGAGACTGTCGGTTTTTGTCCACTCCATGTCTCTTGTGGTGTTTGATCATACAATTTTGCATGTGGACACCGATTTTGAACATAGACGGCACATTGTACGGCTTCCACCCAAAATTCCTTTGGCATTTTTACTTTTGAGTATTGATCAAACCATGTCAAGAATGGTTCGGTTCTTCCTCTCGGCTACACCATTTTGCTGTGGAGAGTATGGTGCGGTTAAAAATTACCTTATGCCTTGCTCCTCACAATACTCCATGAAAATCATCGAAGTGTATTCACTGCCTCTATCAGATCATACATATTTAATATATCTATAGGTTATCTTTTCCACCAGCACTTTGAATTTTTTGAACACCTCAAATGGCTTGGATTTTTCTTTCAGAAAATAAACCCAAGTTTTTCGTGAGAAATCATCAATAAAGGAAATGAAATACCTTTTGCCGCTGAAAGATTCAGGGGTGATTGGTCCACATATGTCGGAATGAATCAACTCGAGAGGTTGCTTAGCCCAATATTATGCCTTCTTTTGAAATGACATTCTTGCATGCTTTCCAAGCACACATTCTTCCCATAATTTTCCTTCGTATTCTATGTCTGGTAGTCCATGCACCATGTTCTTCTTTGCCAACTTGTTTAGGCCTTCATGATATAGGTGACCAAAACGGAAATGTCACAGTGACGCTTTGTCTTCCACATTGACTTGCAAACATTTTTCTCATACACTTCTCAAATTCAGCTTGCACATCCAATTTCTTCCCATTTCAACTTGTGTGACTGAACATCATTGCTTGTCTTTCAATAGTAATATCTAGTCTTTCATAAAAACCGAATATCCTTTCTCCATGAGTTGCCCCATACTTAAAATGTTCCTCTTGTGGTCTGGTACGTAATATACATCTTGGATTGACCCAATGAAACTATCCTTTTGTACATAATAAATCATACGTTGGCCTTTTACCTCAACCTTTGAGCCATCTTCATACTATACAGATACAACTTCAATCTTTCGCATTTCTTTGAAACAATGCTCGTGCCCACACATATGTTTGCTTGCAGTTATGTCAAGGTACCACACTGTGTTGTTGTCTATGTTGACTTTGTTATATGCCATTTAAGAGAAAGCCTTTTTCTGCCTCGTCATCCATGGCTAGGTTGGTTGTCTCTTTCGTCTTTTTTTTTGACTCAACATTCTTTTGCAAAATGCCTCACCTTTTCATAATTGTAACATTTATTAGAATTACAATCCTTTGCATAGTGACTATATTTGCCACACTTGTAGTACTCAAAGTTAGAATAATTTAACCGACTGCCTCTTCCATGACCGCGTCCTCTTCTACACCAATTTTGTTGGTTTGATTGCCCCTTTTCCTCATGATACCCTTCTTGACTGCGGCTTTTCCCATCGTGAATATTTCCTCGAATACCACAGCATCGCCATTTACCTCGAAATTTTTGAGAATAGAATACCTTTTCTTCATTGAACGATGCTTTGGTTTGAAGTGCCTGCTCAAGTGTCTCCTCCTTTTTCTGCTTCTTATGATATTCATGTGCGATTAGGGAACCTGCAAGCTCGTCGACTATGAACGTTGCTAAATTCTTTGACTCTTCTATGGCACATATCACATTCTCGAAACTATCGATTAATGACCTCAGAATCTTTTCCACGACCCACACACCAGACAATTTTTCTCCGTCTCGGTTGAGTTGATTTACCATAGTTTGAACATGCAGGATGTAATCGGACACACCTTCTGACTCCTTCATTTTCATGCTTTCAAACTCATTGCGAAAAGTTTGAAGATGAACTTGTTTAACTCGGTTGGCTCCTTTGTACGTAGTCTCCAAGATGCCTCATGCTTCTTTTGAAGTTTTTGCACTCACAATCTTCTCAAAGCCCAACTCATCAACAACTCGGAACATGATGTATAATGCCGTATTATCTTTTGATCACGTCTCTTTCAACAGCTTATTTTGAGTAGTCATATATCCCTCGGTAGATTCTGGTTCTTTGAAACCTTCTTGAACCACCTCCCAACAATCTACAAAACTGAGAAGAGCTTTTATTTGGATGCTTCAATTCTCATAATTGACCTTCATTAATCGTGGCAGTGGAACATTATTGATTATACTCTCAATCCCTCGATACCAAATTGAAAAAAAAAATTGGCTGCAAACTATAATTGAGGAGAAAATATTTCTGAAAATAAAATCTTTCTTTCTTTAAATCTTGTTTTTTTTACAATCAATACAATGATTTATTTATAAGCAGTAGTTTACCCTAATAAAACTAAAAATTAAAAAATCATTATCACCCATAAGAGTAACTATTGACTCTTGACATTTCATCTTCCCTATTAAAAATAAACATTTAATGTTTAAAAAACTCCCCATTAAAAATGGACATTTAATGTTTATTTAACAAATATCATAGTCATTTAAATTTCATGGGATAAGTATAAATGTGACTCATGATAATAACGTAGCCATTAAAAATGTATTGCATAATGGAAAGATTATTCTAATAAGTTGGTAAGTTCATGATGTATAAGGATTACCATGACCAATCAAATAAACTTTTAGCTAAAAATGATACCAAAACTATACAAGACTCATTATTGTACCTCCTTGTGCTAAACACCTCCACGAACTTATTGATTTTATAAACATTCATCAAAACTCATTAAATCTCCAAAGTCTTGAAATAAATCCTTAATTTCCTCATTTCATGCTAACAATATCATAAAGTACTAAAATACCTATGAATGTTCATTAGTTTAAACACCAAAAACCTACTCAAAGTGGATATACTTTATTTCTCAACCTATAATGGACTTTCTCACAATATAGACTAAGGGGTTGTTTGATAAAGTATATAAAATGTTCAAACCATTGAAAATTTTAATTTTTAATAGTTTAAAATTTTAAGTATGTTTGATAAAAAAATATTGGGACTAAAAATTTAAAATTTTAAGTGAAAAAAAATTGAACATATTAAGTATATAGAGACCTATTTAATCTTGAATGCTGAAAATTTTCAATAATTTTTTTAAATTAATATTTTGTTCTTTTCTTTTCTTTTTCATTTTCTCATTCACGTAATTGTTTAGTTTGTGAATCTGTCTTCTCTTTCTACTTTCTCCATCACCACAAACCCTAACCATAATCCTCTTTCATGATTAATTTAAGAGAGGAAATAGTAAATCAACTAGTTGTTCATTAATTTTTATTTTTATATTAAAAATTTGGATAGTTTTAAAGTGTTTAGATTTTATTGGTTATTTTTTAAACATTTTTATTTCTTTTTTGGATTTATGATTTATTTATGGATATGTTTTTAGGGATTTTATTTTTTTTTAATAATTAATAATTGCAGTGAAAAAAAAAATTCATTATAAATTCTATTTATGTTGGAAAAATGTAATACAATAATAATAAATGTAAATATGTAAAATATATTATTTTCAGCATTCAATATTTATAGTTATCAAACAATATATTTATATTCAGTATTCAATTAATAGTAATTTATTAAATAATGTTTTAATACAAATTCAATACTTATAAAATTCAGGCTTAATTTTTCAGCACTTATTTTTTAGCAGTTAATTTTTTTAGTTTTATTAAATGGGCCCTATATTTTTGTCTTTATGTCATTCTTCTTAGAATATGAGCATACTAATTGTCATGATTAATAATGCCAAGTAGACGTACAATTTTCAATTGCAGATTGACTATTGAAAAATAAAATTTTAATAACATGGTGCATAATATATGGCTAGATTGTCTTCACATGAGTCATGAGACAAATATTTTTTCTCTGACTAGTTTATTTTTCATATCACTAAAAATCTTTATATTTTTATAAATGAAATTTGAGATATGTATAAAATGCATTTTTTCTGCAAGCATATGTGGTTTTACTTAAAAAATGATTCAAGTTGGTAGACAATGGAAGGCACATTAGGAATGTGAGGAAAAAAAGAAGTGTTTGCACAAATTTTTATTAGCACTTTATGGTGAAATAAAAATTGGCTCTTCTTCATCACATTTGGCTTCTCCTCTTGCACTCCTCACAAAATATAAAATTCAGCAATGTCAAAAATATTGGCAATGAGACACTTTACATAATGGGAATGATGATTGATAAAGGCCATGTGATGATGTTGGATGCCATGTATATGTTTTTGAGATAAGTTTTGCATTTGTACAATGTATTGTAGCTCAAAAAATACAACATTGTTTTTCAGATAAGTTTTAAACTCTTTTTTATCATTTTGATTTATTAATAATGAATTATGGACAAGGTTGAGCTTAGAATAGATCATGTTCCTTGTGGCATCAAAGCAAACCTCTAGAAAAGTGGCTAAGCTTATGTCATTGAAATCCGGAATGATGATAATAACAACAATAGCAATCAACTCTGGCCGATTGTTTATGTTAGCACAACTTCTTTTAAGGTGCTTTTTGCTTGTAGGATCTTATCGAATGATTCTTTCTCGTAACCACCTAATCAATTTTATCTCATTTTTATTCTATTAGTGGAATAGAAGGAGTTCAAAGTATGGATTCACATGAGCTAGCTATCTTTTCAGCCCATCCACCGAATGAGCTTACCCAACAAAACTAATCGCAATTCTCTCTCTTTTCAATGACCTCAGTTGAACTTCTTAGAACACTCCACTTAAATACAATAGAATAGTGAAGTGAGCTTTGTGTGATTCTGTTATAGAATGAATCAAAAAATTCGAGTTGTTTTGGATCTATCATGTATCAGTGTATTTGTGATGCAGTATTGAGATCTAGTAGTTTTGTGGTATATCCTTCTTATGTCATTGATTTGGAAACACCAAATATATTATAATTGTTAGCTCATTTAGATCTATGATATTGCACACCAATTATCAGTAAATTTGTTGCCTCTCTTACGTATATTTGGATATGAATCATTAGTAGATATTTATTTTGCTTCGTACCATCTAGAAACATTGACTTGCTCATATTTGACACACTTTGTTGGGCTATTTAAAATTGTGATTCTTCATGCATGTTATCATTGAATTTGTGATTTTTCTTATATATGATGTTCATATCTGAATTATCTCTAGAAATCCATTTGTTCATTGACATCTAGAAACATTGGTATGCTTGGATTTGTGATTTAGTTATGTTATTTTGAAAATAGACATTCAAATGTTCAAATTATAATACTTGAATTACTCTTGGTTCTTTTGATTTGCTTATTAATAGAATTTACACAAGCCTTTGCATGTGTTATTTGAAGTAATGTGGATTGTGTTAAAACACATCATGATATAACAATGATGATTGCTTGAATTTGTTGGGTAATAACTTTGTATCTAGAACATTGATTTGAATTTCACACATGAAATGATTTGTGTCTAACATTAGTTAGTTAAATCATTGAGTCTATATTTCTATCTACTACTATAACATGACTCATAAGTATATTTTGGTTGATATTTACATATTGTGGTTGTGAAGTATTAGACAAGTATGCATATATATGACCCTAACCACTCTCACTCAAATCATTGAATTTTGTGAATTACACTTTCCATGTATGTTTGATATCTTGCAATCTTACTTAAGAGTTACCCTCTTCTCTTTTTTATGATCATTCTCTATCCAATAATAGTGGTTTGTCTAAATCTATCTTTTATTATATTTTCTTACATTGGATATCAAAGCAAAGTTTCTTATTCTTGAAATAATTATTGAAATTAATATTAGCTGAATGGTTAGTCAGAATGGATCAAATTATACCTTTGGGAAAGATAAAATGAAAGACACATTAGATGTGAAAGATTTTCATCTACCTTTACATAAGTCAAACCTTTAACAAAATTGATGAGGAGTGGTCATTGCTTCATAGACAAGAGGGTGGACATAGTAGACATTTGGTAGATGATAAAGTTTTAAATAATGTGAGTGGAGAAAAAAATGCTCATATATTATTGATTAAGCTATAAAATCTGTATAGTAGGAAAACTAGGAATAATAAATTATAGAGATCTCAAAATGACTCGTCCATTGGGGCTAGCCCATAGTTGAAACCCTTAATTTTTTTTATTATCTTTTTTTAAACAAATCCACGGGTCAGACGTACTTGGATCACTTGTGCATTTTTTTCTAGATCAATTTATTACTAATTTAAAAAATACAATGGGTTGGGATGGGCTCGACTTTGCTTATTTTGGTTTAGGTTAGAGTGGTTTAAGATCTATAATATGATGTATTTAATGAAATTGCTGATAAAAAAATTAACCATGTCTATATAAGAAAATTAACAAAGTCTAGATAAGAAAATTGATCACCATGAGCATGAACTTTGATAAGAAAACTCTAGCATTATTACTTTTAGGTGTCCTTCTAGACTCTAAAGAAATATTTAGAATATCCCTCATCAATTCTTTCCAGAATAGATATCTAACTATGAAGATTATGTTAAGAGTAGTGCAATTAAGAGGAGATTAGGAGGAAGTCACACTGATCTTATTCACTATTTGAGGTTTTTGTTGATGAAGCTAGGGGAAAAAGTAGATTCATGGATCTTTCAAATGGAAAAAGTAGTTTATGGAATTCGAGAAATTGATTTTCAGACATTGTGAGAAAAAAAATGACATATTAAAAGCTTTCGCTATGTCTTGAAAAAAAAGAAAGATTGATAATGACATTATTATGACTTTGTCAACTTAATTAGAGATAAAGTCAAATGGATTATCATTATAGATAATGGAGCCACCACTCATGCAACCTTCTAATTAGATTTTTCCTTCAACAAATTTGGAAATTATGGATTTGTTAGAATGGGAAATATTGATATTGTCAAGGTTGCCAGAATGGGTGAC
Organism: Sapria himalayana; assembly: GCA_029783825.1. Taxonomy (NCBI): domain Eukaryota; kingdom Viridiplantae; phylum Streptophyta; class Magnoliopsida; order Malpighiales; family Rafflesiaceae; genus Sapria; species Sapria himalayana. The sequence continues at coordinate 7,695,219 of JAREIK010000385.1, forward strand.
ATTTGTTTAGAAGTCTTCAATGCTATGAGTATTCTTTATAAGGTGTGAAACATATGCATGAGATTAGGATGAATCTTAATCTTCATTAGTAGGTTAAATGACAAAGTGTATTTCTGTCACTTTAGTGATGGTAAGTGAAAGCTATATAGAAGCTCAATGGTTGTTGCTAGGAGCTTGAGGAATTCAAATCTATACTTGCTACAAGTTGGAACCTTGGAAAGATTCTATCCATGTTTATGTAAGTAAAATTTTAGCTGACATTTGATATAAAATATTGGATCACATGTGAGAGAATAACATGACAGAACTATCAAGTCAAAATCTTCTTCCTAAACTTTATAGCTTTAGTTGAAATGGAATTTTGATTAAAAATAAAATACATCCGAACTAACAATGAGACATAATATATAGGGTCCTTTGATGAATTTTGCACACAAAAAAGTATTGTTCATAAAATAAAACTCCACCAAAGTCTTCCCAATTAAATGATGTTGCTGAAATACTAAACATAACTCTAATTGAAAGGGTAAGATGTAAGCTTCCCTAATCAGCCTTTTCTAAAAGTAGAGATGTAACTTTCAAGGAGGTCTTTGTGTAATATCTCATATTCTTAACTTGTTTTCCTATCATTATGTTATACACTATAAAGTTTGGTTTGATCAAGAAATCTAATATAATCACGTATGTCAACATACTTAAAGATGAAAGATCCAAACTTGATACAAAGTATCATGAATATATTTTTGTTAGATATGATGTAAATGATTTTGGGTAGAATCTACATGATTCTATTGACAAGAAGTTCATTAGAGGATAGATTTTAACTTTCATGAAAATTATATCTTTTTTAATATTACTCTACCAAAACAATTACCCTCATAGACTAAATACACGTCTCACAATCTAAAGATCCTTTACTACCTCTCTTCTAGAACTTGATTTTAAATTAAAAAATAGACACATTTTTTTCATCCCTTCTTTAGTAAAAGAAGAAAACACTGAAGCCATTTAGAATGCTTTTGAAACTCCTCAAGATAGCTCGTCTATCCTTTTGAGATAATCTAGTAAAACGATGATTTCTCTGTGGGATATCTCTTAGGCAACTTTGTCATGAATATTAACAAACACAAGCCAATTTGTTATCGAGAGGCTCTTATGCATGACCGTGAGAAAGAATGGATGAGGGGGACATATTAGAAGATTTGAAAGCATCAAGTGAAAATGACACATGATCTAATCATCCTTTCTAAAGGACATAAAGCTATGAATAATATGTACTTGTTTAGGCTAAAATTCATAGATTATATCATTTCACCTAGATTCAAGGCTAGATTGATTGTCAAGGTATTTGCCTATAAAATTGGATTGACTAGTGTTATCAAAAATATTTTTTATTCATGTTGTTTTGGGGTTGACACCTAGCTTAAACCTTATAATAGAAAATATAGTTGCAAAGATTATCTTTCTTCATGGTAATTTGGAGGAAGAGTTACATATGAAACAACTAGAAGGTTTTGTACAAATTGAAAATAAACTTTATAATATAAAATAAGCTCTACGAAAGTGGCATAAACAGTTTGACATAATCATTAAAGGTCTCGTATATTTCAAAATATCTTCTAATCATTATATTTTTGTCTGTTATTTATATAAAAGGTGACTTAATTTTGATACTTTATGTTGATGATAACCTGATTATTTAAAAGTGTGTGTCAAAAACAAAGGAGCTAAAAAACATTCTAAATAATCATTTTTTGTAATGAATGACTTAGGCCTAGTAAAACTACTTCTCAAGATGAACATTATATGTAATAGACAAGGAAACAAGTTATTCTTATCCCAAGAAAGCTATACTAAGATGGTTTATAAAGAATTTAATATGAATAAAACATAGCTGGTTAGCTCCCTTCTAGTAGAACATGTTAAACTCTTCTAAAATCAGCTACCTACTACTTGTAAAGCATTATTCTTCTATTATGGAAAGCTTGAAGTATGTCATAGTTTGTCCTTGCTTAGACCTAGCTTATGTTGTTGATATTGTAAGTCACTTTCTAAATAAACTTGGTAGAGAACCCTAAATTATTGTAAAGTGGATTCTAATATACCTTTGTGGAACATCTAGTCTTAACTCTACTTTGAGTGTGAAAGGCTTGATATTGTTTGTTATTTGGATGTTAACCTACTAGGAGACTAATATACTCATAGATTCACTTCTCTATATTATGGCGCTAATGTTAGAGGAGTAATTTCTTATAAATTTAGACCCAAAAAATGTGTTGCTCTATCCACTACTAAAATTGAATTCATTATAGCCATTGAAGCCTGCAAAGAGATGTTATGGTTGAAAACTATTACTTATGAACTTTGTATTCTTCAAAACTATTTTACCTAAACTATGAAAACCAAAGTAGCATACTCTTGGGGATGAACCCAACAAATATCTCAACATAAATCAAATTTTATTTAGGAAAATCCTTATAAATGACAATGGTTCTAATATGATGACTAAAATTGCTTTCAAAAAAAATGATCACTTGCTTTTATTCTTTATTGGGCTTATCACTTTGCTCACATGATCTGATAGTGGAGATATTTTTCAAGATGAATTTCCCTCACATGTGATAAAATTTTATTCTTTAACCATTTTATTTTTGTATAATAGAAAATATTAATTTTTTTATGATATTCATGATGTGTGAATGTGTGAAATGCCTTTTTCCATGGGTGAATGTTGGTTGCTTTAAACAAATGATTTAAGCAGTTTTGGTGAAGAAAAGGAAGGTGGATTAGGATTGAGGAAAAATAGTATCTAAACAAAATTTCATTAGCAATCTGCTATGAAAGAAAAAATAATTCTCTCTCTCTCTCTCTCTCTCTCTCTCGACTTCTTGTACATGATATGTCTATATTTTCGAGATAAGTTTTATGCTTGTACAATGTGTTGTAGATTAAAAGACAACATTGTGGATGTTTTTTTTCTTTCTTTTTGACCAATTTGATTGATACGCAATGAACTGTACGTGATTTCGTTATAAAAAAGTTGGAGTAAATCTTAATTTTATCTTTGAACTTTGTTGATTGATATTGAAACTTAATCATTGTGTTAGATTTATCATGCATATGTGTGTTTGGTGGTTAAAATATGTTGAAATTTAGTAGTTTTGTGATATATCCTTCTTATTTATTGCTTGTGTTAGCTCATTTAGATATGTGATATCGTAAGCACATAATTGTTGAGTTTGTGATATTTCTTTCACGTGTATGAGTTTGTGACATAATTATGTCACATTCCACTTTCATAGGTAGTGATCGGCGTTAGGGAATGGGTAGGCTTAAGGCCACCAAAACCCGTAGCAAGCATAAGTCTCATAATTTCTACCGAAAATTTGGTATGAACTATTCGTTTCTATAACAAATGATAAATCCTATTGACCTCCATGGTTTCCGCTAACAAAAACAACCTCAACGGTCTCATCAAAAATATCAAATAATGTTTCATCAGAGCAAAATTTATTCCACTCAATAATTCAAAAAATTTTGATTTAACCAAATAATTAACCCAATAACCAAGTTAATTCAACATGGAGCCTTCTAGAAACTTAGACTCTTATTCACCAAATAAATAAAATGATAATCTATTACATTTTTGAAATAAAATCTAAGTGGTCTAGAAATGCATAGATTCTCCTTTCTCTGTCTACCATGAAAAGGAGGAAATCAACGGGGGTGAGATAACTTCATGAGTAAAAATATATCACCATATTTGTGAGGCTAGATACTCAAGGCCAGCTCACAAAGATGATTATGCTCAATCAATCAATCAATCACCGCACATAGATTATGCAACAAATAGCGGCAATATGAACAACAATATCAAATGAGATTTAGAGGTTTGAAACACAGAAATATAGTTTACCATTTAAGAATCCGTACATTCCTTTTTACCTTTATACTGGAATCCATACATTACAACCAAAGATCTGTAGAACGGGACGTATTCTACGCCTAGAGTTTTACCACCTCTCTAGGAAGGCACTGCTTTTCCCGCACCAAAGGATACCATGTGCACATAGCCTGATGACCTCTCTATCAGTTAAGCTTTTTGTGATTCATACCATCAAATGACATTAATAATTACAAGTTATATATGACCATACTAAGCATGAGACAAAAATGGCAATATCAAAGAATATAGTTGATCGTACTCAGCATGCAACAATAGATAACAATAAATACATAAAGAGTTAGCTGATCGTGCTCAGCATGAATATTCATCAGGACACATGAGTTGTGGCATATGATAAAATCCAATTCAATGAATGCTCAAGAAGAAGGGTCTTCACCCTGAACAATGAAAATACTGCTATATATTTCGAAGGTGCAAGTATGATGATATAAATTTACTCACCTCCCTATTAGTTTAGGCTCAGCTAGGCTATTCACCCTGAACATGTGAGCCTTCCCCAACTTCGTTTGCTATACCAATATTCATGCAACAAAAAGAAATATAAAATAACGTCAAAATCATAACGAGTCATACCTTGTTATTCACTACTCAATTAGGTCATTTACCAGTTTCTATTTAATCGCCTAACCTGAGAGTTTTTTTTTAATAATTTTTTTTAATAATTTTTTTTAATATTGAGCATCAGTTAGTATTTTGCACATATCTTTCTCTACATATGTCGAAAAGATTTGAAACCAATGCCAGATTTCACTAACATCCATATCTTTCCAATAATATCAAATTGGCCCTAAGATTTCTCCATTAGGTCCTCCTATGATTCTGTCCAAGTTGGTCTTCAAACAGAAATTCACATTCAATTGATTCTACCCTTAATTCCACTAATTTCGACCTCAATTTCATCCTAAATACATTTTCCCAAATTTTAAACATACCAAACCTAATTCATACCTCTTAGGTCACATTCCATACATTCAAAATATAATTACAACCTAGCATACACATTAGAACAACTAATTAATTCCAACATCCCTAATGACCATCCAAACAATAACCATTCATCATTTCAGCCACTTTCCTCCAATACAGACCATAAAAAACTAAAATTAAAAACCATGGAGCTTTTATATCCCTTCAGAAGTCTCCCATCCATGAAAAATCACAGGTTGTTTCAAAGGAAATTGACTGCTACAAAATTTTATTCCTTACCTAGCAATTCGACGCCGATTGGAGAACCTAGGGTTCTCCAATTTTTTTCTTTTGTTTCTGCTCGATTTTCTGAGGCCTAATATTTTTAAAAAATAATTCAAAATTGCACTAAATTCCCTATGGTTTTTCTTAAATTTTTCCAAGGCCCTGGGAATTATTAAAAATATCTCTTTGGGCCTTGGTCAACAAAATCTATTGACTTTTCCCGACCTGATTCACAGTTCACATATTTTTATTATGTTTTTAATCATGTATTTTCATTAATTTTATTTTTATAACATATATTTAGACCTTACTTTGCTTCAAAAAAATTCTCATAATTTATTTCATTCATTAGGTATTTTTAAAAATTCTATTTCTGTCAACTACTCAGAATTTGACCTTACCGGGTATATTTTTCCTAAAATTTCCTTTAATTAAGAAATAATTCCTAAAATTTATTATAAATTCATGATAAACCTTAAAACACCTAAAAATTAAATTCCATTAAAAAAATCACTTAAAAAAATGTCTGGGGTGTTACATTCTCTCCCTCTTATAAAAATTCGTCCTCAAATTTATTAAAGAGTGTGTACCTTATCACTCAAAAAGTTGAGGATATTTGTCCTTCATCGACTACTCACTCTCCCAGGTACACTCCTCTACTTTGTGATTCTGTCACTGAACTTTTACCATAACTATTTCTTTGTTTCTCAGCTTCCTATTCTATCTATCCACTATGGCTACTAGTACCTCTTCATATGACAGATCCTTATCAACCTCAATCTCCTGAGTCTGAAGAATGTATGATGGATGAGGAATGTACTTCCGTAACATTGAGATGTGAAACACTAGATGCACATACCCAAAGTTAAGGGGCAAAGCTAATCTGTAAGATACATTGCCAACCTTATCCAATATCTTAAATGGCCCTATATATCTCAGCGTCAGCTTTCATTTCTTCCCGAATCTCATCACTCCCTTCATAGGAGATATTTAAAGGAAAACATGATCACCCACACCAAACTGTACATCCATCTCTTTGGATCAGCATAACTCTTTTGTCGACTGAAAGCCATCCTCATTCTCTCCTAAATAATAGGTACTTTCTCAGACGTTTCTCTAATCAACTATGTACTTTCAATTCTTTATCACCTAACTCTATCCAAGAAGGTGGCCTATATTTCCATCCATAGAGTATCTCATATGGTGCCATTCCAATCATAGAATGGTAGTTATTATTATAAGTAAACTCTACCAAATGCAAATATTTTTCCCAACTACCCCCGAAATCCATAAAACACACCCGGAGCATATCCTCAAGAGTTTGAATTGGCCGTTCTGACTGTCCATCTGTCTGAGGATGGAAGGCTATACTAAAATCTAATTTAGTACCCAAGGCTTCCTAAAGTTTCTACCAAAACCTCGAGGTGAACTGTGGACCTCTGTCAGATACTATGGACACTGGCACTCCGAGCAGTGCTACTATACTGTCTAGATACATCTGTGCATACCGTGTCACCGTTTAAGTGGTCTTAATAGCTAAAAAGTGAGATGGTTTCATCAATCTGTCAGCTATAACCCAAATTGAATCATGCCCCTTCCAAGTCTTTGGTAACCCAACCATGAAGTCCATAGCAATTCTTTCCCTTTTCCATTCATGTAGTGGCAACTCTTGTAGAAGATATGTGGGTCTCTGGTGCTCGAATTTGACTCATTGGCATGTCAAATATGATGACGCATATTGTGCCACATCCTTTTTCTTCACATTCCACCAATACATACTTTTAACATTATGCTACATCTTGGTGACTATTGGATGAATACTATAAGGTACATTATGGGCTTCCTGTAGAATCCTTTGTCTCAGCCCATCTACATCATGTACACACAATCTATTTTCTTGTCTCAGCATGCCATCCCTAATTTCAAATCTGGATGTTTATCCTGTCTGTACTGTCTCGCTCAATTTTATCAAGGAATGATCCTTATCTTGGTTGGCCTTGATCTCATCAATTAATAAGGGCCTCACCTGAAACTATGTAACCAATCCCTGGGACTCTGTAACTTCAAACTCTACTCCCGTATTAAATAGACCCCTCGGCTCATTCACTATACTCCTCTTATGTACTGAAATATGTGCTAGACTACCCATGGACTTCATGCTTAAAGCATCAGCCACCACATTGGCTTTCTTAGGATGATATAAAATCTGGCAATCATAGTCTTTCAGTAACTCTACCAATCTCATCTGCTTGAGATTCAAATCTCATTGCTGCTGAATGTATTCTAGGCTTTTGTGATCCATGTAAATCTCACACTTCTCACCATATAAGTAGTGCCTCCATATCTTCAGTGCAAAAATCATTGCCACCATCTCCAGGTCATGTGTAGGATAATTCAACTCATATCTCTTCAATAGTCTGGATGCATATGTTATTACCTTCTCATTCTGCATCAAAACACAACTCAATCCAACTATGGAGGCATCACAATACACTATCATACCTCCCTGATCTATGGGTAATGCTAACACTGGAGCAGTAGTTAAACAATCCTTAAGTTTCTGGAAACTTTGTTCACAGATATCATCCCATCAGTGGAGTAGATATTCTGGAAAAATCTTTCACAAATCTTCTGCAATATCCAGCCATACCAGAAAACTACGTATCTCAATCACATTGGTGGGTCTAGGCCAGTTAGACATTGCTTCTACCTTCTTCGAATCCACCTAAACATCCTCCTTGCTTATCACATGCCCCAAGAAACTCACACTGTTTACTATTATGCCAAAACTCACATTTAGATAGTTTTGCATATAGTTGATGCGTTCTAAGGGTATGCAGTACAATCCTGAGGTGTTTCTCATGTTTTAAATGACCCTTCGAATAAATCAAGATATCATCTATAAATACCACCACAAATTTATCCAGATAGGGTTTGAAAACCTAGTTCATCAAATTAATAAACGTGATTGGTGCGTTAGTCAACCCAAATGGTAATACTAGGAACTCATAATGGCCACACCGAGTATTTAATGCAGTCTTGGGTATATCTTCCCTCTTTATCTTCAACTGATGGTAACTAGACCGAAAGTCAATCTTTGAAAAATGACTAGCCCCATGTAACTGGTCAAACAAATCATCTATTCTAGGAAGTGGATACCTATTCTTGATAGTTGTCTTATTCAACTGTCGATAATCAATGCACATCCTCATAATCCTATCATTTTTTTCATAAATAACACTGGTGCACCCCACGATGAACTACTTGGTCTAATAAAACCTATATCCAACAATTCTTGCAACTACTCTTTCAACTATTTCAATTCAGTGGGTGTCATACGGTATGGTGCAATAGATATAGGATTAGTACCAGGTAACAAGTCAATATTAAACTCAATTTCCCTGTCTAGTGCTAATCCTGGTAAATTATCAGGAAAGATATCTGAGTAATCCCTAACAACATGTATATCTCCAAAATTAGTAGAGGGAATTCTAGCATCTCTCACATGGGCTAAATACCCCTAGCAAACCTTCTTAAGTAACCTTCTGGCTGTTATAGCTAAAATCAAGGTACTAGGGCTTCTTTTATGATCTCCTTGGAAAACAAACTCAGGTACTCTCAATTGTTTGAATGTTATCTTCTTTTTATAACAATCAATGGTTGCATAGTTAGTTGACAATCATTCCATACCTAAGATAACATCAAACTCTAGTATAGACAATCCAATCAAATCAGCATATAATCTATTATCCCATATCATTATCTCACATGATTTGTACATATAGTTTACCTCAACTATTTCTCCAAGTGGTGTGCTAATAGCTAAGGGATTTTCCATTATTATTTTACTCTTGTTCAATTTCTTAGTATTAGATGGGGATACAAATGAGTGAGTGGCTCCCGGATCAAATAACACTTTGGTTTGTTCATTTTGTACATGTATTATACCTAAGAATAAATTAAAATCATTTAAAATTTTTCATACCAAAGAAATATGTTAAATTCAAGATATACCTATCACAGTAGTGTTGGTAGTTTAGGCCTCTTGTTAGTTAACTGCAAAAAACTCTACCTTGGCCTCTACCAAGTGGTGCAAGGGCATGTGCCTGTGCCTGTGTAGGAGCTTGTCCCTATGCTCTTTCTCTACCCGCACCTCTCCCAGTAAGTCTCTCTACCTGTACTATAGGCTGGAGTGCTGGGGTTGTAGGTTCATGAGCACCCTTCTGAGAGTAGTTTCTAAATATATGCCCTACTTGCCCACACTGGTAGAAAACTATGGAGGCATATCTACATTCACCATTGTGCTCTTTTCCACACACTTTACACACATGTTTCACAGAACCTTGTGTTGTTGCAAGTGTTGATTGTACTGAGGTAACTTATGACTATCCTCTCCTTTGGCCCCCTCTATTTTGGTTATGAGAGGTGATCTGAACACTGGCTCCTTCATTCTTCCCTTTACTACTCTGGCCACTCCTCATTTTCCTCTTTCTATCCTTCTCAGCCCATACCTTTTTATTCTATGTCTCCCACAATTTAGCTCTATCAACAATCTTTGTCAATATGATAAAATCTCCAGACAATAGTGCATTGTAAAGAGGTGGTATAATTCCAGCTCGAAATATATCAACACGAGCTATTTCATCAGGCACCAGTCAGGGAGCATACTTACTTAGACGAGTGAACTTTTTAGCATACTCAGATACACTCATGTGATAAGTCTGTTTTAGCTTCTCAAGCTGATAAGCCCTGTTCTGTATTTCTGCTGGGGATATAAACTCATCCATAACAGCCTCTCTAAACATCTCCCAAGTGGGAAGGTTCCCTTTATATAATTGATCCTCAGTGTGCCTCTGGAACCAATCTCATGCATTATTCTTCATCTTCATTCCTACCAGCTAAATTACTCTAGCATCCGAGCATGATCTGGGCTCAGAAAGAAATGAGTTCTTTTATGACCAGCCAGTTCTGGTGTTGTAGATCCGCAATCTCCTCACTACTTTTTCAATCTCCTCCAAGAAATATTATGGGTCATCTCCTTTTTCACCATGATATTCTAGAGTCTTAACCCCCAAGAACTCCTATAAAGATTGACATTCCTCATCCAACATTCACCTAGCTACCCTCCTATGCACATGTGCAGGAGGTTATGGTGGAGCTAGAGCAGGTGGAATTGGAAATGGAACTTCCTGTCTCACTTGATCTACATTTCGCCTAAATGCTCTATTCTCTGCCCTTAACTCCTGTATTTATTGCCTCAAAAATTTCAAATCATCCATATCAAATGGAGGCAGTGGTGGAACATTCTCAGCCTCACTCTATACTCTTAGTCTCGATCTAGGGGGTGAATTTATCTCCATCTCAGTCTGATCTTGATGCACAGACTCCACATCTGGCATCCCAACATCTATCGAATCATATATCTCCATTCACCTTTGGTGAGGTGGTCCATGTTTCGGGGGTAAGCCTTGTTGTCTTCTTGGTGGCATTCTAACAACCAAGAAAACAAATGATACTTAGATTCCCAATACATATCAAGAATACTTAAACTTTTCAACTATAGGATACGTAGAAATTAATTATACTATGATGACATACAAAAGACAATTTGGAATCCTATGCTCTATGGTGTCACACTTATCATTTACCCAAATAAAATTTTCAAAGTTCTTTTAAAACCTACCTCTAATACTAACTTTGTCACATCCCACTTTTATAGGGTGTGACCAGCACTAGAGAATGAGTAGGCTTAAGACTACCAAAATATGTATCAAGCCTAAGTCTCATAATTTCTACCAAAAATTCGATATGACCTATTCGTTTCTATAACAAATGATAAATCCTATTGACATCCATGGTCTCCACTAACAAAAACAACTTCAATGGTCTCATCAAAAATATAAAATAAGATTTCATCAAAAGTAAAATTTATCCCACACAACTATTCATAATTTTTCGATTTAACCAAATAATTAACCCAATAACCAAGTTAATTCACCATGTAGCCTTCAAGAAACTTAGACTCTTATTCACCAAATAACCAAAATAATAATCCATTATATTTTTGAAATAAAATCCAAGTGGTCTAGAAATGCCTGGATTCTCCTTTCTTTATCTACCTTGAAAAGGAGGAAATCAATGGGCGGTGAAATAACTCTGTGAGTAAAAATATATCACCATACATGTGAGGTTAGATACTCAAGGCCAGCTCACAAGGATGGTTATGCTCAATCAATCAATCAATCAATCACCATACATAGGTTATGCAACAAATAGCGATAATATGAACAATAATATCAAATGAGATTTAGAGGTTTGAAACACATAAATATAGTTTACCATTCAGAAATCCATACATTCCTTTTTACCTTTATACTGGAATCCGTACATTCCAACCAAATATTCGTAGAATGGGCTGGGTTCTGTGCCTAGAGTTTTACCACCTCTCTAGGAAGGCATTGGCTTTTCCTGCACTAGAGGATACCATGTGCACATAGCTTGATGACCTCTCCATCAGTTAGGCTTTCTGTGATTCATACCATCAAAAGACATTAACGATTACAAGTTATAGCCGACCATACTCAGCATGAAATAAAAATGGCAAGATCAAAGAATATAGCTGACCGTACTAAGCATGCAACAAGAGATAACACCAAATACAATAAGAGTTAGTTAACCGTGCTCAGTATGAATATTCATCAAGATACGTGATTTGTGACATATGACAAAATTCAATTCAATGAATGCTCAAGAACAAGAGTCTTAATCATAGTAAATTACTACGATCAAGTCAAACAATGAAAATACTATTATACATTTCGAATGTGCAAGTATGATGATATAAATTTACTCACCTCCATATTATTCTAGGCTTAGCAAGGCTATTCACCCTAAACTTGTGAGACTTCCCCAACTTTGTTCGCTATACCAATATTCATGCAAGAAAAAGAAATATAAAGATAACATCAAAATCATAACGAGCCATACCTTTTTATTCACTACTCAATTAGGCTATTTTCTCATTTCTATTTAATCGCATAACTTGATTTTTTTTTAAATAATTTTTTTTTTCAGATTGCGCATCAGTTAGTATTTTGCACATATATTTCTCTACATACGTCGAAAAGACTTGAAACCAGTGACAAAATTTCACTAACATCCATATTTTTATAATGATGTCAAATTGGTCCTATGATTCATCCATTAGGTCCTTCTATGATTATGTCTAAGTCAACTTTCAAACAAAAATTCACATTCAATCGATTCTACCCTTAATTCCACTAATTACCACATCAATTTCATTCTAAATATATATTTCCAAATTTTAAACATACCATACCTAATTCATACATCTTATGTCACATTCTATACATTCAAAATACAATTACAACCTTGCATACACATTAGAATAATTAGTTAATTCCAAACAGCCCTAATTGACCATCCAAACAACAACTATTCATTATTTCAACCCCTTTCCTCCAATATAAACCATGAAAAACTAAAATAAAAAACCATGGAGCTTTCATATACCTTTAGAAGTCTCCCACCATAAAAAATCACATGTTGTTTTAAAGAGAATTGGTTGCTACAAAATTTTCTTCCGTACCCAGTAGTTCGGCGCCGAATGAAGAGCCTAAAGTTCTTCAATTTTTTTCTTTTGTTTTCAGCTCGATTTTCTATTGCCTAATATTTTTAAAAATTAATTCAATATTACACTTAAGTCCCTGCACTATTTTTTTAATTTTTCCAAGGCACTGAGAATTATTAAAAATGTCTATTTGGGCCTTTGTCAACAAAATTTGTTGACTTTTCCCTACCCAATTCACTGTTCATATATTTTTATTATTTTTTTATTCATGTATTTTTATTAATTTTATTTTTATAACATATATTTGGACCTTACTTTGCTTCAAAAAAATTCTCATAATTTATTTCATTTATTGGGTATTTTTAAAAAATTCTATTTCTATCAACTGCTCAGAATTTGACCTTACCAAGTATATTTTTCCTAAAATTCCCTTTAATTGAGAAATAATTCCTAAAAATCATTATAAATTCATGATGAACCTTAAAACACCTAAAACTTAAATTCCATGAAAAAAATTTATTAAAAATGTTTAGGGTGTTACATGTTTGGATCTAAATTCTAAACTATTGGTAGAGATTTTACTTTACTAGATGTCATTTGGAAGCATTAGCTTGCTTGTATATGTGACTCACTCTATTAACTATTGATTCATTTAGATATGTGATATTGCAAGCATGTATTGCTAAATTTGTAATCTTCCTCATGTATGATGTATAATATTTTCATATATGAACTACGTATGTAGACCCATTTGTTCAATGACATGTGGAAAATTGGTATGCTCGGATTTGTGATTTAATTGTTTTGATGAAACATTCAAATATTTGGATTAAAATACTTGGATTAATTATGATTGGTATGATTGATTTATTAGTAGAATTCATGGAAGTATTTGCATGTGCTATTTTAATCAATGTGCTTCATGTTAAAATGTATCATAAGGTAGCAATGTTGATTATTTGAATTTGGTGGATGATTATTCTATGTTTAGAACATTGATTTGTATAGAGCACATGAAGTGGATTGTGTTGAAGATCAGTTGGTTGAATCATCAAATCTATACCTACATCAACTTTAGCCTAAATGACATTTACTTGTAATAGTATAGCCCTTAGGAGCGAAGGAAGTATTTTTTTATTATCCTAAATCATATAGGAACATTAAAATTTAGTGTTATCTAGAGAAGGTATCTAAGAAGTAGATCATGTCATATCTTATGTGACATACAATTTGATCTATATGAGGTAACATGAATTTAACTTTTAGGTAGATTCATTTATAATAGTGTAGTTGATGCAAATCCTTTATTCTCTTACTTTCTTAGGCACAATTGTGTTTTCTAGTCTCACTTCCCACATGAATCTTGCCTACAACATATTGCTAACCTTTCCTTGCATGATCTAGTGATAAATCAAGTGAAAACTTCTTACTTTTAGTTTGAAAAATCTATTCAAGAAGAATGTTGAGCCCATGAGAGGTCTCTAAAGGGTCTATTCTAGACATATTTTAGTTCCACCAATACAACACCCTTACATAGTACTGAATAATAAGCACCAACTCATTGATATGTAGGAAATACTTGGCTCATTATAGGCCACATAGATGTATTATTGAGTCACGAACTTTTAACTAACATTTACATCACAACATGACACAAATTAATGACCACCCTATAGTGCTCAATGTGATGCTCTGTCAATTACATGCCATCATTGATAAAATTATTCACTAGTCATGAAGATCCCATTAGGGGGCTTTGTGTTTACTTCAACAATTTTTTCATACTCTTTGACCTTATATCAAGGATCTAATCCAAATGCTATGTCAAATATAGACTCTACATCAACTAGTGTGTCCTTGTTTTAGAATCATCAAGGGATGACTCATAGTTTACCCCATTTTGTACATGGTTGGACATAACTATTCTTTATAATTAAGTCCATAATTATCAATAAGTTTATTAAACTTAATTTGGTAGTTATGTCTGAATTCTATTTTTTTTTTTTAAAAAAATACACTTGCACCATATACTAAAGATCTCATATGCCATTATGCTAATGCTAGGAAACATTTTAGTTTTATTAAGTACATCAATGACATGTTAGAGATGACGATAATTATTTAGTTCATCAAATTTCCACGGCTAGAGATCTCAATTATCTTGGGCAGACATGGTGGTAGCCTTATTGCTAAATTCCTACTAATGTGGGAAGTGAGATTAGTTGTTCTAGTGGGCATCTCCACTAAGAGTTTTTCATTGTAGGAATTGCCTATTGATTTGTATGGCATAGTTGTAATGAATCTTAATTACTTTTGTATATTTAAACCATCTAACAATATTTTACTCCTTACCATGTGGTTACTAATTTTGGATGGTTCATTAAAATTATAGGCTTGGTTCATTTTTTTCACCAAACAATGTCATCACCATGTTTTCATGGGCGACAAGGAATCTAGGGACATGGTACGGAGTCTCTCATCATCATGTTTGCTAGTTTTGTGTCATCATAGACCATCAATAATTGTGAATGTCTGAGCTTATTTGTGTGTACCTCATTTATTCCCATGTGAAGGCGAACCTTCTTAGTGGGACCTCTCTCAGATAAGTTTGGGTGAGACAAATATCTAGCATAATACACTTGGAATTAAAACTCAGTATTTAATGTCTAAAGATGACCCACTAATGTAACATAGTTGATTGTTTTTACGATGCTTCTTGCTCTTTATTTAGTCCATTGCACTTGTTTTTTAGAAGGCTGGTACATACACATATATAAATATTCATTATGTACTTTTACATGCATGTGTGCCTGCACGCACACTCACACCCACACACACCCACACACACACACACACACACACATGTTCTTTCATTTGTGCTTTTATATATATTTTTCTTGACTATATTGGAATGTAGTTCATTAAATCTATAATATTCATAAAAAAAATTATAAATTTTATTAATTGCTTTTCAAAATTAATCAGCATGAATTGATATGACTAACGATATATTATTTTTCAAATAATTATGTTTTATATAATAGAAAAGTCTATAAATATAATTAAATAGATAATAAATGATAAAACAATTATAAAAAAATGTTTTTTTTATTTTTTTTTGTCATCATAAAAAAATATTAGTAAATATTTTATAAAAATTCATTATTTTTTATTAATTTAATGAAGTTATGGATATGATTAGTGTCTTTAATAAAGGAGGTTAGTCCACATCTTGAGGTTTTCACAATGGGGATTAATAAATGTGGGATTAAATAATAAAAAAAAATAAACAAAAATCTATGATTTTAAATTGAATAATAAAAAAAATCATAAGCAAGCAAAAACAATAGTAAGTAAATAACAACATGATTTACAAACGTAATTTGTGATATAATTAATTTGCAAATTATAATTTTTAAGCAATAATATTATTATTTAGCATGGTTTCCCATGCTATATATATATATATATATATTCATAAAAGGTAAGAATGTAATAGTTAAATATCATCATTGAATATTCAGAAATTTTTAAGCAATTAATTTTAATCATCATATATTATTCATCTTTTATTAGTTATTTTAAAGAATTTTGAATTGTAGGGATGCTATATGAATGATATAAATTGCAAAATATTTATATACAATATTGTAGTATGTATGTTAGAGTTAAATAGAATTATATAAATTATATGATGTATATTACATGACACACATAATAAAACTACCCAAAGTATTGTTCACTTGATATGGCTTGGAAATGTCATGGGAAACGTATTAATCCACGTCTTGGGGTAAGCTTTATTTTGAATGAGATGGTTGACTTAAATGGAAGAATAGAAATAATATTGGAAGATGCAATTTAGATAAAACATGTAAATAAATATACAATAATAAAAATTAATGGCTATTTTGATGTCAAATGTGATATGATGATAATTTTATTTTTATTATGTAGAATTTATTGCACTATATTTCATGGGATTAATAATATATGACAAATAATGCTTGTGAGTATGAATATAAGTTATTTTGGGAGAAGAACAAGGACTTATAATATTTTCAAGCCAGTGGGGAAAGTAAACAAGTTAATCCATCTATATTTGAAAAATGGGAATTTGGGATTTCATATTTTTTATTTTTAGCATATTTTGGAAAAAATAATTTTTAAAATGTGTACTAAAACAATGCTTACTCCCACCCTACCTTAACTTCGCCATGCCTCCTGAGATGCCTCATGTGTCATGACCTAATGAAATTCTCAAGATTTATTTGTAATAAGATTATGATATATCCTAAGATGACATGATATTCTGAGGTGACATGATATATTCTCTCTTTATTGACCATTTATGAGGAGAGTTCTCACTATATCAGCGAGCCTTCTCAATTATTATACTCACTCAGGCTTTCAAATTTTATTTGTAATATTTATTCTCTCTTTAAGTGTTTCTCTCTTTTATAAAGCTTGTGTGAGACTGAGAGATTTTTGGGGTGTAACTCTTGTGAGAGGCAAGAATGAGATGGATTAGGCAATCTGGGGAAGAGAATTTCCTAGCCAAAGGTCTCATGTATATAGTATAAAAGATTGCGACCCATGACAAGTAATATCAAAACTAGTTGATTTCATTGCTATGACATCCATTTTAGAGATTGAGAATACTTGGAAAGATGTGCATGATGCTAATGGTCAAGAGAAGAAGGAAACTCAAAAAATATAGTGGCCTCCATGAAAGCTCAAATGGCTAAGGAAAAGCTAACTATTGGTGAATTACAAGATAAATTTGAGGATATCAAGGTGAGCATTGATGTGTCATCGACAAAGGATGAACTTTGACAAGAGATATCAAGTACCATCAATATCATCTTGGAGATGCTAACATAAAAGAACTTTAATTTAAAATTCATGGTGATTGCTATGCAAGGGAAGATAAAAAAATTAAAAAGGAAATTTCAAATTATTAGAGAACCCTAAAGGGTGGTATAATTGGCCAACGAAGGAGAGTCCAAAATCAAAGGAGTTTAGAAATACTTGAATGGTAAAAAAAGCAAATAACTATATATGTGGAATGGAGCAATATTTCTGAGTCATGAACATTATGAGCAATGCAACCAAGGCTCAAACTGTTTTTATGTATTGGGTGAATGTTACACTTCTTTGATATCGATGAAGATTTAATGTAAGATACTAATGTTCATTATTGAGAATTATTCAAATGAAATGTTTCTCAATAATTTTATATAGAGTACGTAAAAAATGAAGTGAAGGCTAAGTTGCAGAGACAATCCCAGCATATGAAATTAAGAGACTATGTACGTAAGTTATCTAAACTAATGCTTCTAATTTTTAATTTTCATGGGAAAGATATATTCTTTCTATTCTGGATAAAATTAAAAATTTGAGTTAAACAAGAATTATAAAGAAGATGGATCTAAGATTTCACTCTTGTAATGCTGATAGTCGCATCCTTAGTAGAATTTAAGAAGGTGGACAAACCCAATTATTCCAAGAGTTAAGAGAAGAATTGAGTTGACAGAGATAAACAATCAAGGAAAAACTATTAGATCATAAAGAAAAAATTATATAGGGATGACAAAAAGAAGAAATGGTTGCTAACATGATTTTTTTGTGATAAACTATATTAGAGTTGTGATTATCTCAATCAAAGCAATCTTATTACAATTACATTGGAGAATGAAGATTCATAAAAATATCATTAAACTAAATTCAATCTTATTGAGCTTTATCAAAAACATTAATTATGAAATATGAAGAGGTTTGATATTTGTGGATATCACTATTATAGTCCATAATATCAAAGTATTAGTAGATACGTTCATACATATGCATCTAATTTTTATTTTAATTTTTGAAGGAATCATGAAGAAACTAATTCTCAACATAAGTAAAAATAATGAGTGAATCAAGACAATGAATTCTAAAAAAATTAAAAGAATTAGTATTGTACATAGTATGAAGGTATAATTGGAAAATAAGAAGGAAAAAAAGTGATCAATATAATTCCCCTAGATATTAATCATTTGAACTTGGATTGGATTTTCTAGATCGAATGAATGCACTTCTAATCTCATTTATTGATTGTACATGAATCATAGATCCTATTTGTAAAAGTATTGTTCTAATGAGATGAAATATCATATAAAATATAAAAATATTATCAGCAATATAATTAGAAAAAGAGATGAGACCAAATGAAATTGCCTATTTGATAACCCTAAATAATTATAAAAACTTGGAGTCTATCAATGAGACACCTATAGAAGTGCTGAAGCTTCTTAACTAATTTCAAGGTATCATTCTCCTAGGTTGTCAAAGAAGATCCACAAAAGAGGGATATTAACCATCAAATTAAATTGGTGTCAAATATACTTCCAATGGCCAAGACACCTTATTAAATGGCTCTCATAGAACTCAAAGAGCTACTAAAACAACTAAAAGAGTTGATTGATACTAGATATTTTCTTTCATATTCTATTTTAAAGAAAATATGATTGATTATTATAGTTGTGTATTGACTATCAAGTCCTTAACAAGTTGATACTACAGAATAAATATTCAATACCTTTGATTGTAGACTTATTTAGTCAACTTGGAGATGTGAGGTATTTTTACAAACTCAAATTGAGATCAATATTCTATATTAAGTATGAATAGTTGAAGGTAATGAACCAAATATGATATGTGATATAGTATAGATCACGTGAATTCTTGGTGATGCCAATTAGACTTATAAATGCACCAGTAATATTTTGTATACTTATGAACAAAGTAATATACTTTTTTCTTAATTATTTTGTGATTATATATTTGGATGATATTATTGTACATAAAAAATTATTAGAAGAACATGCTAATCACTTGGAATAAGTATTTCAAACTTTGTAGAAGGGCAAATTTTATGTAAAATAGAAGAAATAATCTTTATCTCAGCTACAAATTTTATTTCTAGGTCATATAGTGAGAAATGAGGTGATATGAATGTACAAAGACAAAGTATAAGTTATTGACAAATAAGAGCTACCAATTAAAGTGATAGAGTTGAGATTATTTCTTGGGTTGACCAATTATTATTGACATTTCATTCAAGAATATTCTCACTTTGCTATATCATTAATTAATATACTCTAAAAAGAAAATGTTTGAAAGTGGTACAAAGTTTGTAATGAATCCCCCAACCATGCGAAACAAGTTATTATAAAAGAGTTTGTCCTAGGCTTGCCTAATCATTCCAAACCATATGAAGTGCACACAAATGATTCTATAATTGAAAGAGGTACTTGTCCAGGAAGACCTTCTAATTGCATTTAAAAGTTGAAATTGAATGATAATATACAATCCATGAAAAAAAAATAATGATGATAATTCATTATTTATGGATATGAAAGCATTATCTCTTGGGATCATGATTTATGGTAAAAACTAATAATATTGTTATGAGTTGTTTTCAAATGAAAAAGAAATTTACTCTCAGAAAAGGATGATAATAAGAATTTCATGTTGAATTCAACTATACATTGTAGTATAAGATGAGAAAAAGTAATGTGGTAACAAATGTGCAAAGCTAAAAGATAGAATTTGTATCAATTAACCAATCATGAGTGTTCGAAAGGTAATATTAAAGAAAAATTGTCCAAATACATAATGACCAAATCTATTTTAGAGAATGCCATTGAGGAAAAATCTCAAATTTTATGTGGGAGATGCTTCACTCTTCACGAAGGAGATCATGCATGAGTACCATGATTCCAAGTAAGTTGGCTATCAAATTATGCATCTTGCCATAGCTTTTGTGGATGAATGATATTATTGGGCAAAAATAAAAAATGATATAAAGACTTACATAAAGACTTGTCCAATTTTCCAAAAAGTCAAGATTGAGTTGAAGACAACAACTAGTTTTCTACAATCATTAAAAATTATAGAATGGCCACGTGATAGTATCTCCATGAATTTCAATGTGAGCTTTGGGAGCAATATGATGTGTAATTGATTGAGTCTCGAAATATGTTAATTTCATCCATACCATTGAAAAATACCAAAAGTAACAAAACTATTTCTAAAGAGCATTATGAAGTATTGAAACATTTGTGAATCTATAGTCATTGATTAAAATGGGTGATTCACATGGTAATTTTGGACAAAATTATTCAAGTTGATGAGATTAAAATGAGTATCCAAATAGTTAATGACTAAAATCTATTTAGGAGTATGTCATGGAGAGACACTCAAAAAATTTTAGGCATAAGATGATTCACTCTTCATGAACGAGCAATGGCTATCTCCTCATTTAGGAAGTTAGGAAAAGGAGATCATATACGAGTGTCATAATTCCAAGTGTGTTGACCATCTAAGCATGCACCATACATAGCTCTTGTGGATGAATGATATTATTAGTCACAAATGAAACATGATTTGGAGACCTATGTAAAAACTTCTCTAGTTTGCCAAAAAGACAAGGTGAAGTTGAAGATATCAACAAATCTTCTACAACCATTATAAATTCTAGAATAGACACGAGAGGTCTCCATTAACTTCAATGTGGGCTTTGGAGAGAAAAACTAAATTATTGCTAAAGACCAATATAAAGTATCGGGACATTTTCCAATCCATAATCAATGATTGAAATGGATGATTCACATAATGATTTTGGACATGAGTGTTCAAGCAAATGAGATCAAATTTAAATTTTTCAACAAATGTTACCCCCAAATTGATAGGAAGACAAAAAAGGATGAATACTTTATTGAGATATGTCTATGGCATTTTATGAGTACTTCACAAAAAAATTCACCGAAATTACTTGATGTTGTATAATTTTTTTATGACTTACTATGGAGAGAAGCAATAGGACAAAGTCCATTTAAAATTATGATTGAGCAACAATCACATACCTGAAATATCATTACAATGGGTTATGCAAAGATTTGTATTTGAGAAGTGGCTAAAACAAATATCATTATAATGAGTTATGCAAAGATTTGAATTTGATGTTGTATACTTGATGTCTAATTGCTTGTCATTTTCTAAGGAGTGGCTAAAACAAATTGTCTTGATTTGAATTTGATTGTATAAAGTAGCCAAACATTCAAAGAAGTTAGTTGATGACAAACAAAGATTTGTATACTATCAAGTGGAAGAAATTATGATGATAAGGTTTCACTTGATGTTGCAACACAAAGGGGTTCACAAAGGATTGGTGCAAAGGTATGAGAGACCTTATTGCATTCTCAAAATGATTGATAATGTCTCATGGCAACTTGATTTATCACAAAAACTAAGTATATCCAATATTTCATGTGAGGATGTTGAAACTATTTCATGATGATCAAAGTGATTCGACACATGACGAGTTGCATTGAGCACCAATAGGGATGTAAGTCTCCAACGAAGATACCATATAAGTTATTTTGGTAGAATAGATTATGAGATAAAAGAATTACATGCTAAGATAAGAATATTTGATAAAAGTGAAGATACTACCAGACAGTAAAGCTAATTGGAAATTTGCAGATGCATTATAAAAATTCTAAAAAAAAAATACCAAATTTTTTCATTGAAGATCCGACAAGGGCGTCGACGAGATTAGTATTCCATATTCTAGAGACTTGAAGACCTCATTCCATTCTAGAATATTTTATGAATTTATATTATAATAAGATTATGATATATGACATTATCTTTATACTTAATAAATGAGAGCTCTTACTGTAATAAGGGATCCCTCCCCATTGCTGTACTCATTTAAACTTTCAAGTTTCATATATAGTATATTTTTTCTTTCTAAGTATTTTTCTTTCTTGCTAACCTTGTGTATGAGATTTTGTGGGTGTAACCCTTGTGAGAGGCAAGAGTAGGTTGACTTAGACAATTTAGAGAAGAGAATTTCCTAGCCTAAGGTCACACATATACTACCAAAGCTTGTGATCCATAACACATATACTTGCCACTCAAGAAGATACATGTACTTTCCACTCAAGAAGACACATGCACCTGCCACTCAAGAAGACACATATACTTGCCACTCAAGAAGACACATTTACTTGCCACTCAAAGAGACACATACTTGCCACTCAAGAAGACACATGTACCTTCCACTCAAGAAGACACATGTACCTCCACTCAAGAAGACACATGTACCTTCCACTCAAGAAGACACATGTACCTTCCACTCAAGAAGACACATGCTAGGACATCATGTTCACCACATCAATAAATCAAAAGTAGTAGCGATTGATTGTTGATTGCTAGATTTGTTCCATTTTGGCAGATTTTGATTCCTTCCATTTATTCATGTTGGATATTATTAAGGTTTATGACATCATTTTTTTTTGATTTGGATCAATTATGCTACTAATAATATGATAGTACGATTGATAAACGGACAAGCCGCCTAACATTGGGGATATGAGTTCAATTGAAAAAATAGTAAAATATATAACTAGTAGAAATGAAAGATCTCATTTCCACCTAGAATGATATTTCAATTCTAGTAAGCGTAAGTGGCTAACCTTGGGGACACGAATCAAAGAATATTTTGAGATTAAAGTCCAATTAATATTTTAAAATTCTCAAGATTTTTTTTTCTTATGATGTAAGATCGTGACATTTAGCACGCCCTTGATCATTTGTAAGTATTCAAAAGTTTTAAAAACATTAATGATTTTATTTTTTCTATCTAATATTTTTTTGTCTTATTTGATTTATTTAAAAACACACAAGAAATATCATTCTTAGCCTAATACTTAAAATTGTATTATATGATATGTAATACAAGAGGTGTCAAGTAAACAGGGCGGTCCAGACATGGCATGAGGCAAGATCCAAATTGGTCATGCCAAACCCGACACATCCCAAGGCACAACTCATGCCATGCAGGGCTAGAGTCGACTGTGCCTCATGCTAGGATAGACACAACTCATGTGACTAGCCTGGTGTCCAGCCCGGTGATCCATGACTGGGCACGATTGGATCTCAGTTCATGAATTATGCCCCATCAAGTAACTACTAGATAGGGCGAGTGTCTTTTTAAAACACGACCACCTAAGTTGAGTTCGTGTTCGATTTACATGACCACTGGCTAGTGGCACATGCCTACCCTGATAAAGCCCGTTGCATTTTCATGCAATAGGAGCTGACATTTACAATGATAGGCATGAGCTGTCACTATCATTAATTTTAAAAAATATGTAATTTTTTAAAAATCTGCAGTTGTCGGATTATTTTTGATTGCTTCAAGCCAGAAATTAAATGGAGGCAAGTTTTATGGCCTAAATAAACAAAAAAATAAAAAAAAATATTTTTTTATTATTTTAAAATCTCTATAAATAGATATTAGGAAATTTAGAATTTTTATTCTAGAATTTCTATTTCCAATTCTCACACACTCTCCTCTCTCTCTCTCTCTCTCTCTCTCAATCTCCACTGGCTGAATTGAGAATTCCTAAATAAAGTATTTTTTTTTGTAATTTATTATTATTATTTTAAAGTTTACTTTATAGCTTATGCTTATGCTTATGCTTATGCTTATGCTTATGAGCTACGACAAATGCGATTAAACTTTCAAATTACAATTGGAGACAGAAAAATTTAGTTGAGCATTGAGGTTAGAAGTGGTACAATGCAGTACATAAAATAATATTTTTACAACAAAGCAGTTATAAACACTTATCTTTTTATTTTTTTAAGTTTTATTTTAAATTTGTTTTATAGTTTTTTAATAAATAAAAAATATTAAAAAAATTAGCAAATATTAAATATATAATAATAAATTTGAAATTGACATATATGTAGATAATAATGACAACTCATTGAAAAGTCTTGGGTGAAAACTAAATTTTCTCCAATAACCTAACTCAAATCTATCTATCACCTTAAAAAAAGACAAACTTTAGTAGTATAGATGTACTTTAAAATAATAAATAATAAAAATTATAGGGACCTCGACGAATAATAAGCATAATATAATATTGGCAAAAGATATATATACATATAGAAATGCATATAATATTGACCATCTTAAGAGGCATGTCAATCAATACACAAAAAAAAAAATATAGTATATTAGATCTCAGGCAAACCGAACTAATTAGCAGGATCTTTCAAGTTGAATCAAGTTCAGGTTCAGCTTCATTGACCCCCTGCATACACTAAAATAATTTTAGAATGGAAGACATGACCAAATTAGTTATGATTATGAGTCATCTGATTATATTTTTGAAGGAGCATACGATAATCAGTATTATGTAGAGATGTCAACCGGGCCGGGCCGGGCTGGCCAGGCACGGCACGGTTCAGCCGTGCCTGGGCCGGCTTGGCATGGAAATTTCTCGTGCCCGGGCTCGTGCCGTGCCGAGGCCAACCGGGCCTTGTGTCGTGCTTGGCCCATTGGCACGGTACCGTGCTGAATTTTTTTTTTTAAAAAATTTGGGTTACTGGGCGCCCAATTCCTAATTTTTTTTAGAATTAGGGTTTCGGGCGCGCCCAATCCCTAATTTTTTTTAAAATTAGGGTTCGGCACGATGGCGCACGCCGAAACCCTAATTTTTTTTAATTTCGGGATCGGCCCGGAAATCGTGCCGTGGGCCCGTGTCGGGCTGAACCCCCAAAAAACCATGCCGAGACAGGCACGACACGGTTACTGTGTTGTGTCGTGCCTGGCTCGGCACGAAAGCCTGGTTGGGCCTGAAAAAAACGTGCCGGCCCGGCCCGGCACGGCTCATTTGACACATCTAGTATTATGCAGACATACTTTTAGCATGCTTATCATAGGAATGATGTAATAAAATATTATAAGTTAAAAAATAATTAATAATTAACGAAATTAGAAAATATAATGGAGTGGAATTAATAAATTATGATATATAGACTAGTCGTGATGATGCATCATTTGTATGCCTTACCGCCCAATATATAGATTCAAAATAAAATTTAATAAAAAAATTTTAGAATTTCATAAGATTCTCAATCCTCATAATAATCCAACCATATATGAATGTATTATGTAAATATTTATGAAATATGATATTAAGAATAAAATATTTAATATTACTTTCGATAATATTTCTAATAATAGAGTTATATTAGTACGTTTGTTAGAATTATTGGAGATGATCTATTATGTGATATTTTTCATGTTAGTTATATGTGTCACATAATTAACTTGATAATATATGCAAGAATGAAAGTTATTTCTCTCATATTAGAAAAAAATAAAAAATTCACTAAAATATCATAAGATGCTTAACATACAACAAGAGTTTAGTAATCAATATTTATTTGCGGGCATAACAAAAATTTTTAATTGAATATTATATATCATTAGAATTATATCAACCTTTTGTTGGAGTCATGTGTTGACTACGAACAGATAATATCAGATTACATCAATAATAAGAATTATAAATTTATTATTAGTGATTCATATTGAGATATAAAAATTTATTTTATAAAATTCCTAAAGATTTTTATAACACGATGAATATGTGTTAGTCTATATAAACTCCCACGACTTGCATTATAGTATATAATTTATTTTGCTATCTATTTCCGTAATCCTCTATTTTGTTTCTTTAATTTACTTATATGTGCAGGTACTATTATGTTGAGAGTTTGAATATGTGGCAATGAGACAAAAATGGGAGTCCCACTACTCGGTCAATTGGCCGAGCAAATTTTTAGAGCATGACCCAATCCGCATTAAAGATCCGATTCATTTTTGTTTTATGTAGAACTCTAATTATTCTATATATATATATGTGTGTGTGTGTGTGTGTGTGTGTGTTGTATCCGTAATCACAAATATGCACTCTGTTATTTTCTCTCTCTTTAATTATGTATTGAAATATTTGGGTTAATAAATCTTTAAATACGATGCACTTTTCTAGTGGACGTAGCTAATCATATTAAATGGCTAGTGAACCATATTAAAACCGTTATTTGTTGTGATACTATTATGTTCTTGTTCCTTGTGATATTGTGTCATGATCTGCACAATTCATTGATGTTACATTAAGCATTATCACTATATATACATAGATAAAAAATTCTAACATGCACTATACTTCGGTTCATATACAATACTAGTAGCATGTTTAACATGCACAAAAACCACATTGTATTTAGTATCATGACTGATGACTGTTGAGATAGAAACCAAATATTTAAAATATTAATTTTTCATTCTAACTCTATATTTGTTGGTAGCTTGTATGTATCATAAAGTTAAGGTGGAAGGAAAAGAAAATATCTTGACATACATATCTACATGCATGAACCAGGAATACCAACATGAAGGTTTCATTCATGAAAAATTAACTAACTTATTTATATATTACAATACTAGGTATGATAATAGTTGTAGTCAGACTCTGAGTACAAATATAAACAACATATTTAGAAATGATAACTTCTTCATTCAATTAGATAAGGATAAACAAAGAGATGATCTATTGAATATGAGTGAGCTGTCTCGGTACTTAAATATCAATTACTGCTTTATACTATCATATGATGATAATAAGAATTTAGATATTCTGATTTGGTAGATATCATATGAATCTACATATCTCGTGCAATTTAAGATTACATGTAATCTATTAATTCATTTGTTATCTAGCATAACATTGGAGTTTATTTTTTTCTATGATAGCCAATGTAATTTAAGATAAGAAATTGCGACTACGACTAGATGTCATTAAAATACTTGTATGCATGAAGGACTGAGAAGATTTGAGATTAAACATCAAGGATAATGCACAAAATATAATGATGAATTATTATTCATTGGACATAGAGATCAAGAATATTGAGGTCAATACTAGTGATATCTTCAAACGCATACATGATAATTATCTACATTTATATCCATACTACTATATCACAGACACTGATTGATGCTTTGTATGATTTTTGATTTTTTTATATGATTATAACATAATAATTTATGCACTATGATTTATTTTTGGTATTTTCATTATGATTTATGTATTATTATTATATTCCACTTATTATATTATGAGCTATATTTCACTTCATCGTATTTTATAATTATATATCATTCAATGTATGTATCATATTTTATTTTTTATTTATAATATAAAATGAATTT
This sequence comes from Sapria himalayana, assembly GCA_029783825.1. Lineage (NCBI taxonomy): Eukaryota > Viridiplantae > Streptophyta > Magnoliopsida > Malpighiales > Rafflesiaceae > Sapria > Sapria himalayana. Next base: position 7,723,095 of record JAREIK010000385.1, read on the forward strand.
TTTATTATTTAATTTGAGTCAAATATAATTGCGAGATGCTAATGCATAATTTCTATTTTTTTTTAAAATGTTGTATTTCTTTTTAATTTTTTTAAATGTCATATTTTTAAAAAATGATTCAAATTCAAATTTTTAAAAAGTTTATACTTTATTTGAATTCAAAATTTCAATCCAAAAGTCCAAAATAATACAATCCGATTCATGCTGGTATGAACCAACATGAGCCAGCATTACCCAACACGACCTGACATGACCCAGCATTTTGCAGGCCAAATGGGCCAGGTGTAAATTTTCTCGTGCCGTACTAGGTGTAAACTTTCTTGTGCCATCCTCGACACAATATGATGACATAATTGGCCCACTCTTAAACTGGTTATGTCAATATGTCATGACCTATTTGATACCTCTATATAGACCTACCAAGATGACACCTCTATGTACACCTACACCAAATAAAAGACGACCACAAACTTTTACAAAGAACAAACATTGATGATGTGCTGTGGAGATATCAAGGATCATATTTCTTGTAAGGTGAGAGTGAACTTTGATTATAGCTAACTCTTTGAAAGTTATTTTCTTCAAAATATATTAACAAAATGAAAAATTCAACTTTGTGCTTTAATTTTCAAATATATTTTTACTTGTACACTAAAATATAATTTACCCTTGAAGTTTAATTATTGAGAAACTAGGGCCAACCACTAAAACATGATTTACCCCTTAATTTTTTGTTTGTTGAGCTCCTCATCAACACAAACTATGATGAATTGCCCCATTTTGGGCGATTATACAAATCTCCATTAAATGGGTGGGCATTGGAATATAAGTTAATGCTCGTTTGTTTATAATTTTATATTAAAAAATGGGAAGTAGCTAAAAAATAATAAAAAAAAGTTTCCATCTTTCCCGATAACATGCATTTAAAAGTCTAGCAATTAGTAACAACGCCAAGCATTTGCCACACAAGATTGCCATCAATAAATCCACTCCCCTTTTTTTAATAAACACTTAAAACTCATGGTTGACAAATTTATTCCATTTTCTGTTACATCTTCTTTTCCTCATTCATTATAAAAAAAAAAAACACCTCTCTCCTCTCCACACTCACAGGCCACAGCATCCTGAAAGCTCTAAAAAAATAGAAAAAAAAGAGAGATATACAAATAGCTCTTCTCCCTTGATTGCATGCAGAAGCCATCGCGAAATGCGCAAAAAACTCCATAACTCTCTCCATGACTATCTCACCAAGATCAAGATGCATTCGAATCTGCAATTCTCTTCGAAGATGTTATCAGCCTGCAAGCATCCCAAGACCCCATCATTCGCGATGGAGCGGGACCAAATCGGAGTTAGAAAAGATAAAGGGGCCACGCTGGCAGATGTCGATCAGTTCCTGTTCCAGAATTTTAAATCGATGTACTTCGGCAGTGACGAAGAAGGGACGCGGGGGGGAGAAGGCGATGATCCTGCGCAGACTTTGTCTGAAGACCCCAAACGCGTCTACGCCGTAGGATCGAGTTCCACGTCAACCAGCAGCAACTCCAATGAGGTCAGAGGCACGGCCACGCTTCCCCATGATTCTATAGCAGTGCTAACCCATTCTTCGCAACCGGGCGCCGATTTCCGGCGATCGATGAAGGAGATGGTGGAGGGAAGGTCGCAGGAGAGTGGGAAAATTGATTGGGACTTTATGGAGGAGTTATTGCTGTGTTATCTAGAATTGAACGACAAGCGGTGCCATAAGTTCATATTAAGTGCCTTTGTGGATTTAATTGTTGGGTTGCGTCGGGATGGTGGCGGCAGGTCCAGCGTCAGGACGGAGAGATCGCAGACTGGTGGTGGGAGAGAGATCAGGTGGAACTCCAAAAAGGGCAACGTGAAAGTGCTGTGAGATGGTTCTCTTCTCTCTGGACGACAGTCATCTAGTTTGAGCATCACTGACACTAGGTGAACGAACCAGCCCCTCTTTTGAACATATGTTGTCGATGAGGATAGAATAACAACAAATGAAGAAAGGTTAATGAATCAGATTTTGATGGGGCAAATTTTGGGATATTCGTGTTTTAGTTTGCCAAAACCAAAATATTAATAGAATTTTGTTTTGGTGCGCCAGACGCACAAAATTTGAAAAAAAAAAAACTTAATATTTAAAAAATACTACAACAAACTCTTAGATACTTAATTTTTGCACAGTTTCTTTGCACATTTTCTCTGCACACACGAAACTACCCTTATTCTGCCCATTTTTCTGAAAGCAATGCACACGTTTCCAGGAGCTCGTGGAGCTTCCAGGAGCTCATCGAGCTACTTTGGAGCTTCCAGGAGCTCATCGAGCTACTTTGGAGCTTCCAGGAGCTCATCGAGCTACTTTGGAGCTTCCAGGAGCTCATCGAGAGCTACTTTGGAGCTTACATGAGCTCCTGCTAGCGTGATGAACTTCAGCCAGCTTGACGAACTCTGAGGGAATGTTGTTACGTGGTGTTCCATCATAGCATATAGTAAGTTAGGTTCATTCACCCAAAAGGATAATTTCGTGATAACATATATCAGTATACCAAATATTAATTATGTAAGAATTTGGTGCACTATTTTTTTTAAATATGTTAGGTTCTTTTATTAAATTTTTTTTATTAATAATGCACCAAAACATAATTCGTCTCAAAACGTGTTCTGGTGCACCAAACTTTTCATTATTTAAAAAGTATGTCAGATTCAAAAATTATTAGGTTTTGATATACTAAATTTTTAATAATTAAAAAAAATTAAATCAAATTCTAAAATAATTAAGTTTTGACATAGTAAAATTCATTAACTCAATTTTGAATTCCAAAAAAATAAGATAAAATTTGCTTTAATTATTTGATAAATTGTCATTGAAAACCATAGAACTATTTAATGTTATAGCATTTAGTCACTTGGGATCAAACCCATGTCCTTTACATGCCAACATTGAACAAACTACTTGGTTACACATTTATTATTTTATGAGAAACAAATCAAAATACTTATAAATACAAAATAAACAAAAACACATTATGTTTGTAGATATATGAAAATCATTGGGCAATCGCGCTTCCACGAGTAGTGAGATTAAGAACATAAAACAACAGAAAACAGAGAAACAAGCAATATATACATATATCCCAATCCAACAGGATCCACGATAGAATAAAAAACGAGAAATTAACACAGGAAATAACGTGATTCGCTAGTCGCTCAGTACGACTAGCTACCTACACCAGAAAACGCTTATGCGTTACAGATTAAAACCAAGAATAGAATGTCTTACAGTATGGAGCACGGAACAGTCGCGAAATCGCGCAGAAAGAGGAGAATAGATGATGAAAAGTTCAACCGGGTTAAAAAACAGCCGCCCGAAAAAATAAATACAAATCATTTTATACAAAAAATAAACATCCGGTTCATTTAACCGAAACGGGTCGGATCATGGAACGGGCCAGGCTCTGCTCCAAAAATTTCGGGACCTCCGTTATTGTGCTACTGCTGCATCCCCGGGCTTTTAATATTTTCTTTCCTGCACTTACATGAAAATATTAAAATAGATTATTAAGTAAAAATAAATTACATATATAGCAAAAATATATATAAATTGACAAACATACACACATATAATTTTACATAACTATTTACATACACACACACACACACACACACACACACATATATATACACACACATATATATATATATATGTTTATTTTTATATCTACATATATTTGTATAATTATGTGTTTTAATTTATTTTGTATTTATATGCACATATTTTGACTTATTTTTTCATGTGAAAATTAACACGTGATCAAGTGGTATATTCAGTTTTCGCAAATAGAGGATACGAGTTTGAATCCCAAATTACCCCTACCACAACATTAAATAGTTTCACAAATTTTAATGATAGTATACTAAATAATTAAATCAATTTTTTTTTTTTGAGAATAAAATCAAATTAATGAATTTTAGCACACCAAAACTTAATTATTTTAGAATATGATATATCAAAATTTAATTATTTTTGAATCTTATTTATTTTTTTATTATTATGAAAATTTTGATGTACAAAAATGTAAAATATTTTATGTACCAAAACACAAATCTCCCACAAAATTTTGATGCCATACCTCTATTTTATAACTAGGGTCTAGGCGTATGTTTTTTTTGTTGTTGATAGGTGGGACCCATGTCCAATTGTGCCACGGGCCACGGGCCACGGGCCACGGGCCACGGGCCACGACACAACTACCCGACCCCTAAGAAAAAGCAAGCCGTTGAAAATAAACATTATTATCGGTGCTATTACTAATAAAACACATATGTTAAAAATATTAATACTTACTTTCAAGATACATCACATATGCTGATAATTAAACACAATTTTCAAATTTAATAAAAAAAAATAAATTTTCAAAAAAAATAAGATTGTAATATAAATAACTCAAAATTTAAAATAAAAAAGTTTATGTTTTGTTGCATTATAATAAACAAATCTTAAAATATCCTTTCAATATACATGTCATCAAAATAAAATTCAAAAAAAAATTGATTATAGTATAAATACATGATACTTTCAAAATTATAAACTCTAAATTACCCTTGCAATATATAAATCAACAAATTAAAAAAAAAATTTCAAAAAAATAAGATTTTAGTAAAAATATCTGCCAACCGTTATGATGAAATTATTTATATTTTGATATATTATTTGTTATGATAAATCCTACATTACCATTGCAATGTACATGTTAGGAAAAAAAAAATAATTATAGTAAAAATATATGGCAACTATTATGATGAAAATAATTTATAATTTGATACATTATAAATAATAAACCCTGAATTACCCCTACACTGCACATGCAAGCGTAAAAATATCTACCAACTATTATAATGTAAACATTTATGTTTCAATACATTATAAATGATATATCCTACATTATCCTTGCAATGAATGCGACAAAAAAAAAAAAAAAAATTTTTTTGTATACATACGATTGTAGCAAAAATATATGCAATATATTATGATGAGAAACCCTAAGGGGGACACAAACAAGGATAAGATCCACACAAGCCCACAAATAGTTTGGGTCATGGGCCTATATTCCCTTCTTCCATTTTGTTTCTTGTATTTTCATGAAATGACGAAATCTCTTAGAAAGACACGACATCGGGAAGTATATCTTCAAGCGTATGAGGATGATATTAATTTTAAATCGGCTTGTCCTATTAAATTAATTATATGACAAACATGTCTGCCATAAAATATTCTACTCAGTAGACTTTCTCTAATATTTCTTACTAATAAATTTATGATAATTATTAGTGTTTATATTTTCTTTTCTATTTTATTTTAGCTTATCATGGAAACACTTAACCTGTGAGCCATCCCAATCATTTATCAACATTATATTCCAATGATTATTATCGAGTGTGTATATTGCTTGTGCAGTGAGGTGACATCATGCACCTCTAAGACATACAGAGGCCTATAGTGGTGACATACAATGGTTTTGTGTGTGCATTGGTAATATTGTGAAATGGGTGCATTGTCTCTCTCTCTCTCTGAGTGTGTGCATGCATATGTGTGTGTGTGTGTGTGTGCGTGTGCGCGTGCGTGCATTGGTGATATCATGCATAGGCGTGTGTCGTGTGTAGTGGTGAAACAATGGTGTCATGGGTCGTGGTGATACAATGGTGTCATGGGTAGTGATGATACCATGTAGTGGCATATAGTGGCAATGTAAAGTAGGCATCATGTGTGTAGTGGTGATACAATGGTGTCATGGGTAGTGATGATATCATGTAGTGGCATATAGTGGCAATGAAGTCAAATGAAATAAATATATAATATTTTTTTATTTATTATTTAACAAATTATATCAATATAAATAAGAATTACTTGAAAAGAATTTTTTTTTTTTAATCTATCTTCTACAACATAAAGGCTTATTCATCTATATTTTTAATATATCAATCAAATCAAAACTTCTAGAATTTCTATTGCAAGAGCTATTTCCAAGTGTGCAATTATATCTATAACAACAATAAAAATTAATTCCAATATAATAGTACACATCGATGTGATTAGTAAATCACATAATATTTTTGATAATATAGAAAATGATTTTTATAATATAAAAATTTTTAAATTTGTTAGTTTATAAATATGAGTAATAATATAAATACGTTTAAACTATCACTAATACACTGAGTCTCATAAGAATTCCAAAGTTAAACATATTTGATTGTGATCACTACTGAGATAATTGATCAGTGTGAAAGTTTATCGTATGCATCTACCCTGAGATTGATAAGAAAAGACCAGTGGACGTGTGAAAAAAAAAATTAAAAAAAATATGAATAATAATTAAAAAAATAATAAAAAAAAACATATCTTTCAATCATATGAAATTATTATAATTTTACATATTTTAGAATTGACAAAATTTATTTGTATGCTTTGATACCTTAGTTAAGATTTTAATATTTAGTATGTAGGATTTTAATGAGATTGGATATCATAATATAATTATATTTTTCAAATATCTACATTTAAATAATATATAAAATTCTTATAATTTATTAAATAAACAAAGAAACTTTATATAAGCTCATATAGCTTCTAATGAGGGTGATATACATTTCAAGTTGCTTGTCCTATTAAAATAATTATAATACCATATATGTTTATTTTTTATTTTCTATTATTTTATATTTTTTGATGGGAACACCCAAGTTATGATATACCCAATCATTTCTCATTATTATATATGCGTGACTAAGAACCCAATAGTGATGTTGTAAGCAATACCATGCATGGATTGAGCATGCAATGAGGGTATAGGGCATGCAATGAGGGTATAGGGCATGCAGTGAGGGCATAGGGCATGCAGTGAGGGCATAGGGCATGCAGTGAGGGCATAGGGCATGCAGTGAGGGCATAGGGCATGCAGTGAGGGCATAGGGCATGCAGTGAGGGCATAGGGCATGCAGTGAGGTGATCTCATGCATCAAAATGACATATAATAGCAACATACAATGGTATCGTGTGTGTAGTTGTGATATCGTGCAATGGGTGCATTGTGTGTGTAGCAGCAATATCATGTAGTGGCCAAGTCGTGTGTCTAATTGTGATACATGGGCATCCTGTGTGTAGAGGTGATACTATGTGATGGCATACAATGGTGATATACACAAGATGTCACGTGTGTAATAGCGATATCATGTAGAGTGTCCTATGTGCAACGACGATATAGTAGCCTTGTGTGCATAATGGTAATATCCTAGAATGGCATACGTGTGTGTGGTCCACAGAGGCATCATGTGGTAGATTGCAAAGATGGTCGTGTGACATTTTACGTACCAATTTTTTTGGGTCATTTGATGATTATATCTTATGGTGTTTGTATTTATTCTAATTTTTATTATGAAAATTTATTAAATTCTTATTTGAGAGCATTTGATAAAAATTTGTAAAATTATAGTAATTTTAGATAAAATTGATAGACCTCATAAAACAAAAACTTATACAAAATAAAATCAATTGAGTGTCATCTCAAAATCTTTGTCATGCCTTTGATATACTTTCCACACTTATTTTTGAGTAGTTGCATCTCTTCTTGATTATAACTCTATAAAAAATAGTCACGGTATTCTTTAAATGTCATGACTCTACTATCAAAATAACTCAAATATTTTATCATGTAACACATTCATTATTTATGGTCACAACATTTTCATGGAGTCGCGACAACACTATCTCTAAATATTTAATGACCACGACATTATTTCCTCATCACGACAATTAAGTACCACTCTAATACAAATAATCATGTCAATTTCTAGAGCTACGACTTATTCAATATTAAGCCAAAATATCAAATTATTTGTGTCACGATATTATTTTTTGTCATAACTTTTTATTCAAGAAAATTTAATTTGGATGTGATTTTTTCTAATGCAATAACTTTGTACAAGGAGAAAATACTAAGATCACAATCTTATTTAGCATTGTGACTGTGTTATATAGGATACTTATCTAACCCATGATGATCTCAACACCACAATACTTAGCTCACAAAACTAAGACTAAAGTTACGATCAATTCTAGCGTTATAATTTTTTGTTATAAAGATTAAAGACACCTGTCATGATTATTCCTAATGAAACAATAACGAGCTCTAGAGAAAAGTATTTAAGTTGCAACATCTATTACCACATTGACTTTGATACTCTAGTGAAGATCCAATAAGACAAAAAAATCACAACTTCAAACCAACGGCACGACTTCCAGCTTAGAGAAAAAACCAAAGAGAAGGAAAAAAAAAAACCAACATATGCCAAGAACCCTAGGCAACATGATTCTAACCCCCTGCATGACAAATCCATTGTGAATACGAATAATCCTCAATTAAAATTAGGATTATATACTTATATTTTCACTAGGATGTTCATCGGAAACCCTCGAATCTATGAAATACATCTCAACACATCTCATATGATTCCTCCAAAATATTCAACTAAACTAAAATTTAGGATTGGTAAATATACATCGTATTGTGATAAATTAATGATATATATATATATATATATATATATATATATATTTCTGTTTATATTATTGTTTGGATATTATTGGATATGAAAACAAATTAGAATTGAAACTTAAAATTTACATGAACACATAAATTTATGTGCATTAGCTATGACGGATAGTGACATATAAGTGACGAGATCAATAATGACAACCCTTCGAATCTTATGCATGATCGTTAGATAAATCAATATGTGAAAATTAAAATTCAAGATAATTTTAATTATTACAAGTATAACACTTATAAAACCAAAAGATCAAACATAAATAATATCAATTCATTGTATATTTTCTAAAAGAACTAACATTAAAGTAATATAGAGGATAAGTAGAATGTTTAACCCAGGAATTTCAACATAATATAAGAATTATATATTAGCTAAGACAGATGATGATATATATGTCATTAGACACACATAAGTGGGAAAGATTAGTATGATGATGATAAACATACAAGTCATTCCCTCTTATATGATTTTCATAAATGAGATCCATTTGAAGATGTATATTAATTATTATAAATATCATGCTTATGAAACTGAAAGCGCAAACACCTATAGTACTACATCATCCCATGTCTTTAATTTAATTAAATATCAAATAATAATACATATTCAAAGCAATCGTCAAGGATAATTACCATATTATCTAAAAAAAATAAATGGATGAATGACCTTTGCATGGAATAACATGTGGCTTCAATGTTGAAATACCAAAATGAGAATTGCAAAGAGATTATCATTTATAATGACAAGAAAAAGATAACGACTATCTTGTTTGCCAGTGGACACATGAATATTTTTATACTAATCTACCATTTATCTAATAACTAAACATAACAGTAAACAAACACAAGAAAAATATTATCATGCACAAGGACATGAACCAACCATAGAGTCAGAGTATATTTATGAATATATCTATTCAACTCGATTAATAATTTTTATATTATTGAATAATCAAACTAGCTACACAAATCATGTGAGAATGATATCTAAACTTATGTTCATTCTACTACTATACAATCCTTATATTTACAGAGTTACTTTGAACGAGAGATCCTTGCCAAATAAAAATTTAAGATCATATCAATCAATAACAATTTTGATCATAAAATCATAATAAATTTTTGATACCATTACTGAAAATTATTTTATTGTAACGTGATTAATAAATTTGAGTTTGACATTTTTTCATGTGAAGAAATTATTTTATTTTTAGTTGTGTGAATGTGATGTTTGCTTAGTATTTATATTACATTTGTATTTATTTTACATTTTTGCTTATTTTGTAACTACTACTACTTATACAAACACATTTTTAGGACTGAGTTAAACCTTTTAGATTTAGAAATTGAGAGATCAACGAGATGATCTTTTCCAACCAACTATATCAGATAGAAAAGATGAATTCATTTCAAAATAATATGTGATATTCCAGACTAAACAAAAATTTCATTCCCTATTATTATCCTAAAATACAAAGTTATGAAAGTCTACTCTATGTGAGTCTAGAATAACTACCACAACACAAATATTCAGACTAGATAGACACAAATATTGCAAAACATTCTAATATTATTGACAGAGATAAAAAAGAAAAAATGACATAGAAAAAGAATAGAATAAATGTAGTAAGAATCAAAACGGACAACTAGAGCTAATATAGAGGCATAAGTTTAACATTGGTGTATGGAGAGATAAATAAGAGAATCCAAAGAAATACATGTTCATAACATTCTAAAATAATACTAAAATAGAAAGATGAGAACCCAAAGAAAAAACTAAAGAAAAATTCACAACTTTACAAGCAACAAAAGAAAAACTCATGATATTGATGAATCCGAATAATAGAGATGACATAACTCATTCTATCACCGCAACTATTGAATTATAAGAAACAAATGCCAATTTCATGACTTTACAAGAAATTATGATGCGGAAGAAAGAAACAATGACTAATATTAAAGCCATAACAATCATAGTAAATGACATGTCTAATGCCATCGTGACTTTTACGAAAGTCACAACCACGAAATACGAATGTCTTAAAACTTGCACAACTCCAGACAAACTAATCTTGAAGATGCTACCCAAACCCAGGTGTGTCGAGACTATAGCCTAGTCACTTAAATATATCAAAGAAATCAATTCATTAATATGCATGCACAAGAAGATACTTATAAAAGATAGTGCAAGGTCAACAATCGAACATCAACGAATGTTAAATCCAATAATGCAGAAATCATATATATCATACTATATAGTTAATGAGTTAGTTCAATCAATGTAGTACCAAAAAGGGAGGTTTAATGATAGTGAAGTCCTCAAATGATAAAGAAATCCCTCCATGAGTAGCTAATGGATAGCACAATCGTGTTGATTACCGAAAATTAAACAAAAAACAAAGAAATATCCATTACCCATTGTCATTCATAGACCAAACTCTATATATAATCTTGATGTATTTCTTCTATTGATTTGTAGATAAATATTTAGAATATATTATATAATCATATTTTGATTAACCTAGTAAATCGAGAAAAATATTACTTTTGCTTGCTAATTTGGAACCTCTGCATTCCAAAGGATACCATTTGATCTTCGCAATGCATCATCCACATTTCAGAGATGCATTAATGTAATCTTTACAAACCTCAAAAAGAAAATCATGAAAGTATTTGTATATAACTATTATGTGTATGGCGATTCTTGTAAAATTTGTTTGAAAAACTTGGAATTGATATCTAACTGATGTAAAGAGAAGATTTTATATCTTAATTGAGAAAAATATCATTTCAGAGTAAAATACAACTTACATGAAACATTCAGTCTCAACTAGAGGATTGAAGATAGACAACACGAAAATTTTAGTAATAAAAATATTATTGCACCTTATAATTGTTAAGGGGTGCATAATTTTCTTGGAGATGTCAGGTTCTACAAGAGAATTATTAACTTATCAAAGATGACTAAATGCTTGTGAAAACTATTAGAGAAGAAAGAAGTTTTTAACTTCAACAAAAAATGTGCTCATTTTCAAAGAACTAAAAAAAAATTAACATAATGCTCAATCTCAATGACACCACAACAGAGTAAGACATTTATGATTATGTGTGATATAAACACATATTCACTTGAAGCTGTATTGGGGTAGAAAAAAGACAAAGTCTTTAGAGTCATTTCATATGATAACCAGACTGTGAATTAATCCCAATTAAATTACACAACCACTGATAAATAAATATTAATCATTGTATTCTCATGTGACAAATATGATAGATTTTTTTAGTCTGAGAATTTAATATAGAAAAAAATAGACAAGAATGGGAGGGACTATAATAGCCAACCATTTATCTTCCTTGGAATCCAACAAGAAAGATGGAGTTGAAGTTTCAAAGAACCTATTAGAAGAACACATTTTGACATTGAAAATTCACTGGTCCTGATATGTCGAATTCATTAATTATCTAACATGTGATATCCTTCCACCCACTCACATCACACAAAAAGAAAATTTCTGCATGGCATGAGAAATTACCTATGAAATAATCCACGACTATTCATTAGATGTACCAATCAAGTCATAAGATGTGTACCAGAATAGGAATAAATAGAAATTATCCTCATAAACCTCTCTTCATCTGGAGGGTAATTTAGAGATAATAAGACATAATATGGTATGATATGGTATAATCTAGAGTGTAATTTAGATTTTTTAGCTATCATTATTTAGAGATTATTAGAATATGATATAATAATATGATATGTGCTAAAAATTAAATAATATATCTAGGCAGAATGAGATACCACTCAATATTCTTGAAGTAAACAATTTTAATGTAAAAAATAAGTATTATAAGACCATTTATTGTATTATTTAGCAAGTACATTTTATTAGTAGTGGTTGGTGAATTATGTGTCTAAACGCATTAAAAAAACAACCACACAAAAGATTGATGCAAAGATAATTAAGAGTTTCTTAAGCAGTAAAATTTCTTACAGTTCGATACACTGCAATGTATCATAAATAATGAAAAAAAACCATCTTTGTAACAAATTGTCTAGAATCTATTTAGCCAATCATGAAACTAAGTATAATATGGGACTTCCATATTATTCATAGACAAATGAATAAGCAAAAATATTAAATTGTAAAATCAAGAATATATTGAAAAAAATAGTGTTTTATTAAGAAAATATTAATCTAAAAATTAGAAAAAATATTACAGGCTTATGGAATGACATTCAAGATATCACTGATAATATCTCCTTACAGACTCATTTTCTAAAAGGTTTGTTATTTGTTAGTCGAAGTTAAATATCAAACATGAAGGACAATAAAATAAATAAACAATAAGGTAGGCAATATAATAGAAAAGAGAACTCTGTAGATGAGTGACTAGAAGAATTACATAATAAGATTATAAAAACATTCAAATCAATAAAGACAACACAAAAATAACACAATAAAAACCTATAGAGGAACTAAGAAAGAAATTTCAAGTAGGAGAAAATATATCAATTTTTATTTCTCATCTCAAATTGTTACTAAGAAAGTTAAAATCTTAGCAGAAAGGATTGTTTATAATCATTGCTATGTCACCATATGAGGCGGTTACAATAAGAAGATGAAATAAATTTTTTTTTTTAAAAAATGAAGCATTACAAAGGAGAACAATTAGATGGTGTCACGACCAAAATGAACACAATGATTTTACCTGCTGAAATAATGATGAAAATGATAATAAAAGATATAGTCACAACCAATATAATCCAGAAAACAATTCCACAAGCTACGACTACTCAAAAAATCATGATATTTTCCAAATAAGCTATATATCTAATGATGCTTTGACCATTTTCAAAGTCATGACATTCAAGGTAGAATACCTGAAAGAGATATACTGATGAATTATATAATACTCAAGGAGAAATTGAGAAGACAATCCAAAACAAGATTACATGGAGAAATTGGCCTAGACAATTAAAATTACAGATCGAATTAAAAATTCAATAAAGATCCAACTACTAACATTAAACATAGTATTACTAATGATGCAACTCATAATATTTTTTTTGTATAATTTGATGAATAAACATGTTACCCTAGAATTCATATACTTCATAATAAATCTTAAATTTTTAGATTATATTTTAAAAACTAAAATCTACTATGACACTCAAACCTAGTGGTTGTTTTCCTAGATATATACTTTTTTTGGTATAAAATATTTGAAGAAAGATTCATTGCTCGATGATGAATAATTCTTATAATGTCTAAGTTTATTTGATACTCCACGTACAAACTTTTTTTTGATTATCTGATGATTATATCTTATTCTATTTGTACTTATTTTAGTATTTATTAGAGAAATTATAATAAATTTTTATTTTAAGAAAATTTAATAAATAATAATGAAAATCATAATAATTTTAATAGAAATTAATTAACTCAATGAAACAAATATTTGAAAAAAAAAATAATGAAGAGTCAAGATAATTTTTTTGTCATGACTTAGATACACCTTTCATATTTATTTTTGTGTAGTTGTGACATTCATTTTTTGACAATAATTCTATAAAAAATAATTATGAGATTCTTTGTCTGCTACAACTCTACCACCAAATTAACACAAATATTTTATTATATAATATAATTATCATAATCATGATATTTTCTTAAAATTACAGCTATGCTATCTCTAAAAAATTTTATGATCATGCTATTATTTTTTTGTCATAACAATCAAGTATCATATTGGTACGAATAATTATGAAAATATTCAGAATAATGACTTTTTTGATGTAGAGCCAAAATAATAAATATTTTGAGCTGTGATATTCTTTTTTACTATGACTTTTTGTACCGTTTAATATGGCTTGACGGCCATATCAAACGGTAATAAATAATTTACAAGACACCCTCACATGATACAATAAGAAGAAAATAATAACCCTTTACATCTTAAAACATGAGATAAACAAATATATGAAGACTCAAAGTCAAATTAAATTTAATCATTGAGTATGATACTTGCGAAATAAAAAAAAAAAAATTTTAATATCAATACATTGTGTATTTTCTAGAAAAATTAACTTTTAAATAAAATAAAAATTAAGTAGTACATCTAATCTAAAAGTTTTATCATAATGTGAGAATTATATATCTATGATAAATAAGGAAAGAACGTCAGAAAACTTATGCAAATGAAAGAGACTAGTATGATAGTATTAACTTTGCACTGTAAGTCATTGCCTCTTATATGACTTTCATATATAAAATTTATTAGAATACGCATATTAATTATCACAAATATAATACATATGAAGCTGAAAATATAAATGTATATAATACCACATTATATCATATTTTTAATACAATTAGAGATTAAAGAATAAAATTATATATTTGAAATAATTATCAAAGACAATATTACCTAAAAAGAATAATTGTGCGAATAACTTTTGCACAGAATAATATATAATTTTGATGTTGAAATACCAAACGAACAACTATAAAAAAATATTCATAGTAGTGATAGTTCAAGAATGATGATCATTATATACCAAGAGTCTATGTTGCACGGATACGCCACTGGACTGCCGTGTCCACGTGTCGGACACGTGGACACGCGTTGGATACGTGTCCGATACGCCACGTGGCGTATCATTGACAAATTCCGTATCCGATACGCCACGTGGCGTATCGGACGTCCAGTGGCCAACGTTGCCACATGGGCGACGTTGGCCACTCGACAAAGGCGGTGGGGGCGCGAATTGGGGGGGGGGGGGGGGGCAGGGGTTGGGCGTGAATTGAAGGGAGGGGCGGCATGCACAAATTGAGGCAGGGGGCGAATTGACGGGGGGGAGGCAGAGGGTGGGGGCCGATTGAGGGTTGGGGGCAGGCTGGGGGCTAGAATAAAATAAAATATTTTAATAAAATAAAATAAAATATTTTTATTTTATAAAATAAAAAAATATATTTATATATAATATAAGATAATTTTATAATTATATTTTATAAAATAAAATAATTATAAATATTATCTTATAAAATAAAATAAAATAAAATAAAATAAAATAAAATATTTTTATTTTATAAAATAAAAATATATATATTTATTTTATAATCTAAAATAATTTAATTTAATTTAATTTATTTTATAAAATACATAATATTTATAAAGAAATTAATTTTTATTTTTAAGTTTATTTTTTTTATCATGCCGTATCCGTATCCGTATCCTAGTTTTTTAGAATTTGCCGTGTCCCCGTATCTTGCCGTGTCGTATCCCCGTGTCCGTGTCCGTGTTTCTTAGCCAAGAGTTACATGGGTAATTTTTATACTAATTTACCTTGCATTTAACAATCGAATACGACATTAACTAAATACAAAAAAAAATATCAACAAACAAGAACATGAGTCAACCATAAAGATTGTAGATATTTTCAAAGATTTGATACAACTATTTAATTTACGCAATAATTAACTCATTATTGATTGATCGAACTGTCAATATTATTCATGTGCAATTGATATATGAAATTATGATTATTTTATTACTTGTATGACTTGTATATTTGCATAATTATATTGAACGAAAAATCATCATCTAATATAATTGAGACCATATCAATGATTAATAATTTTGGCACATTCACAAAATCATAATAATATTATATATATGCATAGTGGCATTGATGCAACGACTATTATGTAAAGAATATGTGCTATGCAATGATTATATTGATCGTGCAAGGCTTCACTTATTGTAACTACATGTACTATGCTTATAAAGGAACTAAAAATTCCTCAGACCACCTAGAACTCATCCAAATGCGATAGGACAATAAAGATACCCAATAGAGAGATATCTCATATTACCTACCTAGATGATATATAAGGTATCAATCAAAGTAGAGGGAGAGAAAAGAAGTCCTCAGTATAATGTACAGAGTATATATAGTAGTCTTACCAGAGAAAGTTGTTAACAATAATTTTTAGAGTATAGATCAAGAATACTATAAATTATTAACAACATAAATTGATTATTATATCTATTTGAGAATTCTCATATAATTCCTCTAAAGTGACCATCACTAGAGATTAATATAGAGAATCCTTATATTATTATATCTATTACACATTGACTTTCAGTAATTAATTTTCTACTTACTATCTTAATAATTTTATAGCTATAAGAAAAATACCTTAATAATTTTATTTATTCTTAAATATCTAAATAAAAAAACTTCAAAGTTGACTTACATTGGTTCTAGGTAAGATGGTTTGTGTGTTCTTCCTTATCGTTATGATACCTACTAGATACTTTGGTGTTATTAACTTAATGTTTGTCCAATCTTGATTTGATTATCAATCTCTAGCAATGCTAAACATTTTGAAACCCAAAATAAAGCATATTTCTAAATTAGGTTGATTGATTCAAATATTTAAGATAATAAAATTGAGACTCAAGATTATTTGAGATATTTTGTCATGATCATTGATTATTCTACTCATTTTATTTTTTTTTATTTTTTTTAATTTTTATGTATATTATAAAATGATTAAAAATAAGTTTAATAAAAATATTAAATTATAAAAAAAAAATAATGCTTTAGAATGCATATTTGATATATTTAGTACTTATTCTATTACTCATGAGGTTATTCACTACATTTCTTATACTAGCACATCCCACAAAATAAGATTATAAAAATGAAAAAAAAAAAATATTTGATTAAGATTACAAGAACATATCTCTATGATAGCAGTATTATAAGATATTTTTTTTGTGAACATGTGATTTTGAATATAAACTAGTTGAACAACCAATTTTCTTTCAATCATTTCATATCATCAGCCTTTTTATGTCAAATATCTTTAAAAAAATTATTTAGTTTACCCCTCAATCTTTGAGAGCACATATCTTGTTCAATATCTTTTTGCAAGACATAAAATATAGTACCTTAGGCAATAAAAAATATATCTTTAGGCATTCTACTACATAAATAGGGCATAAAAATTATTCTCCTGAAAAAGATAAAATGCTAATGTTATATTTTTGAGCAGGACATTCTTTTAGTAGTCTAGACTAGGTTAAGATTAATAAATAACATCTAAATCATTTACTTTTCCTCACTCTTACGGAATCTCCCTTGGGTCCCCAACTAAGAAAGATTATCATTACTCAGGTACTTTTGAAATTGTTGGATCACATTATGATCACGCTTATCTCAAATCGTCATATATACCAAAAAATATATAATATATAGATACTTTGATGGAGCAATATATGTTTCATTTGAAAAAAAAAACTCTCCTAATCTAAATGAGATAGTAACTCTATCGTCCTATTTAGTCTCAACTCCAAATGTGTTGGGAGCTGGAATACTTAGCCACCCATGCTTTTGTGTTAATTTTAAAAGAAAAAAAAAAAAAGCTTAACCTGTTCATAAGCTCGACAAGTCTTTCGACAAGTCAAAAGATCATATATCTTGGAGAGAAATTAAGTAACTTGCCTCATAAAATCTTTGGAAAAAATATATTTTGTTCATGATCTACCTCTAGGACATAATAATATGATATTCAAGATGATAATATATATATTTCTCAGTTATTCTAATATACAAAATAGATACAAACATTATTCTCTCAAGATAGATAAAGTACAAATGCTAATATTATATTTTTTGAGCAAAACATATTCTTTACTAAGTTTGGACCAGCTAAAGATTCAAAAGTGAGATATGAATTTCTTACTATTTTTACTCATTTGGAATCTCATTATAATAGTTGTTGGACCACAATAAGATGACTCTCATCTAGAATCATCATATGTAGCAAGTATATAATATGTCGATTCTAGTTTTGATGAAGATAAATAATTCCTTTGAAAATAAACCATCTCAACTCCAAATGAGATGGAGGCAGAGAGACTTGACCACCCATACCTTTGCATTTTTTTCAAAAAAAAAAAAAGAATTGGCACTATAATATTAGGCAACAAATATTAAAAAATTAGATACATTTAAACAATCACTAATACAATGAATCTCATAAGAATTTCAAAATTAAATCTTATTGGTCGCAATCATTACAAAGATAATTGATTAGTGTGAAAATTTATCGTATGCATTAATGCATACACCCTGTGGTTGATAAGGGCGAATTGGGGGGAATGGGAAAAAAAATTTTAAAAAATATTAAAAAGCTTAGATAATTTTGAGATTTAGGTGACTTATGATCATAGTTATATTGTATTGTCATAAAAAATATATATTAAATACTCTAAAGATTAATTTTTTTTTGGGTTGCACTCCAATAAAAACTCCTATTGAGTCTAGTGCAAACTTATTATCTGATGAGTCCCCTAACTGACTCAACTACATCTAATTTATGCAATTAATATAGTTCAATATTTACTATATGCTCAGTGTTAGACTCACTTTGATTCAACTTTTCATATACTTAGATAAATGAATAAATATGTAGACCTAATATCTCATTAAATAATCATGAACATCTTCATCTTACAAAGCACCCATATTCTATATGGGCACCAGGTTGCACAGAAATGAGATCAATATTTTTTTTATATAATTCTTATAATCAATCTTATATCTCAAAAAGTAAAAGATATTATAATTTTAAGATCCAATGTAAAAAGGAAATTGAATTTTCAATTAATTTTTCTACTATTATCTATTGTGATAATCAGACAATGAGACGTATAACTTGCAATCATATATTCCAGGAGTAGAAATAAATACATAAAAATAAATTATTTTTTCCCCAAGAAAAAATATTAAAGATGAGATCACTGCACATAAATATCTTAAGAATATAGTAGATCTTAAGAAAAATATTGCCATCATAAATCAACTCACATACATATTTATGGAGATCTTAAGAATACCTCAACTTATTTATTTAGTCTAAGCTGGGTCTTTCAAATATCTATGCACCAGCTAGAGACTACTAAAAATTTTGATTTGTATGCCATATTTTTTAATATCTAGTTTGAATTAGTATGACAGATTGTCATACACGCGAAATCAATATTATTTTGATTATTCAATGTATCGTAAGTAATAAATATACTATAACTATAATTTTTAAATTGTTTAATTATTAATTAATTTTCTTTTGTGTGATATTTAGTTAAAGGAATAAATATAAATAGCTTAATCATGTGATGCTAAGTACATGCAGCCGTGATGGGTTGTGTGCACGTTCGCCTGAAAGCTGACGCAACCTTAGCCACCGGGACATCTGCCTCAATGAGCTAATCAGCCACATCAATGTTGTGGATCGAGTATAAATTCAATTAAAATTTTAAAATACCCGCAACATAGACGTGACGAGCATAGTACTTAGAAAAAATACCCAATTTTTTTAAAAAGGGCCCGAGCACGATCCTAGGACATTGTGACCCATGAGGCCGTGACCCATTCCTGGGACGAGGTCCCGAATCACGGTCACCATGCAGGTGGACCGTGACAATAGCACGAGTCGTGACAGCCTCTGGCCCAACATGACACGGCACGAGCCGTGCCTCGGGCCGGGATTACCTTAGGTCCAGGCATTATTCTGCACCGTGCCGTGCTAGACACGGCCCAGTCAAGCCGTGCTTGGTGCCGTGCCCGGGCCACCCGGCCATTACACAGTCAATGGTATCTTACCACACACGCACACCAATTAATAGAATGTTAACTCGCCTCATTTCACAAACAATTAGGAGAAATGTTACCACAACCCTATTATTTTTGAGATGTCACAATGCTTTTCGAACCGCAATAAAAATAATCACAAGAAAAAAAAAATGAAAATTGCTGAAAATACCAAAGAAGGAAAAAATATCGTTTCGCTGTCAAAACAAGTAACGGATACAGTGCGTATAATCAAAGGCCCATACCTGACAAGGTTTGCGGGAATTGCTAGGCAACTTCTTCCAGATAAAGTTCATATGTAGAATGGAACTTTGCGGGAACATACTCTTTGAATCTGCTATAATGAAAATATACACACCATTAGTAAATAAATACTACAATGTTTGTATCAAAATACCAATGGATCTCAATGTGACTTGTTCATTCATAAAAAATTAGATTGATAAAAATAATAATAATAATAATTATTATTATTATTATTATCTTTTTCTTGTTTGTTGAATTGAGTATTTTTCATGCTTGAGAAGTATTGCATATTGTACCAATAAAATACTACTCTGATTAGAGAGGACATCCTGCCTAGGCACGACCTGATTCACAGAACGGTTCAACTGTGCTAGGCCTAGTCCGGCATGGTACAGCACAATGCTTGGTCCTGGACCATGCTGACCTGAGTCAAGGCTCGTGCATTGCTAGGCTAGTGCAAGCCGTGCTTCGTGTCGGGCTAGGCACGACCCTCGTGCCCGATGAGGCGGTATTTTTTTTAAAAAAAAAAATGAGCACGTGAGCCGTATCCGACTCACTTGGCCGGTCACTATTGGGCGGCCAGGCCAGGCCAGGCCCCCCTCCCATGCCCTTTACATTTTCACACAACTGGCTCCGCCAGGGACATCGACATGCCGCACCTGTCATCGTCCTTGTCGGGCTATATAATTATTATTTTTTGTTTTAGCATCACAGTAGCCATCAAATTACACCCAATAGCTACTGTAGCCAAAATTTGACAACTATAATGATTCTAGCCAAATAAAAATAAAAAGCAAATAAAGAAATATATTTTTTAATAATTTTACATTATTTTTTTTAATATTTAAATAGAAAAGAAGAAATATAGAAATTTTATTTTAAATTATGTATTCTCTCTCTTTCTTTCTTCTTTGTGTCCTCCTCTCTACGGCTCTACATCTCCTTCTAAATATAAAATCATATATTATATCTTTTATATAATTGTTAATTTAATTATTTATATTTAAGAATTATGATTTATGTTTATTGTTCATAGTTTATGCTTATGCAACAAATGATACATGATGGTGTGGGTCAGCACAAAAATAATTGTATCTTTATGCCCTCATCCCTAGCCGTAAGCCTCCGATGCTCATATATGAGCTAAATGATAGTATGAGTTTAATTTGAAGAAGAAGAATGAAAATTTGAATAAAAAGACAAAAAAAAAAAAAGACTATATTTTGTATTTACTTATTTTTATACATTTTATTGATTATGTTTCGTTTGAGTGCCAGTTGAAATTTGTGGTACTAATGTTTATTATTTCACATTAAAAATGAATGTGAAATAAGTACAGAGGTGGTGGCAAGAACCCAGGGTTATTAAAGAAATTTGTCATTAGTACCACCTCTGCACTTGACAACAACACTTCAACCCACAATTTTATTTTAAAATTAATTACTATATTAAATACAATTTTTTTCTCCATTTAATATATTTAAATGAAAATTTTTAATTTGAAGAAAATTCCAATATACATTAGGATGTTTTATATTCGAGTAACTAAAACTAAGAATTTAACCCATTAAACTAAGAATTTCAACACTTGACCTAGCAGAGCCTAGTCGATATGGATATAGTTATTTTTTATACTATAATTATACTTGTTTTAAGAAAAACAATTATTTTTTATATTTATGTATTTTTATAAAATAACATAATTATAATTTAATCATAACATCAAAATTTTACGAAATCTTAAGCTTGTTGCATTTGATCAGTTATATGAATATTCTCTTGAGCATAGGATTATTTAACAAATACCTTTTGTTTTCACTAAATATTATATATTGATATTTTATATTATAATGAAATTATTGAAATAAAGACATAACGAATCAAGAAAGAGCATGTGTGTGTGGTGGGGGGGGGGGGGGGGGGTGTGTGTACGGGTGTGGGTGTGTCTCTCTGTACACACACATAAAAATCTTTTGCTTGTGTAAGCTATGCTAGTATTGTTAGTGCCAAGCCCGAATCAAGGAGAAGGAGAGTGACATCAGATAGACTGCTGGTCTTAAGCAACATACTATATAATTTAAATGTAGTAATTTGGTAAAGACAAATGTGATATTGCGCAGTTATAGTGACAAAAAATAAGGGCTCTTACACTAAAATAGATGAGGCCAGATAAAGAAGTTAGACCTAATTAGTAAGTTTATAGTATATTCATAAAATATTAGATCATTGAATAGTAAATTCCTAGAGTTGATACCATAAAATATAAAAAAATTAATATATAATATTTACAAGATACTAAATAGAATAGATTATTTAAAAAGATTAAAGGTTATAAACTCTAGCATGTGAGTAAAAAGATAAATAAGAATAATGCTGAGATAATTGTGAATAAAAACTTAAAAGATGGAGTGATTGAGATAATGAAAACTAATAAAAAACTTATAACAAGTAAATTAGTAGCGAGTGAAAAAATCTTAAATATAATTAGCACTTATGCTTCACAATTAGAACTCAATAAAAATATAAATAAAAATTTTGGAAAAAATATAGATAAATTAATACAAGATATACCTAAAAAAAGAAAAGAAAAGATCTGAATTATTAAAGATTTAAATGAAAATGTAGAACTAAGGAGAAACATACTTATTTTAAAGAAATACAAAGAAATAAAAATGAAGATATTATAAATAAAATTTAAAATACTTGATGAACAATATCATAAATTATAAAGTAAAAAAATATATATTTATAAGTTAGCTAGGATGAGTGAGAAGAATAATCGAGATATATTAGATAATTAAATAATATTAAGAATGAAAATAATTAGATCTTAATAAAAAATAATTAGATCTTAATAAAAAATAATTAGATCTTAATAATCGAGATAGATAAATAATATATGTTTATAATTTTTTTAATTAGTTAAAAAGATTCAAATTTGAATATTGAGAATAATTAACAATTATATAATTTTTAATATGTAGTCAAGATAAAATTCATAAAACTTAAAGATAATCTAAAGAAAATTAATATATAATATTTACAACCATAAGACCTGACTGATTACTCACTAAAGTTTCGAGGATCATGAGAGAAAAAAATATGATATGATTATCTAAGCTATTTAATTGTCATTATAAAAATAAAAAAAATTTAAAATTATAAAAATTATTAAGATATTAAACTCACGAGTTACACAATAATCTTAAGAAAATAATAATTATATACGAACTAGTAAGAAAAAAGATAATTTCAAAGAATCAATTTGCATTTTTACAAATAGGTCTACTATAAAGAATATTTATTTAGTTAGACAATTAGTCAAGAAATATATAAAAAAAAAATAAAAAATACTTAAGGATTATATATTTCAATTTAGAGTAAACTTTTAATAAAATATCAAAAAACTTAATTTGATAAATATTATGTAATAAAGTATATCAGATATACACATTGAACTAATCAATGACATATATGAGAATGAGATATCCAAAATTAGATCGATTCAACACATCATTTATGAATTTTCAATAGCTATGGACTACACCAAAGATCATCACATAGCTCTTATATATGATAATCAAAATAAGAGATCTCAAAAAAGATCTTTTTATATATATTATTTACAGATAATATATTATTAGTTGGTGAGACTAAAAAATAAGTAAAAAATTAAAAATCTAAAGGATTATATTTGAGTATAAGAGATCTAGGGTTCATCACAACAAAATACAATACTTAAATGAGTTTAATATTAAAGTACATAAACTCCAATATTAAGTAAAAATGAGAAAATTGATGAATATGTATCATAATGAATTCAAGATAAATAGATTAAATAAAATATTACATCATAAGTTTTTTATGATAAATAATTGCCACATAGATTAAAGAAAAAAATTGATAGAATAACTATTAGACAACACACTCCGTGTAGAAGTGAGTATCGATGATTAAGAAATAACATATTCTAATAAAGAGGATAATAGAAAGACAAAACTAGAAAGAATATAATTAAAAATAAAATTATGAAAAAAATCACTTTATATAGATGATAAGATAAAAAAGAATCATCTGAGATGACTTGATTATGTCAAACACAGACCTGGTATATCAACGAGTAAGTGAAGACTATCCAGGTAGAGTGAGAAAAAAAAAACCAAGATAAAACTTGATTAATGATGAATATGATGAAACAAAATTGATGATAAATATAAGACACATATAATCGGCCCCAAATAATTAAGATAAAACTTGATTAATTATGATTATAATGTCATCTTAAAAAGGGCCAAATCAAAGAATATACCATTAATATTAATCATACCTTTATTTATCATTTAAAAAAATCTTATGATATTAATATGAAATAAAAAATAACATCAGCATTAATTTGTTTTGGAATATAAATGATAAACAACTTTGGCGACCCAGAAATTAGATAAAACACATAAAATCATCATAAATACTAATACAAAATATAAAATAAAAATAAATAATTATAACATGAATATTTGCTTTTGAATCTATCAACCATGAGTCTTAAGTCAATTAGGAGTTTATATACTCTTATTTATATATACAATTTGTCAGAAAGGATCACGATGAAGACTCATAAGTGGTGACAACATTCACTAGTGTACCTCTTTATAATATTTTTTGACAACACTAAGCACGCCTACACCTCAACTAAGGCATGCCACTCATATTATTTTTATTTTGTTAACAGATAATTATTAAATATAAGCATCGATACAAATTAATCATCAATCTTAAACATATATTAATTCAAAATTAAAAAAAAAAAACAATGTATATCATTATTTCAAACTTATCAATATATTATAATAAAATAAAATAAAATATAAAAAAAATACAGAAATAATTGTGACGAATAACAATAAAATATGAATGTTTCACATTTATCATATTCTTTTATATGATACGTTACATCCTCCTTGCATGAATTGTTCATATCATTGCATTCATCTATCAAAAAATGAAAGAAAAAAAGATATTCCTAAAATTGAAAATTATCTCTTCTAGTATAGGTATGATACTTGATCTTCTATCAAGCCCAATATAGAAAAGTCTCTACAACTATATTAAATGATAAAAAATTAGAAGAAATTAAAAAATAATAATGATTTGATATAACTATATTATTTCTTATTTAAATAAGTGAAAATGAGGGAAACATACTTTATTTTCTTTTTTTTTTTTTAATTATTCTGAAAATTTCTGCAATTGCTATGAAGAACATCTTCAGTCTATTTTGATGTGCAAACTAAAAAAAAAAAAATCAATACCGTAACCGAAGTGGTTGCCGTTCTGGTCCAGAAAATAATGCAACGATAGACCTCAGTACACGATCCATCTTCATTGCTTTTGATTTCAGCGCCTTCATAAACCCCACAAATTGTTTGTATTCTTCAGAACTGAGTCTCTGTTTCACCTGCCATACATCAAGATAGAGGCAATAATTATTAATTTCTATTTGAACAAGTTCCCAATGAAATGACACTTAGAAAAAATTAACAAAAAAGTTGCATACTTCAACAGAACAAGTATTAAATGAAAATTCAAGGAATCGCACGCTTCACTTTCTTTCTCTATGCATTTTATTTAGAGGTGTCAACCGGTTGGGGCCGGCACGAGGCATGGCACGAACCATGCCATGCCATGCCGAGGCCAACCGGGCCTCGTGCCGTGCATGGATCGGCACGGTTCCTCGGAACGACCTTGTATTCTACAAATTTATAAAATGGTGACTGCCCATCTATTAAATTTTGTTACCTGAGTCAGAAAGGCAGATCCTCTGGCTTCTTCACTTGCACCATGCATGGAAAAAGAAGTAGCCTGTGCACCTTCTGAAGAGGCAGTACCATCTCTATCTTCACACGACAAGGATACAGTAATCTGAGCATTCTGAGGCACTCTCGACGGGCCCGGTTGCTTATCTAGCATGATGGTAGATGCAGAACGTAGGCCATTTGAACACGACTTTTTGACAGCAATTTGGACGTCATTTATGCAGAGCTTATGCTTTGTTGTGGAACATGACTCTACCAATTCCTCTCCAACTTCAATTACACAAGATTTAGCGGGGAGACGACTCATATCAATGTTTTGAAGATGTGCGTTTTGTTGGGCAAAAGGTGCCAGCTTGTTCTCACACAAGTACTTCAATTTGAAATCTTGATCTTCGCTCAGACGGCTGAAAGAAGACCGATTGGCCGGAATAACATCACTCAGTTGGACCGAACCTGCACCCCATATGTACATTCACGTAAAATGTTCAGATGGCTCTCATGGGCCTGTCTCTGGCAGGATTAGTCACGGTCATCAAAAAAAAAAAAAATCAAATTTCTCCACCTTTTAATATTTCTTGCTTTGAAGAAGGATCATGAGCATTATCATTTCGGAAGAAATGGCTCAAAGTAAAAACCGCATCTCCAAAATTTGAGTAACACTGAAAAAGAACATGTACCATGTGAGTACATCACAACGGCCAATTTCAACCCATTAACTAAAATTATTTAAAACACACCTTGATATGAGGTCGTATCCAAAGCGATATTCGGGACAGATAATTTGAACTTGAAAATCTGTGTGTGTGTGTGTGTGTAAAATTTGAAACAAAACAAACTAAAAATATTGTAATAAGAACATGGCTATGCATAGTTGCTAAACATTTTGAAATGTATTAGACATACATTCAAGATGGAATATATGTTTATATATGCGCACACACAAACATATCATCTAATAAATAATCAGTAAGATAATTCAACTTTAAATGGGAGCATTGTCAGGGCTAAAAAGTTATATCAATTCTCAATTCTTTAGTTTTAAAATCAAAATCATAATTTTTTTTGCTATAGATGAGTTTAAACGATTACTAATGTACTTGATCTCATAAAAACTTTAAAATTAAATATGTTTAATAGCAATCACTACTAAGATGATTGACCGCTGTTAAAATTTGTCGCATGCATCTACTATGAGGTTGATAAGAGGGATTGAAGGGAGAGTGAAAAAATTTTTTAAAAAAACCCTAATTTTTTTTGTTCATTTTGAAATACTCATCAAACCACGTCCAATGTAAATTTCCTAGTATGTCGGTTAGTAAGTATTAGATAGTTGAAATTGAAAGAGAAGAAAAACTAAAGATAAATTTAGGAAGAACTGAATAACAATAATAAGGATTGAACAACTAAAAATTGAGAGTAAATATAATTTTTAATAAAATGTATTAAAAAAACACGATCCACACAATTGTATCATGTATTTAAAATAAAATTTGATTAATAATAATGATAATATATTAATATTAGGTTGGACTTTGATGTCAGCTTGTGTGGTATGTGTAAAAACAAAAAACTATTTTTTTTTTATTTCGATGCGATATCGGATAATTAAAATAAAACTCTAATTTATTTTCTAAAAGAATAAAATTGAATATTTTTTCCAAAATATTATTTTCTCAAAAGTTAAATTTCAAAAACTTAAGGTTTTGTTCTAGTTAAGTTTTCATCTAGGTATCTAAATACTATTTCTAGAATGTAGGATTACATATTAATCAAATCAACTTGTTCAAGCAGATATTATTATCTTGATCATGCATGAATTCCATATAGAGTTACTTTTTTTGATAATTCAGGTCCATCATCTTTGTTAATATATTTATGTTAATAAATAAAAAAGATATATTAAAATTTGAATTTTGAATTTTATGAACATATCATAAATATCAAAGATATATTAATAAATATATTTACACAAATATCAAGTAAAATTAATTATTCAAATATATATAAAAATAATTGAACAAATTCAAATAAACAAAGATACATATTAAAGTGATATAATTGAGGTAGATAAATATGATCAAGAATAATATTTACACTTTTTTTTGAAAAAGCTATACTAAGTTTCTTTAATATATTTATATTCATTAATTTTAAAAATTAAAAACTCCCTTGATTTAAATATGTTGTGTTATATTTGAAATAAAAGTTAAATCCTATATTTAGAAATTTTTTTCTATTGACATTAATTTATAAGAATAATTATAATCATTAAAAATTATAATAATAATATATCTTATAAAATTAATTTTAATTTATAAGATATTAGAACTTCTTTATTATTATTTTTTATACATTTAATAAGATTAAAATGATTATTTGTATACTTTTAATAATAAATTAAATACACTTAAAATAAGGTATTTAGAATTAGGTTATTTATTTAAATATTTTTTAATAATGATGTTTAAAATATTGATGTTGCATATATATTAACAAGGACATCAAAAATAATTATTTTCTCTGAAATATACAAATGGAAAATGATACTATATGATTATTATTGTTGATAATTTTGATAAATTCATTATTTTTGTGAATACTTTTGACATGTACGTGTTTATTTATACATAGATAGAAAAAAAAATTTTCCTTTTTAATTTATTTTTATAAAATAATCATGTTTTTATTTATCCTTTTTTTTTCTTTTTCAAAAAATTTCTAACCAGTGGATCATCACAATTATATTTGCCTATTAAATATAGATGTGAGTTATAAATTATTCAAGATTATGTATTATTATTTTTTATTTTATATATATTATGTGTAACATAACATCAAAGCTAGATTTGTAACCCCAATCTTTTTTCCGTCTGTAGTAAGCACACAAAAACAGCGAGGTGCATCATCACTCTTTTGCAGGAGCCACACATCATTATGTGACCCTAATTATGCTCACAATTGGCACAAGGTGGTGCATGCAGTGGCAAGCATGGTGAAGCACATGATGGCGAGCACAAAGGTTCACATGGTGGCATGAGGTAGAAACCTTAACCGAGTTTCCTTTCTTTTACTAATTTAGTATTAAAAAAAGAATATTAGATCTTAATTCAATTTTTCAAAAATTAAGTTTTGCTATAACTTTATTTTTTGGAAGATTCAATATGAATTATTACCAAGATAAATGAGTGAAAAAAAATTTCAATTCAATGTTTTACTAGAAGAGGATATATCATATCAAAAATAATTGTTTGCTATTATTTTAAAAGAAAATGCCAAAAGTATTACATAGTAGTGATAGATACATATTGATTACTGGAGTCGTCTAGAGTAGAAATCATCATAGGATTCACGAGCCAATCTACTCTGTTAAACAAAATAATTTCTCTCTAGATAAATATTTTAGACCCAATAGTTGTGCATTCTTACTTTAATTACTTATCACTAGTCAATCTGATAATATTTTACCTTAGCTTTAGGGTATTTCGGCCCTAAAATATGGGGCATATCAATTACGAAAGCTTATTAGAGTTTTTTATCTTATATGCCAGTCAGAATTGAGTAGGGACTAGGGACTCATTCAATCTGATGAACTAAAATTGTATGAGCACCTAGTAGAGATATGACCATAATGAAATTTAGATATCTGATCACCTTTATTGATTAATGCTCAAAATATACAAGAATTCTTTCTATTTTTCAATTTTTTTACAAAAAAATAAAAACTCTATTTTATAGATAAATTAAAATTTTTTAAAAAATTAATTCATTATAATATATATTGGACTAAATTAGTATGTATTATATATATATATATATATATAAATAATAAGTTTATACACTAGACTTTTCACTGACACACAAATAGAATAAAATTTTTAAAAGGAAAAAAATATCTAAGACAATTCAGACACTTATACTTGAAAAAAATATTCTAAAATATTTTTAGAAAATTCTAATTTTAACCATAATCTACAACATCAATCAGATATTTTCTTCTATACTTTCTCAGTGATAACCTTTTTAGATCCAATATCCTGAAGAGATGCAACTTAATTTGTCTCTTAGAATTTTTAAATACGCTTGTTTTGTTCTAGATCATTCTTTATGATGAGATAGATTAATATCTAAGACCTTGAGATATATTTTTTTTAGATACTCTAATACTCAAAAATAAAATATAAATATTTTTCATCAAAAACTAGTAAAATTTTATGAATATAATTGTGACCATTTTTGATAATGACTCATTTTTGAACGAGCCTAGGAAATATGAATCCATATATTACATCTGAATCCATTACTTTTTCTCCCCTACATCTGAATCCATTAGTAGAAAGAATCACTCATTTATATTTGAGTATGTTGATACACAGTATAATATTATTCTCATAGAGTTATTATACACCTAACAAATTCAAATCATCTTGGGTTCAGAGAAAATGAAACTTGACAAATAGAGAGATCTCATTCAGACTTATATGATATAGAAGTTTATGAGTTTTTACCAATAGAAACATCTATTAAGTTGATAATTAGGAGAGACATGCCTAATCTTCTCAAAACAAACATGAGCCTGCTTATGAACTAAACAAATTTGCAACCAATCAATATAATTTGGACCTTCTAATTAATCTTCGAAAAGAACAAATGAGTTGTACTCAATATGTAATTTTATAAATTTTATCGTACAATCTACTTGCTCATTCTTGTATTTCTTTAATTATTTCTCTTCATGGTATAATGATACTTGAAGTCTTTGTATAAGACATCATATCCAAGATTATACTAGATCATGATAAAAAATATACATGCTTTCCGCTCTAAAAGGAGCTCAAAACGAATATCATAACTTTTATGATGGTATGTTAATTGCATGCAGGTGTTCGCTATAAAAACAAATCAACAGGAGAAGATATCACCTCAAGACTATTTATTTTGAAAAGATAAATTCAAACATTTGGAGTGGACTATCAAGACTTAGTAATAACCAAGATAATCTCTGAAAGTGTTCTCATTTCTCTTGTAGTATCTCACAATTAAAAGATATACTAATTAAACATAAAAAATATTTTTTTTATAATAACCTTAAGCATGAGGTCTATATAAAGCAATCACATAAATTTCTAGTAGCATAATCAAATATAATTTACAAATGAAAGATATTGTATAACCTAAAATAATTATCAAAAATCTGATTTACGAGATTTCCACTAATAATAATTTCCTTTGAGTTATATAGATGTTACTGATTTTTTTATTTCTTTAGAGTAGCCTTCATGGCTAAATAATTTGATTGATTATCTATATAGATGACATTCTAAATATGAGAAATAATAATTTAAAAAATACTCAACACAATGAATATCATCAAATATAATTTCAGACAAAAAATAAATTGAAAAAATCAGATATTTTCTTGGTATAAAAGTGACTTATTTTGCAAAGAAGTATACTCAAAATTAATCCAAATATACTCTTGCAGAATTTAATCTTTTAAATTATTCTCCAACATATACTCAAAATTAAAACAAATATTGAATTCACTTCTAATGTGACTCATCTAGTTAAATCTACTAATAAGAGAATCATAAAAAAATAATTATCTGAATAATATTAAACCAGATATAACAGACGTAATCATTATAGTTTAAAATTGTCAACAAAGCCATATCGTGCCAGCACGAACAATTTTTGCTAGACATGGTCGCGTGGTGCCATGTTGTGCCATGCCAAACATGACACTGTATGATTCTCATATTGTGTCAGGCACAACACGGTATGTATGATTCCCAAGTCATGCTTAGCGCGACCCATTTTTAGGTTGCCCAATAATGTTATTATGTCTTATCGAGCACTGCCCAACAAGGCAGTCGTGCCATCCCAAGCACCACACTACTTGTGTTTTGCCCGACCCAGCACATCCTGACTAGCACTAGTTCGAGCAGAATCGAGCCAAGCCAACAACGTAGCAGGTTTCATTAATAAAATCCACCACATGGCAACAATTATAAAAATTGTTATTGAATCAGTGCTGAGCTGGTCGAGCACTAGCCAATTGGTATCATCCACTTTCGATAACCCATAATCCATTAAGGATAAATGATTTATACCTTACAGGCCGGTAGAC
The DNA here is from genome assembly GCA_029783825.1 of Sapria himalayana. Lineage (NCBI taxonomy): Eukaryota > Viridiplantae > Streptophyta > Magnoliopsida > Malpighiales > Rafflesiaceae > Sapria > Sapria himalayana. The sequence goes on from JAREIK010000385.1 coordinate 7,755,567, forward strand.
CATGCCAACGGGCTAGTAAAGTAGTCTATGTTTGGCCCATCATGAGGCACAGCTACCTCAAGCCCCGCACAACATGAGTCATGCCTCAGGCCAGCTTGACCTAGTTCCAAACATGGTTCTAGACCATATCAGGCTAGGACAGGCATGGCTCAATTGGGTAGTGTCGTGCACGAGCCGCCCGACCTACTTGACACCTCTATCCTATGGCATGGTTAATTCCCGTGACGTACTTAGCACAACACGAAATTTATTAATCATATATATAGATAATATTTTAATTAGGAGAGATGGTGGATTAGATATCATTCAACTCAAAAAATACTTTTGGTCATGATTTTAGACTAATAATCTTAGAGATTCAAATATTTTTGTAGGATTAAGATTACATATAAGTGCAGGAATATTAAACTATCACAAAAGATATATGTATTGGATAAACTTTCAAAGTATGACTTTTCTAAGAACACTCTAGTAATTACATCACTTATGCCATGTACTGACCTTGTATTTAATGTTAATCCTACAAATGATTCAACTATATATAAAAAAATTATAGATAATATTAATTTTTCTAGTTATTATCAAATCATATATAACTTATACAGTCATTATACTTATTCATTTGTTAATTTTTTCATGATATATACACTTTGATATACTCGTTCACATATTTCAATATAAAAAATATCTTCAAGAATTGACATTACATTTGATAATCTAAATAATATTCAATTGACCAGATATTCATATTTCAATTAGGCACCAATATGTACATAAAAAAAATTTACTACAATATATTATATTTTTCTTGAAGACAATATTATTTCATATAATACTAGTCTCTAGATCCAATACAAAGATAATATATCAGGCAAAGATCATAATTACATGTAAGATTCTTTACATTAGATACATACTAAAAGATATCAAATTTCCAATTATTTCTCTCACAACTCTCTATTATGATAATCATATAATAATATTTATAGTATCTAATTTGATATTTCAAGAACGGACAAAACACATAAAATAAGTTAATTCTCTATGTAAAAAATCTATGATGAGACCTAAGTTACAAGCCAACAACCTAAATTCTTATACTGGATTAGATTACATATATATTCACAAAGATTTTGAGATGTCATGGACATATTTTTTTATCCTCCAGACTAAATATTCTTGATATTTATACACTAGCTTGAAAGTAATATTATTTTTCTTTTTTTATTTTTTGATGATATCACTCAACATGTAGGCAACCCTTAAACTTTTTGTCACACAAACACACACATATAAAAGTTGCACAATTTTTCTACAAAGTAAATTCTTTGATTTTTAATGTTTACAAAAAAATAAGTATATGCATGTAATTTACAATCGACAAGTGAAAGAGGATCAAATGAAGATAAAAAAGTAATTTCACAAAAGAAAAAAATTAAAAAGGACCTTTCATCACATAAAATAATAGACCCATAATCATGTTGATGGCGAATTACACGTCCAATGGCTTGATTCACAGCTCTAGATGCTTGTTGATTGTACCACTCATCTCCAGTCAAAATCTGTTACAAACAAATGAATTGAATCAACATTTCCCGCTAGCAACATCTTTCAATACATCAACAATATGACACAAAATTAGCATGCCTTGCACCCTTTCCTTTGTAAGCACACCTCTTGATCCAAGTACTCCCGTTTCAATCGAATCTAGCAAAAAGAAAAGTGGGGAAACTTATATCTAAAACTGAAGATCATACTAATTGGTACTCATTGCTTGCAGGGAAAAAAAATAACACAGTTCTGGTTCTCTTTCAAAAACAATAAGCAAGAAACAATCAACATGTTACATTGTCAATTACTATTTCAAATCCTTATATGATCTTTCTGCAATCCGAACCTCAAAAATAAAATAATTTTTTCCTATTTTTCTTTTGCAAAAGTTCTGGCACATATTATAGATAATTGTAACTTTCACCAGTTGACTTAGTTTCAGCAACAAGAAAATTTCACCAATTGACATTTAATCATTGACTATTCATACACAAATTATTGATTTTTGTATTATTTCATTATGCTCAAATTCAACATTAAGCAAAAAACAATGTCAAACACTTGATAATTAAATCATTATATACATCGTTCTTATATAATAAACAAAAAAAAATTAGGATAGCTTATAAGTTGGATGATCCCATCAAGATCCTAAACACCAAATTTAGATGATAAAAAAATATATTAGAATTTGTTAAGTCATTTATAAAGATATATATATATATATTAGTAACTCCACTATATGCATATATATTGTAAAAGTAGTCTTATTTTAACTCTTCTCTTTTAGAAAAAAATAATTCATCTCTATTATTTCGTTATCTAGCAAAATATTAAATTAAAAATTATATCTCATTGTATGGTTATCACAATAAAAAATAGATATTTAATTTCCTTAAACAGGAACTATCATCATTATTCTTAATTATGTCTCTATATTAGATATCAAGATAATTATTTATCTCGTATTTGTTCAAGAGATGAGATTACTTTCAACCCTACTGAATACATCCTCTTGGTGCATGTTGGTGCTCAACTAGAATATGAATACTCAACTAATTGGAAGTATTCATGATCATTGAAAGAATTCTTTAATCCTATAGATTTCTTCCCATATCTGAATATGCGAAGATCTCTATTGAGATGAAGCTGCCTAAAAAAATCTAGGAACTAATTAATAATATTAATTTAAATATATTATCAATGCTAATCATAGTCAAATAATTAATCACTTATTAATTTCTTATTATTCTCTTGTAAGTAATAAAATTAATTCAAAGTATCATTTCAAAAGTAAAATATGTATTTATATCAATAATAGTAATTATTAAAACACAATTCAAAAGGCAAATCTTCATGACAGTATCAATCATATATCTCCTTGATAATAAAATGATATCCCTTATAAAATAAATCACTTATATACAAAGAAAATCTTTTAGTTTGGCAAGGTTAATCTAAAACTATGATTGAAGGTACCACTTGAATTAAATAACTTATAATTCATCTCTCATAATCAGAAGGTCATCTATATAAATAATCAGTAAAATTACTGTTATTAAGGTTCCTTCGGGAAAATAAAAAAATTATAAAAACCTATGTAATCTACAAATTATGAATGATTATATTGTTTAAAAATTATTTGGTTGTTCTATATACACATTCTCCTCAAGATTACCTTGAAAAAATATATCTTCACATTATTCTTCCATGTGAGATTCTAGCAATAAAATAAAAATTCATAATAAGCCAAATTAGCCACTGAAAAAAAAATATATTGATAATCAATACCACAAGATCTAGTGAACAACATCACAACAAGTCACGGTTTAAGACATACTACTTTCTCATCTAGATATATTTTCATATTGAACATCCACCTACAACCAACAAACATAAATTTCTGAAGGTTGTGATACTGATGCTCAAGTCTTATTAGAATAAAAAATATTTATTCTTACATCTTGGTCTATCATTATTCTAAATAAGAAAATATTAAAAAAAAAGACATTGATATCATAATATCATCAAGTAAAATAATAAAAAAAAAAACAAAAAAAGAGACAAATTGATAATACGATAAAACCTATGAAATTAAGTGCTAAATATAACTAATTTGTTCATTCCAAAAAATAATCAAAAGATCAAATTCAGATAAACTGGCTAGAAGATCATCTATTTCTTTAGTAGGCTCATCTCTAGTTTGAGTAGACTAAATATCTCTCATTCTCCTAGTATGAACGCTAGGACTTGGGTGATCAAGTCTTCTAGTTTATGACTAAACAAAAGCATGTACTAAACAAGACTTATGAGCTATTGTATCATATGGACCAGAAATAGATTTCCTTTACTAGGAAACTCAACTCTCCAAAATCAATATTATTAGTAAATATGATAACTCAATAAGAGTGATGGCATATTGTATACCAGCAAATTTAGATATAGCCGATGGATATCTCAACTAATTATAGATCAAAGTAGGACTATATGTGAGAAAGAAAAAATAGAATCTACGCATAACTTTTGGACTCAGACCCTTAGCAAACTTGCTAAAAAATAAGTTCTACTAAAAAAAAAATATCAGCACTTACTAAGATTCAATTAACTTATTAGTCATGTTCAAGGCTCTAGGTACCAATTAGTCATGTTCTGGGGAGAAGCCATGGACAAAGCAAATGTTTTCAAAAATTTTGGGAGATAAGAAAAATAATCTCTCTCCAAGATACATGATCTGAAATGGTAGTGGAACACACTAAAAAAAACATAAGAGATCATCTAGTTGATAAATTAGATTATAATTAAAATCATATCCTCCGAAAAATATTTCAATATACTTCTCCCATATTGTCTCAATCAAATGGATTTACATGGTGAAAACTATACCTAAATAAAAAGTTGATCGACTTAATGATAAGTAACTAGTATATTTACAGAAATTTATGGCATGAATCATTAAGATTTTTTTTCTTGTGATCAAAATAACTACTATTAAGTAAATACTTTCTATTGATGTTTCTCATAAGTTAAATATATATTATCTAGACATAATAAATATATTCTTTCAAAATTATGTTAAAGTATTTATGCAATAGGCACCTAATTTTATTGTTTCAGGGCATGTAGAGGTGAAGTATAGGCTACAAAGATATTTTTATGGATTAAAACAATCTCTTATGGAATGATTCAACAAGTTATTTTAAATAATATTTACTTTTAATATTAGAAAATATATGTAAAATTATTCTTATTTTTATAAATATAAATCATATGAATTGTATATAATTTTAATTAAATATATTGATGATATTTTTATTACAAGAAATAATCAATTGAGAATATTTTACCTGAATTTATTCTTACAGACTAAGTTTCTAACAAATAATTTGAGATGTCAGACATTTTATCTGATCATGACAAAATGAGAGGCGAACTAGATATTTTACCACTTGATCCGAGTACAGACTTGTTTAGAAGTACCGATACTTCAATTAACTTCTCCAGATATAGAAGAGCATAAAAAAGTTAAACTATCTAACAATCACCAAATTATATATTATTTATATTGTTAATATAGTCAATCAATTAATATATTCTCTCATACATTCTCTTATGGACGTAATTTTTTAAATTTTCAAGTATGTAAAAAAAATTTAAAGATAGTAAAAAATGTGTTCATACATTAGGAGAAAATCAATAGAAATGTACTCAAATTTTAGCTAGATTTTAGCAATTATGTAGAGGTGATCCATCACTAAATTTTATATATTTTTTGAAAACAATCTTATCTATTAAAAAAAAATAAGTAATAGACTATTATTACCAAATTCAATGCAGATATACAGCATAAAACTATGAAATCCATTACTTTTAAGCATAATCAAATAGATATGTACCCATATTTTAGCTTGATTATAGCAATTGCAAAGTGGAGATTCATCACTAAATTTTATGTTTTTCTTAAAAACAATCTTATCTATTAAAAAAAATAAGTACTAATATATTATTTTCAGATTTAAAACAGATACATAAAATAAAACTATGATATAGATTACATTTAAACTTCAATTTAAATAATGATGATGTTTTACTATAATAGTCAAACTTAGCACATTGCAATTAATTAAACATTTTATGAGTTAAAGAAAAGTATTAAAATCGACTGTTATTTTATGCAAAAAAAGATTTATAATAATTTCATAGTTACTACATAAAAACTTATCAATGAACATATCCTAAATATTTCTAGGAATAAATTTTGATGATCACATTTATCTTTCTTTTTTTTTCAAAATGAGAATTTTTCTCCCAAAGCCCTAGTTTGAACAAAAATCCTAAATCAAACAAAAATAAATTTAATATTTATTACACCGACAAATAACATGTTTAAGTTAAATCCTCCAAGAAAAAAAATAAAAAAAAATTGTTGTTGCATGATTAATTGAATCTTATCCAATTGTTGCAACAACAATGATCAACACAATGATAGAATAATCACCGAGTCACAGTGGTGGCAAAAACAATTGGGGCAACGATGGGTCATATGTCATGTGATGGATCTTGCCATATGGCCTGACCCAAGAATAACAAGTGCGCATTGTGCCCAAATAACTCATACCAAATGTTCTTGAGTCAAGGGTCAAGGTAACTTCCCAAGACCCAAGCACGGCCCAAGCAAGGGCAGACAACACATACCAATTTTGGCATGACGGATTATCATATTGGTTCGCAAAGTGTTGCAATAATGGGCGCCACGAGGGCGGCCCCTTATGCCTAACATGGCTTGTACTTTCAAGTCGTATGTATGTCCAACATGCATATCTCAAAAATTTAGTTCTCCAAGCTACCCTCCCATAAACTCACATACAAATTTAGTTCTCTCACTAATTTGTCAATTTAAATATTTTTTTTTAATTAGAATCATATTCATTCTTTTTACATATCAAATCCACACAAGAAATTTTTTTTCTAATTTTTTTATACAAGTGTTATGTATAAATATTTCTTAGTTTTTTTATTTCTTTTTTTATCATTATATGTTTTTTCATTTATTCATCTGATGCTGACTAAACAGATCTTTATTATAACTAATTTTTGAGTATTTTATCTTGGATGAATAGTCTAATAATTATTATATTACATTTTCCATTTAACCTAAATAATCATTTTTTCGCATAAGACTATTTACATTATCATTCAATCTTAAATAAATCATCTCTTTTAACCAATTCAAAATTAAAATCATAAATTAGATATTTAATTTTAGTCAACAAATTTAAAACTCTTATTCTCTAATATTTAATATCACTCATATAATTTCAAGCCTAAATCTTCACTAACTTCAATGATAATGAAACTATCATCGATGATGAAAATAAGATGAATGAAATTAAATATTTATTAGTGATTTGCTAAACAAGTATATGACTACTAACAAGATCCCAACAATTATATTAGGAACTGATAACTAATATAACAAATATAAAAAAACACAAACTTTCAACAAAATATTTCTTAGTAACTTCTTTGATAAATAACATCCCAACAATTTATTTCAATCAAAATAAACATGATCTCAATTTTGGTCTAGCTGACAAAAACTTAACAACGTAGTATTGGAAGAGAGGAAAATAAGTCTCTTAACAATTATCAACAAATTTGAGTTTGAACAAAAAATTATGATAAACAATTGTGACATGGAGAAGTGGCAAGAAGAATGGTAGTGATGGTCGTGAAATGTAGGGAGGCAATTAGGACCGCCACTAATGCATCAGAGCTCTTATATCATGCTAAGTATGAGTACAAAAGGCTAAAAAAATTATCTCAATTCTTTTCTTAAAATAACACAAGGCACTATATATATAATTACAAATACATCCCCATACATCTCCCATGAACACAAAAAAATACTGCTCATCACCCTAATTAGATCAAGAAGGCCACAACTACTTTATTTTTAATCAAATTAGTAAAATAGAGAAGAAAGTAGAGCAATCATGTCTAACTACAATATTTTTGTAATGAACTCTATTCTACTTTTGTACACAATCCACAACATCATAGATATGAAAATTCAAAAAAAAAAAAAACAAATTAAGAAATTAAACTATACTTAATTTGCATATAATTTTCAGTACATCATATGGAAGGCATACGCCATGCACGAGACATCCACTTTAGCAAGTGGTCTAAGAGATTAATATCTCGACAATATTATTCCCGAAAGTCATAGATATTATGACTGATGAGTCTCAAACCTGAGACCAATCATCCTTGAACAAAAATACTTGTCATCGCATCAAGACATGAACTCTAATATATACATGCAAAATAAAAACTTCTCAGATAATCAGTCATTTTAATATTATTCTAGTCAAAGTATATTTAATTACATAATTCTTATTAGATCTGATGTATTGTTATTTTGTGTAATCACACACACTTTCAGAATTCCATTTTATTACATACATCATTTAAATTAGTAATATTAGCACTAATGACATAGTTGTTCAATTAGTGAGATGATGAATTTGTGCCTCCTTAGAGATTGCAAGTTTGATCCCCAAAAGTCACCATCAATTGTTGGGACTGGAAATCACATCTCCATTCTCCTAGGGTACAAGTGGGTTTCCCTGAGTCCGGTTAAAAAAAGTCATATTGTCTTAGTCTAATAACACTTTTTTGCAATTCTGAAATATTGAGAGAATGTTGCTACCCTAATCTGCAAAGTGCAATGTTGGAGAATACAAATGCATTTCAACTTGATATTTGTTCTAATTGAAAAATTAGATATCGATGTTTGTAGATATTTTGAATTACCAATAAAAAGATCATGTAGATATTAAACTATTACTTCTTGCCAAATTATATGCTATAATTTAACTTATTAGCTCATCAGCTCCATGAGTTAGACTCACTTATAATTTCAAGATTGTTTCATCATTAATCATAGTAATAATTATTGGAACTGATTTATCCTAAAAATTATTTTTTATTATTTTTTTTCTTTTTTTTAATTTATATCGTTTTCTTGTTTTAATAAAAGATTTTATAATGAATTAATTTAATTGAAATGCATATCCTTTATTTTACACACTAGATGGTTAGTTGCATAGAGTTTAGCTTATGCACAAAATATCAAATTATCATTTCTTATAGAATATATATTTATTTTTCATAATCTAGATAGAATTAGACAATCTATTGATAAGATTGCGAAACAATCTATCGATAAGACTATGATAAATGATGAAATTCTAACTTCTAATATTAATACGCTTAAGTGTATAAAATAAAATCACCATAGTGTGAATATTTTTGTACTAACATGTAAAATAAAATAAATCATTATTATAATAAATACTGGTACTCTTATTCTTTAAATAATTAATATTTGCGTGCACTTCTTTAATATATGTTTTAATTCATAAAGAATGTAATTTAGAAATATATTTAAGAATTCGATAAATTAGATAATTTTATTAAATATATGATAAATACTGATTGCTAATAAAATTCATATCATGTTAAAAGGATTGATGATGCTCTCTAGATAAAATTTATAAATTTTAATATTGTCAAACCATGCAAATGAATTTTGATTTGGGATTTCAAATAAATTAAGTAGTAAATCTCAAAAAAATAATTAGAGATTAATTGAAATAGATTATCAGTGATGTAATTCAATAAATAAATATTTATAATCTTAACATAAGAAGTTTAATAAGTATTAAGTAATAAATGATACAAATTATGATAAATAAGTAAGTGAATGCAATTATAATTATGTAGTAAAAAAATTTAAATTAATATAGATTATAATATGACATAATTTATATTGGGAGCCCTATATCTTATTTAGGTCATGGTCTATTTCGTAGTCTTATCTAGAGTCCTAAAAAATATTTTAAAGATTTTTATTTATTTAAAATATGTATGTGTATATAATTAAAATAATTAATTTAATTCGAATCAAATTATTTGATTTTATTATTAAATAAAATTAATTGATTCGAATTAAATCAATTTTATAGATAGATATATATATATATATATATATATATATATATATATATATATATATATATATATATATATATATATATATATGATTAAAATCTTTAATAAATTTTTTTAAAATATTACAAATGAAATTGTGAAACATCATATTTAATATGAAGTATTTCATAATTTTTTTCATTATTTAAAATGATGCCTCGGATGATGCTAGACACTGTAGCATCATCTTCCTCACGAAAAATCAAATAAGAGGATATGCGAGAGAAATCTCTACTGGCATTAGTGGCTTTGAGGTATGTCGTTCTTATTAAAAAAATATATTAACTCTATTCAAAATGAAAATAACGTAGCCTATGTGCATTATCAATTTAAAGTTAAAAAAAAACCTAGTTCTCCATCAATAAAAAGATCATGCAGCTTTTAAACTGTTACTCCTTACCAAATTATATGCTAGAAATTAACTTATGACCTCATCAACTCCATGAGCTAAGCTCACTTGCAATTACAAGATTGCTTCTTCATCAATCACAGTAACAATAGCATCAAGTCATGCAACATAGTATTAATTTTTATAAAAAAATCATCATACAGCAAATTTTGACTGTGATAAATTGAACATCACGACAGTTGTGAATCCATAAACTTGCCTTCAGAATACTCAAAAACAGGAAAAAATTAAACCTTAGGATCAGCCCTCAAGGAAAATGGCATGCCAGTGATGACCACGGCTCTTCCAGCATGATCAGTAAAATCTAATCCCTCACTAACCTACAAACACACAACAACAAAGGCCAAACATGATCAAAATGAATTAAATTGGATTTCAGCAGATGATTAGGATGTGTATCCTGGAAATAAAAAAATGTCCATGCACAATTGTTTACTTCAGTTGGAAAAAAAAAATTATAAATCACATTCATATGTGTTAAAAGAAAATGAAATACATGATAACACAATTACAATATGACAAAATAAATAAATATATAAAAAATTATAAGAACACTGAACATCCATTCACTATTAATACGCATTTACCTGAAATGAAATAGATTCAAGTACACAAAGAATAAATAAAACATGTTATAATCTCAAAACTCCCTCAATTAAATGCATATATATCATCTACATGAAACTTCATACACTTATTTGTGATAAAAATATGAATAATAGCAATCAATATTATTTATGCCTTCTATCTGATAAAGTAATAATCAATATTTGTATAATTTTATTTGTTGATGAAAAAATAATATTAGAAATTATGTACATAATTGTATGAGCCAGATAATGGAGGTAGGAGTCATACTTAATGTACAAGACTCCTGCTTTAATACATGTACAAGAGAGATTAATATTTTGATAATCTAACTAATGAAAGTCAGAGAGATTGTATCTATTAAGTCTCAAACTTAAGATCTACTGTTCTTGAACGAAGTTAATTATCATTACATAAAGGTATGAGCTCAAATATATGTATGCAGCACAAGGACTTTTCATGTGATCAGTTATCCTAATATTATTCTTACCCCCCAAATATTTTTAACTATAAAATTCTTATGAGATCTAGTATGTTTGTGTATGAGCCTAACAATCATGTTAAAAAATTATTGAAGATAGAGATATTCTTAGTGCACAAGGCATTCACTTAATACATAATCTAACAAAGATTAATATCTTAATAGTCTTATCTTCAAAAATTAAATAATTTATATCTGATTAGTCTCAAATTTGAGACCTACCACTCTTAGACGAGCAAATTTATCATCACACCAAGACATAATCTTAAACAAATACTTACAACATGTTAAAAAATTATTAAATCACAAATTAAAAAAAATAATTACTTCAAGGAAATATCAACGATAAAAAAACTAACAAATTATTATTATGGCTAAATATTTTATTTATATACTTAATCAAAAAATAATTATTGCTAATATTTCTAGAAAATAACTATTATTCTAAAAAACAATAAATAATCAATTTCATTTTTATGCAAACTAGTATCCAACGATATTTTAAATTAATAGTCAATTATAGATAATCACAACCTTTGAAATAAATTTCAATTTCCAAAGATTTTCTCACATATTCAAATATTTACATATATTAAGATTTGACAATGATTAAGCCAATACAAACTTCATATTAATAAATTTTTCACATAACAAATATAACAAGCATGTGAAGAATTAAGTTTACATATATCTTTCAAGAATCTATGAAATGGTTCACTATATAAAAAATATTTTAATACATTTGATTTCATAACAATCAGATAGTTAATTTTTAATATAATTATTTTATATGTAATAAAGCAAAAAAAAATAATTGTATCAATTCAAAAATTCATTTCAAACTTAAGCAGTATCCTTGTTAATATATTATCCAAAAAATATAAACTCTAAGAATATTTATTAAATATTTCTAAAAGGAATATTATTTCTCGATAGTTGTATGCAACCTCATTATTTTTAATAATAATGTTGAGGTTTGGTAATATTTTTATGTTTTTTTTCTATTTCATTATTTGAGATACCTTACATGTGGCTTGCCCCAAATCATATATATATATATAGCGAGTCATTTTTTATTTTAAGATTTTTTAATAATAAATGTATTTGGTTTTCCTTCCTTTACTAGTGTTGTACTTAACATGGTAATAGAGAAATTTTTGATGAGTAAGTTGTGGTGTCGAGCTGTGTGACTGGTGTTGCACCATTTGCTAGTGCCATCGCACCAACGACTAGTGAAGGCAACACCAATGACATTTTACTGTTGAAGTAAAGACACTATTCATTAATAAAATTTTGAAATTTTTGGATGAGGTATGGCCGTCAAACATGCAACAACAATATTCCGATCATCTAGAATCAAATAGTAACTCACGACAATGGTCTCCAAGGCAGTTAGCACGGCGACACCTGTACAACTCCGTACAACGCAAGCATAACAAGGTTTTGTGTGATTAAAGTTGCATTAGACCTTTATTGTTTGATGTGAAATTGTGATGTTTTGTATTTTGCCCATTTGATATTATTTTGGAAATTTTTATATTGCGTGATTGTTCTAAAAAGAAAAATATACTTGTAATTAATATAAAACAGTTGGAAATAACTCAATGAACTTAAGAAAAAATACATATTCCATATGATTACATCACAATAATCTAGTTAATGGTAAAGGATTATGCATGCCAGCCATTAAAAGATCCACTACACGTTGAGACTAATAAACTGATGATTATTTATTCACAATTACTAGTAAATCTGACAATCAATTAATCCTAGATTGTTTAGTGTATTTAGCTCTTACGACAGAAAAAAAATTGGGATTTAGATGCATTAGATATACTCTTCAAGGATATTTTATCTATATGATAATATTACTTAATAATTGACATGCAGACTGGCTGATCAGGATGAGACAACTCATTATTCAACGCAGACATAATTATAAGAGAATATTAAAATAATATATGTAATAGATTAAATTGTATTGATGAAATTTGACAACCATATTTGCAACATCTATTACATGCGTGTTTTAGAAGAGTGATACATCATTTTGTGAACTCAAATATTTAGCATAAAAATATTTTTACTTCTCTCAAAGATATATCATTAGATAACTCAGACATCTATAGCTATCCTAGATCGAGTAAATTTTATATGCTCAACCAAAGCACTCTAAAGCTTCATTACATAGTGACAAAGAGGAATGAATAGTTACTCTAAGTACATATTTGTCTACAAGTATTGGTTTCTCAATTGATTCTACCAGATATAAAAGAATTATAGAAAAAAATAAATTATCTAACAAGATCAAATCATATATTACCTACAATATTAGTATAATTAGTCATTTCTTAAATTCTCTTTGATAAATTCATATAATCATAATTTTCATGACTCTAACATAAGTGAAAAGAACTCTAAGACTTGAAATTTCATTCAAAGATCAAAGGCAGCTAAATAAAAGATTATTTAGCTGGGCTCCAGTGATTACAGAAAAAAGATCAACCAAAGAATTTTTATTTTTCTTGATTAATCTTGTCTCCTTGAAAAATAAAAAGTTATCTATTATTTCTAGGTCCAATGCAGTAGAGTCAGAGATATGACATCAATTACTTATGAATTCTAATAAATCAATCATTTAGAATAAATTTGTTTACCAATTCAGATATCGATGATATTTTACGATGATAATCAAACAAATTAATCAATTATTACCAATTAGGTATTTCACGAACAAGCAAAATATATTAAAATTACTTATTATTTCATATAGAAGACTATTCAAGATGGTTCAGTGGTTAAGATATATCTACCTACCTGTAAATAAATTACAAATATCTTCATGAAAGTTCTAAGAAAACTACAAATTTTATATTTATTTATTTTTTTTTTCTATTTTATTATTTGAGAACACCCAACATGTAAAATATCTTAGACTATATATAGTGAGAGTATTATATTTTTCATCTTATATTTAGTTATCACTCTTTCTATCTCCCCCCCTTCCTAATTTGACCTTGGGTAAAATCATGTTAAACAAATAAAATAACATAACCAACATAAATAAGTAAAAATAATCATAGAGATAAACTCATTATATAAAGAGAAAAAAATCAAAAATACACTTGTGTTACCAAAAAGTCATTATCATGTAAAAATATATTTAACACAATTACAAATCAAATCAATGTCTCTACATGAAAATTGTTGCACCTTTTTATTTACTTTATGTTTTTATTTTTTGATGGAAGCACCTAATATATAAATTAGCCCAATGTTTTATTATTTTATTTATAATCCTTATGTTTTTACTTGTATTTAGAGAAATCCCAAATATCCCATTCGACAAGGATTACGGTGAGAAAACTCTCTAAGAACCTCTAGATGAAGTTTATAGTCATCACGTCTCTCTCAAATGTTTGTAATGCCCTTGCCCTCCTCTCTAGAAACAACTCTTAACAATTGTCTCTAGTATAGTCCATCCACATGTAGTGTGTGCTATAACTAATACCTTATTGACTACCAACAAATACATAGTGAGATGTGTCTCCTCATATAAGAATATCCGGCTCAATAATACAAATCTGGTCTGTTGGAAAACTCTCTCTCAAGTATCAACTAAATTTTAGCTATGAAATCTTGAAAACTCATCAAACAATAAATATGAAAATAAGATGTCCAAAAATCTCTTGAACCATCTCACTCTCTTTGTAATCTGAAATTTAATTACAAAAATCTTTAGGAATTATGTAGTCAATCAAACAAATTGCATAAAGTAAGTAGTAACGTGCACGAACTCAACAATCCTCTTTAGTCTTAGTCTACAAAACTAAACAACTACATCATGTATTTATATCATTTAAGATTAGTATAAAGATGTTGCAAACTTCCATAAGATCTTGCATGTCATGCAAGATAACAAAGTTAAAATAAACTCTAACTTGATGGATACCAAAAGGCAGGAGGCTATCTGTAGCTCCTCTTTTATCTCATCACTATTCATTCATAAGATAGTCTAGTATTCTCTAATCAAAGAACTATATTATGACTCATATTAATTGTTCTAGTTTCTAAGTTTACATAAAGTAATAACTATATCCTAACTTCTTCCTTAAATCACAAATAAACAAATGGGCCAGGTGGCCCAAGCCCATCCCACAACATGGCATGAAAAAACCATGCCAGGCATGGCATGGCATGGCACAACACAGCCTAGAACAATGTTGTCATCAAGCTTGTGTCAGGCCTGGCAAATCAGCACGCATGCCAAAACATGACATGGGCCTTTCTATTAAACACGAGCAGCATGAACCCAACACTGCATGTGGATATCATGTGCCAGTACATATTGAATTAAAAAATATAGCCGGGCAAAGTATATCTACCTTAATTTTTTAAAAAAGGGCACCTGAACCCCGTGCATCCCATTTTTAAAAACAAACCATTGCTTGGCAAAGGCCTACAACAACGACAGCGAGAACTAGAAACACATTGTTATCATTGTCAAAAATTAAAAAAATAAATAAATACTTTTTTTTAAAAAAAATCTAGTTTAATTGAAAATCATTAGATATCTATCCAGAGATTCTGGGCAGAAATCAAATAGTTAAACTTTTGCTCAAGAAAAAATATAATAAAAATTAATATTTTAATTTTAAAAAATTTATATAAATAAGTAATTAATATTTATAATTTTTCACACACATTATAATCATTTATCTCTCTAATTTTCTGAAAATTTCAAAACTATTTCACAGTGCATTTTTTATTTTTATTCGAAGACTTAGATAATGACCACCCAAAAGAAAAGTCCAAGACAAGGATATCTTTCAATCATATGTCATTCTCAACTCAAACACATAAAACACTTACAATTAATAAAAGAAATATATTTAATATGGACTCATATTAAGATTATTAAAAAAATCTACAGGAATCGAATAAGATTCAACATGATATATATTATAACAAAATACATGCTTATAAGAGTAGTGATAGGACTACACTTTAAGAAATACATCAAACAATACACCCAAAAATATAATGTATTTGATCATGGATAACTTAACTCAGCGGTGAAGTTACTAAATTTGTGGAAAATCCTAAACTAGTTCATTTTATGTAGAAATGCTTCCAGTTTACCTATTGTACAATTCTTATGACAACCAATATGAATAACGCAATAAAAAATTATAAAATAAAAAGAATAATTAATAATTAAGAAGCTTAATAAACAAAATGAAGTGATCTCTATAATGTTCAATATTTAAACTAGTTTAATAATAATACATTAGCATGCATCATCATCCATTATGTTAATTTAAAGTGAAAGCTATTAAAATAATAACAGGATTTTGTGAGATCATCAATCATCATAATAGTCTTGTCACATATAAGTATCTATTGAGAATCTTTAAAGAATACGAGATAGAAAATAAAATATATAACATAATATTTGATAATACTTCTAATAATAAAGTCACAAAAAATATTTTCATAAGAATTAATAGAAACTCTCTTAACTAAGATTTTAAATGTTAGATATATGTGTCACCTAGTAGATCCTAATCCTAATAATAAAAGTTGGCTTAAAAATCATTTTACATTCATTAGAACAAATATGAAATATATTAAAATATCTAGTAAACTATAAAACTTTTAGAGTTTATGTAAATCAAAAGACTTAAAAAAAGAAAAATTCAATTAGTTATCAAACATCATTGAAATTCTGTATATTTAATATTAAATTCATATATTGACTACCAACATATGATATCCAACTATGTTAATAATAAAACTAATAAAATAATAATTAGAAAATCATACAAAAAAATAAGATTTTACTTTTTAAAATTAATTGAAAACTTTTATGATACGACAAATTGATATTCATTTGTATACAATCCTACAATATGCATTACACTTAGATATATATATATATATATACACACACACACACACACAACATGAGTAGTATAAAAATTATTTATTTTTTAGGATCATAATTATTGAGATGGAAAAAACTTTAAAATACTAATCTTTTATTCTATCTATTTATTGCTTGGCTGTTTATATGAATGATAGGGTTAAAGTAAAATAAATAAAAAATATTATCAAATTTATATTTATTTGTATGAACCAATCACAAAAATCAAAGAGTAAGATTTAAAAATAAATAAATAATTTATTTAAATATTATGAAAATAAATATGATACTTTTAGTGAGCCTCCAAGTATGAAAATCGATATCATATTAGGATATAATTATTTTTTATTCAGTTAGATAATAACAAAATAACAAAGAAGTCCATTGTATAAGAATGACTTATTAAGATGCTTAGATATTAATTAGTGCTCTATTTTATTTCATAATAACATAATAAAATTTGACATATTAATTTGATAAAACTCATATAAATCCATATTTTCCATGCAATTTAATATGACACATGATCCACTAGCTCATTAGTATCTAGCATAATATCAAAACTTATTTTTTTTTATAATTGTAAATATAATTTCAGATAGAATGATCACACTACAACTAAATATTATTAAAATTTTATCATTCTTAAATAATTAAAAAAATACATCATAATAAAATCCAAGAGTTGCAAATTGATGATAACATATACGAAAATAATAAAATAGAATTTCATGACTATGACAATCTGAACCACACAAAGTAACGTTATTATACTAATGATGCATTAGCATACATTTTATTTTACAATCTATTTATGAATTTTTTTATCATTTACATTTACATCCTTAGACTTGAATGTATTTTTTTAATGTCATTTTGCATTGATATTCATATACATTAAAAATTGACATTAGCCCACAGGAATATTGATTTGGGTGAGCCAAGGCCGGACTGGACTTGGACTGGCCAGTCAAGCTCGTTGCTAGCTTGAGCCCCTAGCCTCTTTGTGGGCTGCAACAAGCCTGAGTTAGCTATGTGCCAGACCCCAACTCAGGTCAACCCTGAATCAACACAACTAGACACAACTCAACACACCCCATTTTGGTCATGGACCAGCAGGCCATGCCATGCCACCCTTGTTTGCTATTAGAGAAGCTTGGTAAAGCTCGTGCTAAGCTTGTATGGGCCAGTTTCTGCTCGTCTAGCCAACCCAGGTTAGTTTAGGTTTGAGTCATGCCTAGTGCGCAACTGTGGTGGGTTTGGCATAACACAATAAAGCCTAGCACGAACCGACTTGATCCCGAAGCCGGAGGGCCAACAGGGTATCCTTTTTTGAAGCCATGTCGGCATGATATAGGCCATGCTACAAACCTGTTGTGCCAAGCACGGCATAGTGGCCAGTATGGGTCTCAAAAAAAAAAATGAATCATGAATCTAAGGCCTGCCTAAAAAGTGATTACATGAAAACTTGGAAAACCAATCCACTACCCTCCCAAAAAAATGGATGCCAAAAAACTCTTAATGACTGCCTGAAAAACAAGAAACCCATGATACTGCTGAAAAATTAGAATGCTTCCATAATGATATTGCTGAAACCACAGCACCACACTTGTACAGCTGAAGCTTTAGTGCATGCATTGTTGCATGCCCTGCCACATGCATTGTGTTGGTACCACTACAGATCCTAAAACTTTCTCTACCCTATGATTTTAGATATGATACTATGAACAAAACTAAGCCAAGAATCATCAAATAACTTCAATGAAACCTTCATATAAAATGTGTACATGAGAGACACTATATAAGAGACTAGTTGAATTAGCACATCTCACAAATTGAATACTCACATTTATAATGCAATAAAATAAAATAAAAATTATAAATCACAAAAACAAAGATACATATATGTTATGATGGATATGTGTAAAATTCAAAAATATAAATTAAAAATAAAAAATTATAAATTATCTAGGTATCACACATATTGATAATAAAATTAAGGAGTAACTTATATGATTTGGACATATTAGTAAAATTATGTCAAAGAATATGTAGATCATTAAAAAATTAGATAAAGATAATTAAAAATACATGCATTAGTTAGATTTTGTAAAAATTTGTATAAGAATTTTGTTATTTGATAAATTAAAATTTAAATGGCCAACTAAAATTATGTCAATGACTTTATAATAATGATATATTGAAAAATTATAAATAAATGTGATAAACGTTAAATTATAATGGCTTACTGAAAAAAATAAAAACAAATAAAATGATAGGAACACTCTATTTTATTGTCACTCTTTCACCTAAATTAAATTCTTAGAAAAAAAAATAGATACATCATATTGTAAAATATAAATTATAATTCAACTAGTACTGTCAAAATTGATGAGTTAGACCAAACTTAATTTTTTGGTTTAGAAAAAATTGTTAGCTTTATTAAAATTTAGATAAAATAAAAAATTTTATCCTTCAAAATTTTAAAATTATTTGATTAGATTTTAGTGAATAAAAAATCAAGTATAAATTATATATATTATAAAAAAATATTGTAATTACATATTTATAGGAGATAAGAAAGTAAATTTATAAATAAAAAAAATACTATAAATAATTCATGAAAAAAAACTAATTAGGCAATCATGAATATATAAAACATATGAAAAAAATAAAAAATCAAGTTAAATGTTATTATAACTCACAAAAAAAAAAACTAATTAGACAATCAAGAATTTATAAACCAAAGACTTTTGAAGACTTGTCATTAGTTATTATAACATTCAATGAATATGAGAAATAAATTATAAACAAATAATAATTACATGTAATATGAATACCGGCTCATTAATCAATAACAAAAAAGAGCCTGAAAAAAAACACAAGTCATTAAGCTTGTAATACCAAAAAATCAAAAAGTAGTTGTTATCTTACTAACATAGAATTTTACGTATTTTCTCTATTAAAAATAACAAAGAAAGAACTCAGTAATGACCATAGGATGACTTCCATAGTAAGCAAATTCCCATCAACAATTTATAGTGCTCTCGATCTCCTCACTAAAAATATGTCTCAATAATGCTTTCTAGTGTGCCTTATCCTTAGCGGTGTCAAACAAGTTGTGTCAGGCCAACTCGGCATAATTTTAGGTCGCCCAACTAGGTTGTCGTGCCGGGCCAGGCACAACACGATTTCAGGCCAGGCCAGACATGACATGGCCCGTAGGCACAGCTAGTTTTTTACCGTGCCAGGTCAGGCCAGTATGGGCTAGAACAAGCCCAAATGGGCTGGTTTAAAAATTTTTTTAAAAAAAAAATTAATATATTTTTTAATGTTTTATGTAGTTAAAAAATAGATACTATTTAAAAATTTTTAAATTATATATTTTTAATAGATTACAATTTTTTATTTTTTTTTTGTTATTTGTTTTAAATTTTGTATTATTTAGTAGATTATTAGAATTAGAATTTATATATAAAATAATAAAATAATAAATAATTAAAACTTAAATATGAATAAAAATTTAAATCAAATGAAAAAGCTAAATAAAACCAAATGACAAATACAATATAAATAAAAATGAGTATAGTACAATACATCGAAATCAAAAATTAAAATCAAATATAACTCATAAGCATAATATAAGTTTTGCAATCCTGCAATTATCAACCGTTAGTCGCCAAGTGACAACGTCATTAATCGTTGTATTATTATCATCCTCAACCTTAATATCAAAATTACTATCATATAGATCATCATCAGTAATCAACTCTTCTGCTTTCGCTATAGTCTCAGTCCCAGCACGATTTTGGATGCTCAAACTTGGATCCTCCTAACCCTTCATGCATGCTAAAATTTCAACAATATCTAGACACGTAATCTCAATTTTTTTCGAAATCATATTCACTGTAACAAAAAAAACATACTCTGATGCTATGCTTGACACAGGATGAGTCAGTAGATCCCGTGTCATCCTAGATAGCACGAGAAATGTAAACTTGTATAATTTCTATCAATGTAATATATCAAGATTCTTAGTATCAGAATGTGATAGGATTGAGTAGCAATCAGTATCTAAGTACCGATATAGCTCGCTCCTATTTGACAGTCCACCTTATCATTTCCCTCTCACTAACTGAATAAAAAAGTCAGACTCTGAATATAATATTCATGTTTGTACTTAGAGTCTCACTACTACTACTACCACAATACCTAGTATCATAATATGTGAAAAACTCAGTCAACTTCTGGTGAATAAACCTTTCAAGTGAATCTTCATAGTTCATGCAAGAGAAAATATAAGACAAAATATTCTCTACCCTTTTTATCTTAACCCTAGGGTCCATACAGACAGCCAGACAATAAAAAGATGAAATGGTAGACCATTATTTTAGGTATTTGATTTCCATCTTTACAACCATATGACTAAGTGTTGAGTCAGCTCGATACTTTCTAAACATACTACTAATACTGCACATGCACCTAAGTGCAATGCTACTCGTGGGAGTATAAACCAACGAACACATATTCGTCGTCTCATAAAAAATATTCAGAAATTTCATAAATGAAATTTTTGTAGCTCAGTTTGTGTCATTAATAATAAGTTTGTCACTCTTAGTATTGACATAATCAGATATCACATGTTTGTATCCAACACATGACTTCAACATCAATACATGTAATTCCAATGGTGTCTCACATCCGATTAGAATTTCTTCTTCCTAATATTCATAGACAAACAAGACTATCGAACTCTTGTTGTCTACGAGGCGTACGAATATATTTTAATGAGTTACGTATGTTTTCCAAAACGAGAAAACATACATTCATCCCCACTTATACAATTAAGTTAATCACATGACACATGCATCTGACGTGTAAAATCTCTCATAATAATCAATCTCTAATATTCCTAACAAATATGTTAATCACTACTCCATTATTAAATGAATTATCGAATATGATACAAAAAATTTTATTTTGAAATTTATATTATCTAAAGATCTTTATCATGCACTCAAAAATGATCGGACCATCATGAAGATAAAGAATCTCAAAGAATCCTAAAATTTTTTTATTTAGAGTCCAATTTAAATCTACATAGTGACCGGTAAAACATGCATAAGATACATTGTCATGACTTGTCCAGAGATCAGATGTCACAGACACCACTTCACTAAATACCCTAAATTCATCAATTATTATTTATTTTTCTAACTTATAATATTTTAGTATATCGTTCTTAGATGTGAACCTAAGAATCTTATGACAAGAAGACTAAAAATATGTCTGCATGATGCTCACTACCCTTGAATCTTTCGAAAATCTGATCGGAAGACCCAACGTGGTGATAAGTTTGATCATGTCTTCCCTACCCAACTCGCTACGGTGTATGAAGGGGATAAACTTTGAGACTGAACTGGATCAAGCCTCAAAAAACTTACCGCTAAGTAGAGTTTACCTATCATCTAATGCACCATATTTTTTGGTGCATATTTCGGCATGCCTCTTAAGGTGCCCAGTTACAAACGCACTCTTACAAGTTAAAATTTTTTTATACTATTTGCATTGTGTCGTTTCTTCTTCCACACCTCTAATATTTTTTTTCTTTTATTATATCAAAATGAGTCCAAACTATAGAAGTCTTAATTTTTTGTTTTTTAGATGTTTGGGTCAAGGTGACCGGAGAAACCAAAGTCTCAACAGTCTCAAACCTTTGGGTAGAATTTTTATTTTCTAAATTTAAATTCATTTCATTAGCATTTATTATATTTTTTATTTTTTTAGAAAAAGGATAGACTATAAAGTAGGGAGAGAAAATAAAATACTAAAATTTTTTAAAAATAAAATATAAACTTAAGAATTAACTAATAAAAAAATAGAAATACTCGTAAAACAATATAAAGCATGTGCACCACAAATCTAAAATCCAATCTAAATACCAACCAAAGCCGAGCACGAGTTGCAAGTCACAAAAAATTGAGCCAAAATCCCGCGAGAGAGAATTTTAGAAGAGAGAATTTAGAGAAAATAAGATTTTATGTTTTTAAAAAACATAAATATTAGGGGGGAGGGGTTATAGAATAATAATATGAAATTAAAAAAAGTTATTTTTTTAATTTTTAATGAATTTTTTGGGGTAAAATCATGTGGACCGTCGGATTCTGTCACATAACTATTAGGTGAAATCAAATGACTTAAATTTAAATTTTATATTTTTTTAAGTTTTTACCGTTGGGTATTTGGGTGGTGGTGGTGGGGGGGACCGGGGACTCAGACCCGGGTCAAAAAAACCATGGGTCCAGTAGCCCCGACGAATTTTTCAGATCCATCAAAGCTACGGGCAGGTTCTCAACTCATGCCGAGATACCATGCCCACGGGCTTCGGTATCGGGTCATGCTTGGCCCAGTTGGCCTCTGCACGGCTCATTCAGAGAGCAGGCCCGACATGGGCACGAGCATTGAAAATTCTTGTGCCGTGCCTCATGCCGGGCTGGGTCAGCCCAGCCCATTTGACACCTCTACTTATCCTTATACAATATGTGCACTAAGCTAAGACACTTCTACAGATCATATATACTAAACTGACTAGTGATATAACTCTGATCTAATGAGAAATTCCTGATCACCCAAGCTGTTTGATAATAACTATAAAAATATCATACCAAAAAATCATTTCATCTATTTCACTCTATCAAATACATCAATCCACACTAGTAAAATCTCCAATAGATGCATGGCAAGTTGAGTAAAGTAAGTAAAGTAAGTTTACCTGCTCGGGCTCTCTAAGCTCATCTACTTTCAAAATCATAACTATGGAATCACATAACATATTTATGTTATCTGAGAATAATATAGTAATATTGCTAACTTTCATAAAATTTTGCATGTCATATCAAATAAAAAAACTAAAATCAACTCTAAATCAATGCATCATCACATGGAAATCAATAGATAATAATCAATATGTTGAATTTATCATTTATCTCATTGAGGTTCATTCATCAAGTGGTTCATTATTCACTAACTAAAGAACCACGTTTGAACTCTTGTAGTTCATTACATATAATTTATGTTCCCAAACCTCCATAATATGATAACTAAAATCATCATTTGATCCATAGTCCATACATAAATAAATATGAATCATGTCATAGAAAATCAAATGAGTCACTCACAATTATTATGTATACCACACCAATACTTCACTCATAATATCTGCACATACATTTTTGTATTCCAGACAAGAGTGCATCTTCACTGTACTCATTGCACACTATCGTGCACTCATTCCCACACACGTTCCCCCATTGTGCATTGTCGTGCACTTACTGCCAAACACATGCGCCCCTTCTTGCACACATGCATTGTCATACATGTATACACACATGTACCATGCTGTTATAGTGCAAGTTCTCTTCCTCTAGCTCACCTAAGGTATATTTTCTAGGGTTTGACTTTAACACCTAGCATATATATAGCACGAATATTGGATTGGAGCAGCTCACATATTAGATGCACTTAGCCATAGCATAATGTAAAGAAAAAAAAAATAAAAAAAATATAAACCATAACATAAGTAATGATCAATTAAATAATTTCTCAACTGAAATAAATTTTAAAAATAAAATTGAAGATAAAAATCTTGGGCACCTAGTTGATTATATGAAGAAATATACACAAGCTATTTTATTATGGTAATGATACTATCTCTGGGGAAATATACACTACCTATTATTTCATGCTTGAACTTAACGTACTACGCTCTAGTTGGTTCTCCATTTAATCTTAATCTTAATTTTTCCATAGACAAACATTATTATTGACCTTGCTAGATACAACAAAATCATAATAAAATTTAAATATCTGATAGTAAACAAACAAAATATTACTTTGTAAGTATAATTATTTTTTTTTAAATCTTACTAGATATATTCATATTGATATTCTTTGTATTCTCAAATATGTAAAAAAAACATTAGAACTTTAGATTTCTTTTAAAATTTATTTATTTTTTTGAGATAACTTCATATTCTAAGAAAGAATAAGACAAATTGTCTTCAAATATCTACTTGAGGATGTTGATTTCTATGATTCTAGCTTTATAATTCTTTTCTGTGATATCCAACTAATAAGAAATATTGCATGCAACTCACTCTTCCACAAGGTAAAAAAGCATATTAATATAAATTAGCATTTAATTAGAACAATCAAAACAAAATTTTATCACCACATAATTATAAATTAGCTTTATAATTCTAGCTTTATAATGTGTGTGTGTGTGTGTGTGTGTGTGTGGGGTACACACACAATTTGACCATTGGTGCAAAGTATTTTGATAATCAACTATCTAAGAATTAGACTTTAAGTCAATTTACATTTTTACTGACTCATCTTTGTATTGAATATCAATTTGCAACATAGAACAAACTTTTTCAAAAAATAAAAAATCAATTTACAAATTATTTTTTAACAAAGATATATTTAATAATGAATGATGGAACATGATGAATTTGAGAAGACAATATTTTTAAAATAATTAAATTATTTCCTTTTTTTATTAGTAAAAAAAAATATTACCCAAGACATATCTTATTGAAAGATATTCACTTCACCTTGACGGTGTTCTATAGCATATGTATAAGGCACATTGTCACAATTAGGGGGAATCAAAATAGTAGATAAGTGATAAAAAGTAATGTGAATTCATGTTATTAGGTCTATAAATGATCTTAGCATTAATATAATTGTTGATTCATAGTTGATCCAAAAATCATTGAAGGGTTATCATAATATAAAACAAAAAGAACAAGTTGTAGTTGTACTAAAGGTGTCAAAAAAAATCAGGCCAAGACACGGGAATGACCCGTTGCCATGCCGGGCATGTTCACAGCATGGCTTGTGCCGTGCCGTGCCGAGGCCAACTGGGCCACGTGCCAGGCCAGGCATGGCTTTGTACCAAGGCCCGTGGACATGGTATTTCAGCACGAGCCAAGATGTGCCCCGACCCACCCAGTCCGATGCCCCCGACCCGAACTAACTACCGAGACCCGACGAATCTGAAAGTTCCGTATGGCCTGAACTTGACCCATGATCTTTTTTGATCTGAGTCCGAGGCCCGATTCATTTCCATTCCAGAAGCTGAAGCTTCTTGAATGAGACTGTTCTACGGTCGAACCGAGCAAATGATAAAAAAATCAATATAAGGCATTGGATTTTGCCTCCAACAGGTATGGGGCAGAATCCGACAATCCTAAAAATTTTGCCAATTTTTTAATTATTAAAAATTTTAAAAAATAAAAAATATATATTTAAAAAAAATCATTTTATTAATCTATAAAACCCTCCCTCGTCTCATTCTGAGATTTATGGTTTTTTAAAACATAAATCTCTTGGCTTTGGTCTTGCTCTTCTCTCCCTCTAATTCTCTCTCTCTCTCTCTCTCGAAATTTTAGCCTTCGGAAATTAAGACGGTACTCAGCTTTGGCCTTTGGACTATGGTGTGAATTGTGGTGCACATGTAGTGTGGATATAAAAAAATAAAGTTTAAGCATTTTAGTTTATGTGTCTTTTTTTATTAATTAGTTTTTAAAGTTTTAAAGTTTTAAATTTAAAAAATTATTCTCTAGCCCAGTATCTCTCTCTCTCTACTATCTAGTCTAAAAAAATATTAAAAATTGACATATAATAATTTAAATAACGAAAAATAAAATTAATTTTAATTTAGAAAATAAAAATCCTAGTAAAAAGTCCAAGACTGCTGAAACTTTGATTTCTCCGGTCACCTCAACTCAAACATCTAAAAAATAAAAAATTTAAAAAATTTCAGTAGTTTGGACCCATTTTAATATAATAAGAATAAAAAAATTTCAGTGATACCGAAAAAGAATTTGCACGATACAAATATTGTACGAAAATTTTAAATTATAAAAGTATGTGTGGGACTAGACACCTTAAGAGGCATGTCAAACTATGCACAAAAAAATATGGTGCATTAGTAACCTAGACAAACCCAACTTAGCGATAAGTTTTTTGAGGTCAGATCCAGTTCAGTCTCAAAGTTTACCCCTTTCATATACCATAATAGTTGGAAAGAAAAGTGATGGTCAAACTGATCATCATGATAGATCTTTCTATTAGATTTTTGGAGGATCAAAGGATAGTCCAAATAGAGGTGTCAAACGGGCTAGGGCCGACCTGGCCCAGCCCAATTTTAGGCTACCCAACCAGGTTACTATGCCACCCGGCACAAACCCTCCGCCCAAAAACCACCAGGTTCAACCCGGTTCGAGTCAGACAAAACCCTAATTTTTTTTAAAAAAATTAGGATTTCGGTGGCGCACCGCCGCGTCACAGCATCACCGTGTATCTTCCCCCTTTCAGGGTTCGGTGAGCCTCGCCTGTCAGGCATCGACTCGTATTGACCATGTTCGGTGCGTAGTCACGCATGTTGTGCCGGCACGACGGGCCCGAGCACGGCACTGTTGCGTGCCCATGATGTCCGATATCTGGACTAGTCACGACGATGCATCTTATGTATGCCTCATCACCCACTATATAGATTCTAAATGGATACTAAATAAAAAATTTTTTAAAATTCTCTGAGATTCTCCATCCTCATAATGGACCGACCATTTTTAAGTGCATGATAAAAATCTTTAGAGAATAAAATTCAGAATAAAATTTTTAGTATCAAATTCGATAATACATCTAATAATAGAGTAGCGATTAACATGTTTATTAGGAATATTAGAGATGAACAATTAGAAAAGAATTTTCACGTTAAATAAATGTGTCACGTGTAGAGATGTCAACCAGGCCGGGTCGACTCGGTCCGACATGAGGCACGGCACGATTCGTCCGTGCCTGGACCAGCTAGGCACAAAAATTTCCTATGCTCGTGTCGTGCCTGTCCACGGCACCAATCTGACCGTGCCGTGCCGAGGCCAACTGGGCCTCGTGCCGTGCGTGACCCAGCATGGTACCGTAGCCCGTGGGCACGGTACCTCGGCACGAGCCGAGAAACTGCCTCAGCGGCAGAAGTTGAGCCCGATGGGCGAGGCTCGCCCAACCCCAAAAGTGAAGAATCGCGTGGCATGGCATCGCGGCGATGCGCCGCCAAAATGGCCAAACCCTAATTTTTTTTAAATTAGGGGTTCAGCCCAACCGAGTCGAACCCACCGGATTCATGCCGTAGGCCCGTGCCGATCTGACCTCCACAAAACCATGTCAAGCCAGGCACACCACGGTACAGTAACCGTGTCGTGGCTGGCCCATCACAGAAGCACGGTCAGGCCACCCCGGCACCTCCCGTTTGACACCTCTAGTCACGTGATTAACCTGATTGTACAAGCGAGGATGAATGTATGTACCCCCACTTTAGAAAACATATGTAACTCACTAAAATATATTCGCACACCTCACATACAACATGAATTCGATAGTCTCTATTTGTCTGCAAATCTTAAGAAAAAGAATTTTCAATCGAATGCGAGATACAATTAAAATTATACTTACCTGATTTTGAAATCATGCGTTGGATAAGAACACGTAATATCCGTGACATCAATAATAAGAGTGACAAATTTATTATTGACTATACTAACTGGACTATAGGAATTTCATTTATGAAAATTTTTTATGACATAATGAACATGTATTCATCAATTTATACTCACACGACTTACATTGTACTCAGGTATATATGCAATATTAGTAGTATATTTAGAAAGTATCAAGATGACTCTACACTTAGCGATATTGTTCTAGTGATGAAAATCAAGTACTTAAAGTGCTAGTCCACCATTCCATCTATTTATTGTCTGGCTGTCAGGATGAACCCTAGGATTAAGGTGAAAAGGGTAGAAAGTATTTTGACTTAAATTTCCTTGTGCATGAACTTAGAAGACACACCTGAAAGGTTTATTCATGAAAAATTAACTGAACTCTTTACATACTACGATACTAGGTATTATGGCAATACTAGTGAGACTCCGAGTACAAACATGGATACCATATTCATAGATGATTTTTCTATTCATTTAGGAAGAAAGAAACGACGAGATGAACTGTCGAATAAGAGTGAGTTATCTCGGTACTTAGATATTGATTACTACTCAATCCTATTATATTCTGTTATTAAAAATCTTGATATATTACAATGATAAAAATCATATGAGTCCGCATATCCCGTGCTATCTAAGATGACACATTATATACTGACTCAACAAGTGTCAAGCATAGCATCGGAGTTTACTTTTTCTGTTACAATGAATGTAATTTCGAATAGGAGATCAAAATTACGTCCAGATATTATTGAGACTTTAACATAAATGAATAATTGAGAGGATTCGAGCTTGGACATACAGAATCATGTTGGGACTGTAACAAAAGCGAATGAGTTGATTAGTAATAATGATCTATGTGATATTGATATTAAAAATGATATGAGGTTTGATGATGTTAATGATTGACGATTACCGGATTACAACACTTATGCATTTTATTTTTTGTTTATTTATTACTTTGAGCCTTGAGTTTATCTTTGTGCCTTTGTGGTTTTTGATTGATGCATTTGATACTTACTTGAATATTAATTTTTTTTGAATTTTCATTTTGCATTGGTTTTTAATTATTATTAATATTTAAGTTTAATATTTTATTAATTCATACATTTAAACTAATATACATTTAGTTTTATAATTTATGTTATTTACAATTTATCTTTATTATAATAAATAAACTTAATGTTCTATTAAATATAATAAAATAAAAATTTAAAATTTAATTATTTATTTATAGTTAACAATTAACATTACCTAATTACTAAAAATAATAAAAAAAATTTTAAAGAATTAAAAACATATAAACATAAACTAAATACTAATTTAAAAAAAAAATTATTAAAAATTAAAAACTAGCTTGTACAAGCCCGACCAGACATTTCTTAACCTGTCGAGCCAACGGGTTGTGCCGGGCCTGACCTGGAGATACTGTGTCGGGCTAGCACGACACGGTTACTGTACCGTACCGTGCCAAGCACGGTGGCCTAGTTGGGCCACCTAAAACAAGGCTGGGTCGGCCCAGCCCAACATATTTGACACCTTTAAGTTGTACATACTAGAATTTACCACAACTAATTTGATATATGCCTAGAGGTGTCAAATGGTGAATCATCTAGCCAACCCAGCAAGGCACAGTGACACGACCGTGTGTAGGGTCATGTCGGAATGTGTCAGACCATCCATACAGAACCCATTGCATGAAAACATAATGGATAACCAGCTTACATGGCCAATCAATTGTACTCAGCCATGTAAGCAAGATCTGACTTACATGGCAGGACTTTTTAAAAATTAATAACCCGCCCATATGACAGTCACCCGACAAAACTTGACCCATGACCCTTAGCTGATCTCGGGTCCTCAGGCCGGTTGACCATGCCACCGAGCCAGACACACGGGTCGTGCCTAGCTCAACACGAAGCATGGCTCACAACAAACCAACGTGGTATGAATTGTGCTATGGGGCGGAATGGCCGAAGACCAGGCACGGTAACTGGCAGTGCCGTGGGTCGTGTCCGGGCTGCCCGGACTGGTTGACACCTCTATATACCTTAGAGATATACAATGGTTGGAACTTTAGGTGTCAACCGGGCCGGCCCGGCCCGGCCCTGCACGAGGAACGGCATGGTTCAGCCGTGCCTGGGCCGGCCCGACACGGAAAAATTCCGTGCCCGGTCCCGTGCCGTGCCCGGGTTTGGCACGAGCCGTGCCGTGCCTGGCACGAGCCGTGCCATGTCATGCCTAGCACGAGCCGTGTCGTGCCGTGCCTGGCCCAGCACGGTTCGGGCCGCGGCACGGCACACCGGCACTAGTTTATCCCGTGCCGGGTGTCCCGTGAGCCCGACCCCACGATGCCCCTCCCACAAAAAAAGACCACGGGTCAGGTCTGATTCGACCCGTTCCGCGGTCCCCCGTATCCCGAACCGCTCGGACATGCAAGCCGAGCGGGCCAGGCAAAGCACGGCCTGCCGTGCTTGCGGGCCGTGCTGGGCCCGGGTTTTTTAAACCGTGCCGGGCCGGGCACAGAAGCAAGATCGTGCCCTAAAAAAACAGGCCGGGCCGGCCCGTCCCGGCACGTTTGACACCTCTAGTTGGAACTCTCACTAATATATTTAAATATTTTTGATGAATAGTTACTATACTTGTGTATCACAATGGCTTTCAATATGTGTCACGAAAAAAAAGAAGGCATTTCTAGGAGAGTCCAGATATGCAATACCTTGCCACGGCACACTGCAAAAAACACTGCACCAGATGTTGATGTGTCTGTCAACTTAGTGATATAGTCCTGGATTTAAGAAACATACCCCCATGATAGAACCGTAGGACTACAAAATATGATAAATATCTGAGATAATTTATTTGCCATTAACAACCTTAATCGCCGTGGGAAACAAAGAAGATTGCCTTGGTTCTACAACAGGTTTCTTATGCTTGCAAATTCTTTCCCATATAGATGTTGAATTCGCATGGCACTGCATCCACACACAATTAAACATCATGAACTAAAAAATGGACATGGTGTTATCAGCTTTTTCTGCTCCATTACCATATTTTTCCAGCATTCAATGGATTGTTCTAGAAGGTAGTAAGATGGAAAAAATACAAGCAGCCCACCAGGTACAATTCGAGCAAAATTCACTGAAAAGAAAAATAATTAAAAGAAAAAACATTAAATAAATTTATGGAGGTCATACTCAGTGCAGAATGATCCTGCTTAGGGCGAAGCCTATGACTATGAGAGGTTAATATAGAGGTGTCAACAATGCCTGGCCCGGCACGGTCCAAAACCGTGCCTGATCCCGGACAGTGCCACCCCATGGCACAATTCGTGTTATGTTGGGTTGATGCGAGTCATTGCTCATGCCGAGCTAGGCACGACCCATGTGTCTGACACGATGACATGACCCACCGGCTATGTAAGCAAAATCTTGCTTACATGGCCGGGTCAAATCTCGTCAGGTGACCGCCCAACAGGATAGGTTATTTTTTAGAAAAAAATATGACCGCATAAGTCAAATCTTACTTACATGGCCGACTGCAATTGTACCTAGTTCCAATAGGGATAGTCTAGAATTTGGCCATACAACCGTATCATGCTAGGCCGGTAAGCTAGTTCCCGTGCCGTACCTGGCACAGCAAGCGAATCATACTGTACCATGTCTAGCACGGCCGTGCCTCACTCAAATGGGTCATGCCGACACTGCACTGCCAATTTGACACCTCTAGGTTAATATCTCAATAACGTATCTCCAAAAATCGGAAAGGCTGAGTTAGACGAGTCTCAAATTTAAGACCTACTGTCCTTAAATGAATGTACTTGTTATCGCACAAAGGTATGACCTCCAACACATGCATGCAACAAGAAGACTTACCCAAGTAATCATTTATATCAATATTATTCTGGCTCAAAAACTTTTAACCTCAGAATTCTAATGAGAACTGTAATGTTATGTATTGACACACAAAACTTTAAATATATTAATAAATGCAAAAACCTTACATACCTATAGCATTCCCAAGGTCTTGTTTATAATCCAAAGAATCGCGATTTCTGTAAGATGAGTTGAATGAACGACCAGATGGGCCAACTGGCAAAACACCAGCCCATATCTGTTTTGAGGTTATCACGTGGGGGTTTTCGAGTAAAATTGGAAAATCTCTGGGTTGATCATCACAATTTACTTAGTTACAAATCACTTCATGTGAGATAAGATATAATTTACGAACAGACTCACAGTCTCAACTCATGTGCTAAAGAATCTAATGGAGACAATGTTCCAGATGTTAATATCATTGAGCCAACGCCGACCTTAGATAAGTATTCCATGGCGATGCCTGGATTAAAACACCACCAACTGAGAGTCCTAGATGGCCTACCTGCACCACATAAACAATTATATTTCATGAAAGGTAACACCTATTCATTAAGAATATATAGTTCCATTTCCCTCTCTCAATTCCTGGTATGTCTTCCATGCCAGATACCATGTCTATAAATAATGATCATAAACAGAAATTATAAGACAAAGCATGATGAACAAGATAGGTAGGGCTACTTTGACTACTAAAAGAAAAGTGGTAAGAGAAATAAGAAAAAGGAATGAGCATTTATAAGTATAACACACTTGTTGCAAGAAGAATGAACATACTCAAGATGTGCATACAATTTTACATCTCATGAAACAATGTTCATACTTTAGACAGGCAGGGACAAGAGATCAGGCTGTTTTTCCTAGATGAAAGTCAACCAAGGGCCCTCTCATCAGGATAATCAACATCACTAGAGGCAAGCATTCCACATAGGGTTGCAACTTGGGTGAGTCAACCCGATCTATCCCAAACCCAACTAAAGGTTTAGGTGGGGTTCGGCACTCATTTTTGACACTCATATCGGGCTCAGGTTGATATCAACTCAAACTAAATCCGGGTTGGACTAGAGCATATGTCTCAGGTTATTATATAATCCGGGTTGGACTAGAGCATATATAAGTTTATATATATATATTTAAACTTATGTGTTCCCTTCAAGTTCAAGTTGAGCGCCAGACATATCTAGCAAAATATGAGCTACCATCAAATATGTTATTATATAATCAAATCAAATACAAAAGTTTATTATTTCATCATTTTTTCTATGCTGTGAATAAGCAATGTTGATTATTTTATATTTAATTGTGTTTTATTAATGGATGTAAATGTGTAATTTTTTATTTTGATTTATGTTATTTCTCAAAATTCATTAAAGTTTTTAAAATGTTCATATCATAAGATATTTCTTTCCATGCATATTTTTAATTTTTATTAATTTTGTTTCCTGCAATGCTACTTACGACTCAACCCTACCTAACCGGAGTTCAATAACTTTTGTTGGGGTTGGGCTCAAGTTAAAGGATTCGGGTTGAAACTCAGGTTGAGTTATAATTTGGTTTAACATATGCTGAAATTGGGTTGAGCTCAGATTAGCTCTCAATCCAATCCCACCCACCCAAGTTGCAGTGATAATTATAAACTATAATATAATCACATCACACATACTTTCTAAATTTTAAGTATTATCACTTTCTTCACTTTTATTATTATCATAGACTACAAAATAATTAATTAAAGAATTAATAATTATATTACAAATATTTATTCTATTATTTTCTATTTTGATCGATTCTAGTGTATATCAAGTCATAATAAATAATGATCATGTCATAGTTTTAAAAAACACAAGGCACACCAAGGAGCAAAGGTTTCTTGGAGCCTTTAATCGCAAGGCGCGCATAAGACGTGAGCTTTTGTAAAGTGAAATATGATTTTTGATGCACATAAATTTTTATTAAATATGATTCTATTAATAATAAAATAAATATTCCTAATATTTAAATAAATGTTAATGAAAAAAATAAATAAAATTATATAAATATAATATATATTTACAAATTTTGAGAATAAATGTGTTTTTTAAAAAAATTATAGTATATAAGACGCGCTTCTTCAATAAGACGCATGCCTTGGAAAGCAAGGCGCTATAGCTAGGGAGTAGTTGTGCCTTGAGCCTAAGCGTACCTTAACCGCAACTTTCACAACTATGGATCATGTTTCTAAGAACATTGACTATGATAATATTAGACTAGTTATTTTTATCCTTTCTCATGTTGTATATTTTTCTAACATTATCTTTCATCAATTCTAACTTGTCATCCATACTTTTACTCTTTCGAATATCATATAAATTCTGAATTTTCATTAAAACTTATTATTAATGGGTCATAGTATTAAACAACACAATTCTGTTATCTTTCTTTTTCATGTTATACGTGAACAACTAACCACGTGCACTTGATGGATATCATAAAAAATGAACCACACGTTCTAGGTTCCACATTAAAAATGCCCATTTAATGGTTGGACATCTTAAAAAATTTTCTGTACTCTAAATTTTATCAATCTTATTTAGTTAAGTTAAAACAGAGTTAAGCATGAAAAAGATTTTTTATTGGCATGAGCAGTGTAAAAAAAATAGACTAATCTTTTCTACCCAACAAATCTAATTGAAATTAGTATAATTTATTCTATTTGATTAATATAAATATTTGAAAATCTCGTTAGATAAAAACCCAATTTAGATATAAAAAGCATAACATGATATAATATTACAATTTCAACATCTCCTTCATGTCGGTTTTATATATCATGTGCATTAGAATTAAAGCAAAAAAAAACAAGAATTTTGATTCTCTCAACATTTTCACGAAGATATTTTTTTTTATTTTCATAAATATATCTATAGAATAATATATGATAAAAATATGAGTTATATGAAATAGTTTATTTTATATTTTTTCTTATTCAGACAGCAATCAATTTTATATATTTTATCTGCTCATAAAAAAATTATACCCAATACAGAAAGATCCTACTTAACGCAGAATTTATGAGATATTAATATCTCTCATAAAAAACTAGGGTAGCAACACAAGCAGGTTGGATCGGGTTGAGTGTCAACTCAAACCCAACTCAAATTCAAAAAAGATCAATCCAAGTTATGACCCAACTTGAATTTATCAACCCAAAACTAACTCAATTTGATATATTGAAACTCAAATTGTGATAAGATTGAATTCAAGTTGGATCGTATTATAGTAATATAATAAAAAAATAATAAAAAGTAAACATTTAATCTTTAAATAATATAAAATTAAAAAATTATTAGTTTCTAAATATTTCTTTAAATATCCAAATTTATATAATACACAATATCATTAAAATTAATTATAATTATTTTGGATATAAATATTTTAGCTTTTTAATTCTTGACTTTTATAGGCATAGAAAAAAGCTCTTCATCAATTTGAACGATATAAACAAGCATCTAAATTTGATGAGATCACATTGAAAAAAAGTACACTCATCAAATTGATCAATTTGAAGTTTGTCCATATTGCTCAATAAAAATAAAAATGAGTTCTCTTATGCCTATAAAATCAAGGTACGAGTTTTTTTTTTGTTTTTTTTTTTTGATTTCCTGACTTTTTTCTTGAGATTGAATTTGATTAGTGTTGCTAAGCTCGAGCCCGAAGCCAACCAAATTTAGTTCGAGTTGTATATTTTCAACTCAAGCCCGACCCAAACACAAGAAAACTTCAACCCATACCCATTTTTTCCTAGGTTTGGGTTAGGATTACAAGGTTGACTTTACACAAATTACATCCCTATAAAAAATTAAATATTATTTATATACTTGACTATGACAAAAAAAGTAGTGAGAATCAGTTTAAAAAACATGATATTTTATGTAAAATGTCAATAAAATATGAAACTAGTATTTAGAGTCATGTAGATACCTAGACTAGAGGGGTAGAGCCATCAGGCATAAGATCTGAAGTCCAGAATGCATAGCACAATAGTTTGAAATCTTTAGATAAATTGTAATTTAAGGCATGATCATAATTTTAAAAGGCATCGACATGCCTTATGGGCACTTCAATCAAGGTATACTTGGCGGCGCATTCCTACCCAATTGCATGTTCTAGCAATTGGAACAGGCATATTTAAAATTTTGTGCGTGTGTGTTATAGAAAATCATAGAATATAACTATTTAATAAATGAAAACTTGTTTTACTAGTAGGCATAAAAAATGACTAAGTTATCAAGAATCATTTCTAGCTTCTAATTCTCTCAATCTTTTTCATTATTTTTCAATAATATAAGATTTTCAAAGTAATATAATATATATACAATTGAACCTTTTTAAATTAATACTCAATAAATTATTAAACTCTCTAAAATAATATTTTTCTTCAATCTCTACATGGGCTAATTGAAAAATCATCAATTTCAAAGAGAGAATAAGATAATATATTTTTAGAAAATTCTTATATAATTATATGATCCCATTAATATCATAAATTAATAATTTTTTAAAATAAAAATATAACTAAGATAATTAGTGAAATATGATTTAGTGTTTGTCTATTTTTTTTTAACTTAAATCTAGTTGGAGCTCAACTCAAATTTTTCTTATTGCATCAAAAGGTTTAGGTATTTTATTTACCAAAAAATTATGAAGAGTCCTACATGTGATAAATTCTTCATTACATATAAATGGCTTAGAAGACATTGTATCATCTTCAGCTTCATTATCAATATTATTTTGAAGGATGGTATCTTTAATTTCTTCTAAACTCTGAATCTCTAAATATGTATCTTTTTCATTCAGGTAATCCAATAGTCCATTGACATCCATTTTATTATAGTAACCGAGATCATTAATTATAACTTCAAATTCATGAATATTATTTTCACAAGTGCGTTGATCTAAATTCCTTAAAACTAGTATATACATATACATGTATATATATAGATATACATTTATATATCTATATGTATATACATATACATGTATACTTATTTACATCTATATCCATGTGTATATCTATATGGTTACATATATGTGTGTGTATATATATGCATGTTTGTGTATATATGCATATGTATATGTACATACATACATATATATATATATATGTATGTACATATATGCATTAATATGTATATATCTATATCCATATATGTACATATACATATATAAATATATATCCACAAATATATATATATTGAATTATTAAAATTTTATTTTTTTTTTAATTTTAAAAATTATATTATAGGGAAACACTTATGATATTTTTTTTTATGTTTAATATATTTTATTTAATTATATATTTTTAATATATAAAAATTATAGATAATATTTTGTGAAATATATAATTTTTACATTTATTAGGTTGATTACACCTCAAAAAAAATACACCTTAATTGAACCTTGGGTCTCAAGGCTTCAAAAGGATTTTACACCTCAATACGCCTTGTGCCTCAAATAACTATGATTCAATGATCTATTATATAGCCTTTGAACCTTGAAAAAATAATTATAACTCAGTGTGCAATGTCAAGCAACTATCCCAAGTATGTCCTAACCTCCCATAAAAAGGACAAGTCACTAATATCTTCCTACCTCTAAATGAACCTGTGTCAAGTCTCAAAACTCTCTCATCACTACTTTGTACTATAGAAATCACAATACTACGACTAATCATATCAATTCTACTCAATCTAAATATAATTATAGTTACCGGAGTCATTACCTAATATACATCTAAAAGAGATGAAAGTGTCTTTTCCCCAAGAATTTATGTTTGCAAACCAGCATATTGCTCTCCTAATAAATGCATATAAGAAATACTATATACATGCTCACCAAGTCATCTCAACATATTATGATATATCAATACATGTACAACAATAACAATTCTTTCAAACAGTTATGTTCAAGTCACATAGTGAGTCTTCTCATCTTTGTTAGTCAATATATGCATTCATAGCTGAGTAATAGCATCATATAAATAAAATATCCTAGAATAATACATCAAAATGATCATCCTCTTGCAAGTATCACAAAAGTAAAACATATTTAGCAAATTGTAATCAATCATCACAGATGAATTATTGGTTGTGTATCAATCTACATCCACTTATCAGTCTTAATTTGAGGTGAGTTTTTTAATAAGTGACTCATGTATCCTTAGGCAACAAACTACATTCTCATCGATGTAAACCAAAAAGAGAAAATATATACTCTCAATTTCTATTGGATTATCCCAGTGATCTTACCTTGATTCCAATTATATTTTTATTTCACAATAATACACACTTCTACACAAAATAAAAAAATTAAATTACATAAACAACCAAAATATTTTTTATAAAGAAAAAGTGGACCACAAACCAAAGCATTGCAACATGTCCTATAATAATTTTGGGATACTCTTGTTTTTAAAATTTAAAATTAAACTATTTCAACACCCAAGAAAGTTAAATGGCCAGGAATCACTTCTAAAAAATTATATATCATCGCCAACACGTCTACCACCATGTCGAGCATCGTGGATTCTGCTAACAATGTCAAAAAAACCTTATTTTACCCAAAACACATCATCATACATACAACCCCAAACTATGAAATTCAACCCAAAATACTCACTCTGCATGAGTATTTTACAATAACAATGTGGCAGCACTGTTTCCAGCATTGAAAACCCATGGCAATTATCATTGCCAATGCTCCTAGGGGGTGCACCATCACCCATGAACCTCAAAGTCACACCCCTATGTCAGAGAATAAGCTATGAACCCATGTTTGAGTTACCAAACTTATGATAAGGTTTTTGCACCAGTATAAAATGAGAAAAAAAGAAGAAAATTTTAAAATAAAAAATTAAATTTCAATCAAATGAAAATTTAATTTAAAATACAACATAAATCATATATATATATATATATATATATATATATATATATATATATATATATATATATGATTAGAGCAGCATATTTTTTTTATAGAATACAATAATATAAAAATAAATAAAATAATAAAAAATAAATTAAGACTCAATAAAAAAAAGTAAATATATGTAATTATAATTTTGTTTAAAGCTACCACATCATTTTTTTTCTAGAACACCAAATTTTTTTGAAGATGTTAAATCATCTAGTTCAAATTATTAATGTTGTTGATGATAAAAAAAATCCTGGTAGAAATAAATATAGAAAGTTGGGAATAGTACTAAGAAGATGAAGCTTAAATAGTATTTAAGAGTGTCGAATTGTTTTTTTTTATTTTATAAATTGCACTTTAATTTAGATAAAAGAGTTCTCACATTAAAATGAGATTCTCTTTATCATTTTTCTACGTATAATCATTATTTTTCATTGAGTTATTATATATGAGATTTTTACGTCCCATAAAATCAAAGCAAAGAGAATTTTTCTAAATAAGCATTGCAATTGAGAATGTTTCATTGAGTTTTTAAAATATTTTTTACTAGGTATATATATTTATTTTCCAAATGACTTGAGCCCAATAATGATTATAGAAGAAATATAAGGCATACCTCTATTAAGAATTAAAAGATAAGATGTATTTTTAGTGGGTACTTGGTATTCCAAATTAATTTTATTGGCAAGAGAAAATAGAATATTTATTATTAGATCCATCAATTGATGATAAGATTGTTAATTTTAGATTTAAATGACTATTTTGGAACTTTCAATATTATTTATCAATTAGAGTAATGGTTGAGAAATTTAGGATCGTGTAGCATCCTTTTATTCTTTCATAATATCTCATACATGTGACATTGTTGCTTTATTGATTAGTTTAAGTCTTATAGAGTAAGAAAATTAGTTTATCTATACTTTTTACTTTGTCTTGTTCACTTGATTAATGATTCAAGCCATAGGGGCTCTTCCTATTAAGACAATCCCTATCTAGCAAGAAGATAGAAAGAGCAACTATAGATTTACATTTGAGAAATTAATTTAGTTATACTCATAATATTCAAATTACAAAAAATAGAACATAGTCAAGACAATTGTTAGCTATTATATCACAAGTAATGATGGATTAATTTTGAGAGCATTGAGGCTCGGAGTCAAACTACCTACATCATATGAGAATCTACATAAAATATACTCACTGATACGATTAGTATACTCAAAGAGGAGTAAGATATATTTTCTTTTGTGTCAGTTACAATTTTATCCCTATCTTTTGGTACAATGATCTTTTTAGCGCTCTCATTTTTGACTATTAGTAATTGATTTAAAAACAAATAATTATATCATATGATATACCTTGTATATCAACATGATATGCCTTATTTTGTGTAATACATAATGAGTAAACTACCAATAACAATAATCTCATTGGTCATATGCAAAGACTTGTCATTTTTATTTAAAAATTATTTATTTTTCTTATATACTTATAATATAATTCAATAAAAAAAAATCTTACATATTATCATTTCAAATATATTCATATATAATGATGAAATAAAGTTAAAATATAAAAAAATACATAACAATAAAATATCAAAAATGAGTAAATTACAAATAACAAGTACAACATGATCAAAAAATATATAAACAATGAAAAAATAAATATCACCTATCATTTAAA
Organism: Sapria himalayana; assembly: GCA_029783825.1. NCBI lineage: Eukaryota > Viridiplantae > Streptophyta > Magnoliopsida > Malpighiales > Rafflesiaceae > Sapria > Sapria himalayana. Next base: position 7,796,656 of record JAREIK010000385.1, read on the forward strand.
GTTACAAAATCTCTATCATTGAAAGCACTCTTGCATGCTACATCTTTTTCCACTAATGGTGCATTTATATCATAATCTTCATTTATCAAGAAAAGAGTTAGTGAAATCCTAGAACTAAAAATTATCATTCCCAGTGTAGACATGTTACCATAATTATTTAAGACGCAAGGCGCACTGAGACACAAAAGCCTTTTGGGGCCTTAAGGCACAAGACGCACTTGAGGCGCGGGTTTCTTTATTCAAGACACACCCAGCCTAATACATATAAAAATTATATATTTTACTAAATATAGTCTTTAATTTTCATCTAATAATAAACTAAAGAACATCAAAAATAAAAATCAAATATTAATAGTACTCCTATCATCCAAATATTCAAAGTTTCAAAACAAAATAACAAATATTCAAAATTCTAAAACAAAATAAACACTCATATATCTACATCTAAATCTAAATCAAGAAAATCTTCATTAGTATCATCCTCATCATCAATCTTTCACTCTCTCTCTTCTTCATCTTCCTCTCCCGATGAATAGATCATCTCTTCATCTTCATCAATCAAAGCAAGAGTAAGAGTATGTTTAGAGCTAAATGGTCTTGACTTTGGTTTTGGTGTTGGTGTTTGTGTTTTGCTTGGTTTAGCTTTTGTATAAACCCTAAGCTCCTCAGCTCCACTAGCTCTTACAACATCATCCCATGTTAAATCATCACCTTCAAACACCAAATCATCTTCTGCAACATCTTCATCTTTTATTCTTCTCATCAATCATTCGTTGCTATCATCTATTTCTTTCAAGATAATGGGATCAATGGTATGATGCTCAGTGTATCTTTTCATCAAGATTCAATTGTACTTAATGTACACTAAATCATTCAAGCATTGGTGGTCCAACCTGTTTCTCATCTTGCTATGAATCTGAAAAAACAAATAGGAGAAGAAGAGAAAGAATGAGAAGAAGGGCATACCTGGCTTGACGTCTACCGCCGCCGAAACTGGAAGTCGATGCCTGCTGCGCCTCACCCACCTACGCCTCGCCTGAAGCGAGGTGTTTTTCCCGGGAGTGGTGGCACCTGAGCTTTAGGAGCGCCTCAGGCATGCCTTTCATAACTATGCATGTCACCCAATCTTTCACTAGCTCTAGCATGCAATACGATGTCATTTGGGACAATTTTCTTCTTTATTTTTTTTAGAACATTTATATTTGAGATTATTTTTCAAATTTTTTTTTGGTTTTTAGTTTGGATTTCAAAATCTTAATTTGATATATTAAAATATTTGATGAATTTTTTTTTAACTTGGCATGATTGAGACATTGAAAAACATCACTAATACACTCCTATTAGTGTTAATAGCCTTTGGATTTTAAGTAGATTGGATTAGAGTCGACTATTTTGACGCAAAAATGACCAAAACAAATTGACCTAAATTTCTATAGTTTTTTTAACCTAGATTTCTATAGTTATTGGTCAGTTTTCATAAATTTTATGATGATTACAATAACTAGAAATGAAATTATTCTTACTGCACATATGTGGCGATGCTATCATCAATAGTTGATTTAGCACTTAATAACAATAAGATAGGAATGATGTTCATGTTATATTTTTTATTATTTACATGACATGCAAGCAATTGTATGATTATATAAATATTAATATATCGAATCTCATAAGAACTTCAAAGTTAAATTTATTTGGAGGAGAATAATATTAAAATAACTAATCACTTAATTAATTCTTGCATTGCATATATATATATTTTTGAGATTATACCTTTGTAAATTAGCAAATATCTTCGTCTAAGGATGATAAATATCTAATTCGAGACTTATCATATATAGTTTATCCAACTTTCAAAGACAAGTCTATCGAGATATTAACCGCTCCCAAATCTCATGCTACAATAGAAAATCTTGTACATTAGGTTGTACAACCTCCACAACCACATCACATATAATAAAGTTTGAAATTTAGTTGAGTTGTATTCTTCCCAAAACTTTCAATTACTTGAGTATTAACATTTTGAAGATTAGTTTAAGATTAGTTACTATATAAAGTTAGAATTATTTAACTAGTTTTAAAAATTCTTACTAATACTTACCAATCTTGTTGCAACGATAGAACTACTTGATAAAAAGATCACCCCAGTAGGATTCTTTATCTTCCCTCTAGCAAACATACATTTAGTTTATAGGACTCACATAAATAACGAACAAAAGTTCCCCCTTATAGACATACAAGTAATTTAGAAGACTCGCATAATTAATAAACAAGAGTTCCCTACTCGAGCAAAAATAACTAGAGAATGATCTAACTCTTGACTATTAACAATAGTAGATAGGGTAATCCACAATTTGTTAGACATGCATGATAGAGGTAGAGAAGGCACGAGTGGCTTAGAAGTTTCATGATTTACTCTCATTACATGAAAAACACATTCGAGACATTGATTTAAGTTTACATCCAGAGTTATGGAAGATGTTCATTCAGACTTCAAAATTTGAAAACCATGTTACTTGACCCACTCAAAGTTTCCACTAAGTTCAACCATTAATATCATCATGATCTCTAGAGATAAGTATATTAGATTTCACTCTATAGATGCTAAAAAATTTTTTGGAGGGTCAAGTACTAGAGCTTTCTCCTCTATTTATTTTACTCCAAATATTTAGATGGTTGCCTCTAGAGTCAAGAGGTATGTCAAAGGAAATCATCTTTGTTCTTTTCACATTCAAATTTTAGAATTTTAATTATGTTATAATAATCAATAGTATCATTATTCAGACCAACAATTATAGTAATACCAATATTAATCTTATTATTTTATTTCATATTCTTCACAACCCTGAGTTTCCTCAAAATCTAATATTAGTTGGTTGTCTTGCTGAATCATTAAATTAAAATTTTATTTTTTCTCATTCAAATATTTCATTGCAAGATTTACAAAATTTAATGATGACTTTGCAAAGAACAAAGATTTTTGGATTATATATCTTCTTTTTTATACTTTGAGTAACAATTTGAAGGTTTAGCTAAGATCTATCTTTTATTTAGGACATGTCAATTACAAAAATATACTAGAGATTCCTATCACTCATGATGATTCCCATTATTTTGTTACATATATTAATGATTACATGTATTTTATATGGGCGTGCTTATTTAAATAATGAAACAAATTTTTAATATTTTTATGCATTTTAAAAATGGTATAGTTGTGTTTTTGATATTGTGTTTTTTATATAGTAATGAGAGCACTCTATATATGGGTTTCCTCTATAGGTTCTTGTATTTACATAAAGGTTAGTTTTTCATTTATGGTCATTAAAGCTTGTATGATATTTTTGATTATATGTTTACTATTCATATGGTGTCAAAGGAATGGGCCATGTGAACACTCGCATGAGTACAAGAGAGTGTTTGCATAGTATGTAGATGCACAAGCATGCACCCTATGAAGGAGGTATAAAAGTGAGTTGCACATTTAGAGCATGTAATGTCAACCCAATGCTACCGTTGTAGTAGAGTTAACAATGCCAATGATGGGTTAGCATCGATGTGTAGGTGCACATGTAGTTGTAGTAAGCTAAGAAGCACAAACATGAATACTGCCACGGAGATACGACACAGCGGGACACGAGAACATGACAAATTTTAAAAAACTAAGATACGAATAAAACAAGGATATGACATAATAAGATAAAATAAAAATAATTATCCTTATAAATATTATCCTTAAAAAACAATTTAGATAAAAAAAATATTCAAACGTTATTTTTATAAATATTCAAACACAAGCATTAAAGAATAGCATTTCCTTTTGAATTAAATAAAATGACATTTAGTTCAGGTTCATCAAGAGAAATATCCACAATCTCAAATTTCAGCATTCTCTATATCCAATTGAATCAAAACCATCACCTCCAAATTATTACTTAGCAGTTAGCACACCATTTCTCTGACATTATCGGAGTATCGATTTCCAGTTTCCAATCCAATTTTTTTGTGTCATTTTTGTGTTTGTGAGAGAATCGCATGTTTACTCTAAGGAAAAAAAGCAAAAACCAAGGTTAGGGTTTTTTTAAGTCCAAAAAAAAATGCCTATAATTAGGAGAGTGTGTGAGCCTTTATTTCTGAATAAAACTTGAGTTTCACATATATTATCGTATTCATATCTTTTTTTTTACCTATTTTATTATTTATTTTGATGTTACTATGACACTTAAGTCTCCCTCTAAGTCATTATCTTATTTAGGATAGTGTCAAACTATGTTAAAAAAGATAAATATCTTCTTTTTAATAAAACCTACTAACTAATATCTCGACATTCAAAAAAATTTATTATTAATTATAGATGTGCGTTCACTGTGAAAATCTATATGAAAAAAGTAAACAATCTAAAAGAACATATTGTAAGAAAATTTACACAAAAATTTAAAGTGAATTATCAAGATATTTTTTTCTCTAGTGAACAAAATAATTTAAATACAAATAGTTATATTACTATCAATATCTAACATATAAAAAATATATCAATTAGATATTAAGAATATATTTCTTCATTGTGACCTTGAAAAAAAGTATGTATTGAGCCGCCACCAAATTTTTGAGTTGTGACAGAGCAGCCAATTCAATTTCCTAGCAACTTCATGTGCTAATTCAATATGTTTATGATATTAAAATATTGAGTAGTAATATTATTCTTAAGTATAATTCAAGTGAGTTTTCCCATATACTGATGTACAAATGATGATTCATAATATATCATATGCTTAACTATGTTTCCTAACAACTTCACATGCTAATACAATATGTTTATGATATTAAGATATTGAGAAATAATATTATTCTTGAGTATATTTCAAGTGAGTTTTACATATCTTGATGTATAAATCATGATTCATAATATATCATATGCATAAATACCTCCTCCCCAAAAATAAAAAAATTAGCATCTAATTAAATAGTTATAACATTTCCCTTACATAAAAATATTATAGCTTTATATCTTCTCTGAATAAAATGAATATTTTTATTGCCAATGAGACATGGAAACTAAGATCTAGACATTTTGGCAAACTAATAGTTGAATGAATATGAATGTTCATCATAAAGACTATGTCTAATGAAAAGGTAGACGGGCAAGAAATTGAATTGGTTTCCAAAGATTTTAATCAAACATATAGAATTGACTATTAAAATACATTTTCTTCAATGACTAATACCACCTCAATCAAATTATTTCACTTAAAATATATCACGAGTAAGTTATGCATTTGATAAATATAAGTAATATATTTTTCATAAGAATCTTGAAATATATATATATGAAATATTCACTAAATTTTATAATATTGAATAAAATAGATCATGTGAAAATTATAAGAAATATTGTACGAGCTAAAGTAATTATACATAGCCTGATTTAATAGATATTATTCTATTATTATATCTTTTAGGTTTCATAGATATATTTTTTATTACTTCTACAATTCTACAATAATAAATATAGTTCAAGTAATAAATTTATATTATACTAATTTTTATTGATGACCTTATTATTACAAAAGATTATCAATTAGTATCTCTCAATTGAATTGACACTTTAAATAAAATTGCAGATGAAAATTTTTGGTTACTCTTTTTACTTTCTTATGACCAAGATTACTTAAGGAGATTGGATTTACAAGTTTGATACTAATTATTTTGTTTTATGACAAAAATTAAAATATTGCATTGCTTACTACCCAAACTTCCATGAATGAATGAAGATTATTTAATTAGACTATCATTTTGTCTGAGAAAAAATTTAGAAAAATTATATCATAATTTATATCCCAACTATAAACTAGCTTTCAAACATCATTATGAAGACCTTTAAAAATTATTAGATTATTTATTTTTCCTTCAAAGTTAGAGTCAAAGACACGAGCACTTTATCTTGAGGAAGGGGTTGGGTTATTTCATTCTATTCTTGTTGTGCATAAACTAATCCTATTTTATAAAATAGTACTCTCATCTAATTATGTGTATGTCTACCCACACACACACACACACACACACACACATATATATCATGGTGTTAATGAAAGATACAAGCATTTTATTCATTTTATTACTTGAAGAAATCCACAATACACGATAACAATACATAGTAATGGCCTAGAAGTAGCACAGTAATGGATGGTAAGTCATCAAGTTTAGGCATAATAATCACAGCAAAACAGAAATCATGATACAATGCAAAAGAAATCTGAAGTAGAACAAATAGTGGCAATATATATATGCTTTGTGTTTCATATATTCATCTTCATAGTATGAATAAAATACATGCCCAATTAAATAATGATGAAGTATGACTGGCACACATTTACAACACTCATGATCACTCTTCTAAAAAAAAACATATCACATTGAAAGAACCCTAAAACCAGATGACCACTTAAAAACAATAATGATTTTAACATCTCTTATTTTTATGGGTAGTGTTCCTATCAAATAACTCATGTTACACTAACACTTAAATAAATTAGACCTTTCAAAATTAAAAATCTCTAAATTAAATGGCTAGTGATAGTCACAATGTTGGACCCATAATTAGAATTAGAGATCAGTGCACAAAATTCCTGTTCAGCATGTGATCTCTGATCTATGAGAGGCTAATATCTTAATAAACTTACCTTCAAAAATCAAAGAAGCTGTGTCTGATGAGTCTCAAGCCCAAGACCTATTACTCTTGAACAAAGGTGTTAGCTATCATACCAAGACATGAACTCTAATAAATTAAAACCTTGGATAAATTAAAGCCCAAGACCTATTACTCTAGTTCCGGTGAATTTAATTTATAGAGGCTCTATTAAATATTTCAAAAAATTACTTCTCACCAAAGTCAACCTGACAAAACATCATTTTTTGTTATTTTTACCTTTATAACCATCCAAAGTACTTGCACCATTTTCCTGAACATGGACCTAAAACGAAGAAGAAAAGAACAATATCACAAAAATATACTAAAAGGCCATTATCCACACCTAATTGTTTCATTTCTCAATGTACACGAATTAGCATGAGGATCATCAAATTCCAAACTCACCCGATAGAAGTTTGCATGAGCATTGCCTTCTTCTCTAAAGATTATTCCAAGAATATCACCAAAACTCTCTAACCTGCAAGCACCCTTTTCCCTGTTGTGTTTGTCTTCCTCGAGAAGAACAACAGCTTCGTCAATTATCCCAATGAGCTTAGAAGAAGTTTTGTGTGTTATGTTAAGATCTGCTAGTAATTGATAAATATAAGGTCCAGGTTTAGTGAATCCAAGCTCTTTTGATTCAATAGGCAATTCAGCAATGAGCTTTTCAAGCTTCAGAAGAAGGGCTGCGAGCGTTGAACAATAAACTCAATAGAAATATAGCTGGTGAAAAAAAACCAAGTGACCTATTGTGAGTCAAGTAGAGGTATCAAATAGGTCGTACCATGTCACTGTATCAAACAATCCATGTCAGAACTCATTGCATGAAAATACAATAGAAAGCAACTTACATAGCAGTCAATTGCAATCAGCCAGTAAGCAAGATCCACCTTACATGGCGAGATTTTTTTAAAAAAAAGTAAATAACCCGTTCCATCGGGCGGTCCCCCGACAAGACTTGACCCATGACCCATAGCTGGTCCTTGGTCACCGGGCTGGTAGATCGTGACACCGGGCCAGACACATGGGTCGTGCCTAGCCTGGCACAAGGCACAGCTCGCGCCAGCCCATAACGGCACAAACCGTGCCATGGGGCCATGAAGCCAGGCCAGGCAAAGCTGAACTGTGCCATGCACAGGCCGCCCGGCCTGGTTGACACCTCAAGAGTGACAACATTTGCATGCCATAATTTATCTGTACCATAATTAAACAAAACCTCTTAGAATTGCAAAGTTTTCAGGGTTTTGGGATTTATGATTCAATTCTCCCCGTGATGCAGCAAGGTCAATACAAGATTTTGTTTCAGAAATGCAAGCAGTCAGAAGCCCAGAAGGCAATTCAAAAGATGCTGCATCTGAACACAAGTTTTCCTGCATTCAATATGCTAGTCTTAAGTTCACAGATACAAATTCTACCTTATTATCAGACTTTGTTTATCATCAACTTACCAGGTTGTGAGCTTCATCAAAAATGAGTATGCTGTCAGTCAAGTTAATTGTGAGAGATTTTCTATATCGTTGATCAATAAGATAATTATATGGAGCAAACAAAATATCAACAGTTTTATGGAGCTCTCTCGATAGATAATAAGGACACCTAAAAACATTCAAAAGAACAATAATCATCAAGCATCCACTGCCACAATTTCAGTTAAATATAATAAATCTATGAAGAGAGCCTACGGTCCAAATTTTTTGCCGATATTAACCAAATCCTCTATGTCAATCGGCTCCTGACCAAGGTGGGGATTCCGCTCCACATAATCTGCAATTGAATTGAAATGTGCAGATTAGTCAAGCTCCCTGCAAGAAATAACTGATGCATGAATACTAGCTTGACTCTGACGATTTTAATTATTTTTTCTATTGTATTCACTTTCTAAAATCATCCCAAGTAACAAATGGCAAACTCCTCCTTTCTACAAGAAAATAATTAATCTCGGCTGGCCTTGACATAACAAAGTAGAAACTTAGAAATATGGGTTGGGTTGGTCTAGCATCACATACATTGGTATTGCATCACTAACGGCACATCACCATTAATATAGTGTAGAAAATGTATTTGTTGCAATTTGCCAATTTTTTAGAATTTTTTCTTTTAATTCACTATTAATTCAGAGACTGATCATACTTTAATATGATAGTCATGTAGTTTAGCATATTGCTGTCAATTGAATATGTTACTAGCAAACAAAATACATCAAGATCGATTATCATTTCATATGATATAAGATTCAAGATGAATCGATAACTAATACAAACATGTCTGTTAGTGAATAAATTATAGACATTTTCATTATAATTATCTTTTTTTCTTTCAAGCTAGTAATTTATGATATATACACATCATCTTGAAAGAAGGTATTGAAACTTTAGTTGTGTTTTATGTTGCATTTGTCTAGCATTACATACACTAGTATTGTATCACTGATGGTACATCATCAATAATAAAATGTTGAAAAATTTTATATGTTATAATTTGTTAATTTTTAAAATTTTTTTTTAATTCACTATTAATTATGAGACCAGTGATACTTTAATATAATAATCAAGTAGTTTAGCATGTTGATGTTATTTCAATATGTTACTAGCAGACAAAACAAGTCAAGAATAATTATCATTTCACATGAATTCAGGATAAATCAATAACCACTACATACATATCTCTCAATGAACAAATTATAGACATTTTCATTAAGACCTTTAGAGAATTATAGTTATTGTTTCTCTCTTTCAAGCTAGCATTTATGATGTATGTATACACACCACCTTGAGAGTGAGTGTTGATACTTTAAATATGTTTTATGCTGCATTTGTCTAGCATTACATACACTGATATTATATCACTATCAGCACATCACCAAAAATAAAATATTGAAAATGTATTTGTTGTAATTTGTTAATTTTTTAGAATTTTTTCTTTCATTTCACTATTAATTCATAGACCATAATACTTTAATATGATAATCAGATAGTTTAACATGTCACTGCTAATTCAATATGTTACTAGCAGACGAAACAAGTCAAAAATAATTATCAATTCACATGAATTCGAGATAAATCAATAACCACTACATACATATCTCTCAATAAAAAAATTATAAACATTTTCATTAAGATGTTTAGAGAATTACAATTATTATTTCTCTCTTTCAAGCTAGCATTTGTGATATATAATCACCACCTTGAGAGAGTGTTGAGATTTTAAATGTGTTTTATGTTGCATTTGTCTAGCATTACATAGACAGGTATTGTATCACTAATGGCACATCACCAATAATATAATATTGAAAATGTATTTGTTGTAATTTGTTAATATTTGAGTTTTTTCTTTCAATTCACTATTAACTCAAAGATCATAATACTTTAATATGATAATCGGGTAGTTTAACACGTTGCAGCTAATTCAATATGTTGCTAGCAGACAAAACACGTCAAGAATAATTACCATTTCATATGAATTCAGGATAAATCAATAACCACTAAATATATATATCTCAATAAATAAATTATAAACATTTTCATGAAGATATCTAAAGAATTACAGTTATTGTTTCTCTTTCAAGCTAACATTTGTGATATATAGTCGCCACCTTGAGAGAGAGTGTTGAGACTTTAATTGTGTTTTATGTTGCATTTGTCTAGCATTACATACATTGGTATTGTATTACTAACGGCACATCACCAATAATAAAACATTGAAAATATATTTGTTGTAATGTGTTAATTTTTTAGAAATTTTTCTTTCAATTCACTATTAATTCAAAGACTATAATACTTTAATATGATAGTCAAATAATTTAGCATATTGCTGTCAATTTAGTATGTCACTAGCTGATGAAACATATAAAGATCGATTATAATTTCATATGAAAAAAAATTCAAGATGGATTGATAAGTACTACATACATGTCTGTCAATGAATAAATTACAAATATTTTCATGAAGACATTTAAATAATTACAATTATCTTTTCTCTTTTAATATAGTATTTGTGATATATATGCATCATCTTGAGAGAGAGAGAGAGAGAGAGAGAATTAAGACTTTAGTTGTGTTTTATGTTGTATTTCATTCATCATTTTTGTGTTTGTATGTATAAGAGCATCCGACATATGAGTTTCTTCAACTTGAGTATATATATGTTATATTATTTGACTTTAAAACATATGTAAACACATATTAATCAAAAACACATGTTAATCCAAATTTCAATTAAATAAATATAATATATTCTTATTTTTGATATAATAATATCTTATGATAAAATACAAAAATATAATAACAAAAAAAATTACATAATATTTAATTATTAAAACAATAATGAAAGTTAAAAAAGTATAAACATCATAATAATAATAATGAACAACAAAAGAGGTATGATATAAAGACTATAACTTCCTTGAAGGGATCATATATTTCTTCATTTTTATCTATCAATAAAATAAAAGTCATAATCCTAGAGTTTGAATTACCCATCTCAATGCAGATGTGGTGTCTGATCTTTGTAGCCTAGTATCACATTCTACGTTTATTATAAAAAAAACATATGTATATATTTTTGTTCTCTATTTTATTTTCTTAGTCTCCCTCTATTACAGTGTTATATTTATTTAATTATTACTTTTTTTTATTTATTAATTTATGGACAGGAGTTAGCATGTATATATAAGTGAGCATGTGAATACTGCAAAGTGCATATGTATGCAGTAAATAATGCACAAGTGTGCAACAAATAATGCACATAAAGAGTGCACATGTGAATAGCAAATGAAGATTTTGGGTGAACTACAGAAAATTAGTGTGCCATGAAGTTTCATTTCGAGAATTTGCATGAATTGTTTGATTGATGAAAAAAATAAAGATCCTAGTTATCACTTTATGGAGGATCGAGCACAAAAATTATATACAATAAACTATGAGAGTTCAAGCATAATTTTTTGGTTTGATGATGATAAATCACTTAAATAATGAGGCTCCAAGTGGTGAGGATAAAAAAATTCAATTACAGATTGATTCCTAACTATTTATTATCATGTGAGAATCTACCAAGATAAAGGTATGAGATATATAGCAAGATTGATTATCATTTTATTAAAAAAAAAACAAAGAAGAATTAATTTATATAGCTAACATTTCTATATGAGATCAACTAACAGATATTTTTATGAAATTATTAATATTACTTTATGTGTAAGATTATATAAATACTAATACACTAAATCTTAATAGAACTTCAAAGTTAAAAATATTTGACCATAAATAATAATTAAATGATTGATCACCTAAAAAATTATTGTATTACATGTATATATTAAAAGTTATGTCTTAGTGTGATGACAGGTACTTTCATCCAAGAGCAATAGGTCATGAGCTTGAGACTCATTACACACACTCTCTCAAATTTTCGAAAATAAGAATATCGAGATATTAACCTCCTACAAATTTCTCATTAAATAAAAGTTTTGTACACTTGGTATGACTTAAATTAATAATACCTCAATTTACATTTTCTCCAAACATAATTCATGAGATGTTCAAGCACTAATTTGAAATGGGTGTTGACAGTGACACTTGTTCAAACAAAAATGATTATCTCATAGTGTTGAGGTTTAGTTTATTTTTTTATTATTTAGAAGCACTTGTATATGAGATGTCTCAAATCATATATATATATATATATATATATATATATATAAAAGATTTATGCTGTATTTCAAAAATAATTTTTAAAATTAATAAAAAAAAATTAATTTTCTTTATCTCCTCTCTCCCTTTTTGACAACTGTAAAAACCATTGAACATAGTATCAAAGTGTGTTTTTTGTAAAATGATGATGATATTGTGGTGCGAAGGTAATGACACACCCTCTAGAAGTGTCGAGGATACTAATAACATATTGTTTACAACAATGACAATAGCATTATCGTTATATAATAGTAAAAATCATGTACACTGCATATTTGGGCAATTATTGATATTTCATGGCTGTCAAACCTCTGACAACATGTTTCTGGTGATCTAAAAATATTTTCCAATACATAATGATGTATCTCATAGCAACTAGCATGGTGGTATCAATACAAAATTGATTCAATGGGTACTTCAATCGACAATCATTTCTAGGCATTTTAAGATATTTGTAATTTTTATTTTCAAAAATTTCACATAAAACTATGATGCTTTGTATGAAATTTCATTTCTAGCTTATATTTGTGTGAAAAGTGTCAGAATGTGAGATAAAAAGAAGAGAGCTAGAATCAGTGTGAGACCACTAGAAATGATAATGAAAATTAATGGCAAATACATACTCATTTTGGGCTATATCAATGAGGACTTAGTTTGTGACTCAAGGTTAAGTGAGTCATTTATTGGAAAACTCACATCAAACTAAGACTATTAGATGAATAATAATTGATGCACAAATATTAGTACTCTATAACAATCAACCAAACCTAGCATATCAAATATGTTTGGCTCTTGCTACACTTACAAAAAGATTTTGACGATATATTCTTTAGGGAAATTTCATTTATACAATAGCACTACTCAATTTTTGACATTTTGATTGACCAAACCAGATAAGATGACTCATTATGCGATATAAACATAAATATATGAAAATATTATAGGTGTGACAAATACGTTGATGGATCAAACTACATTGAGCAGATTTTACTAGCAAGTTTATATCATTTTTATATGCATTCATTAGGAGAGAAAATTATTATTTTGCAATCATTCTTAAAAAGAAAATATTTCTTTTTCTCGAAGATTTATTAGAGAGTGACTTATACACCTATAGTAAAGTTGTTATGATCAATCAAACATTCTGATTTCTTTATCACATAGTGGTGATAAAAGAACTAGTAAAGATGAAAAAAAATACTCTAATAGATAGAATGGTAATAGTGACATATTCCTTTTATAAGAGGTTATAACATACTCAAGAGAGGTGTTGAATGTTGTATCCTAAGTTACAATGGACTTTTTGAGTTTCAAAAGTTATACAAGAAAACACAAGATCTTCTCAGTCTAGTTCTTCTACGACTATGTCTACTAGTCTTGTTAACCTAATGTTTTCACAAAAGAAATATGTTAAATTTTATTCTTTAGGTGTTATCGGCTTAGGCACATTTACATTCAATATACTTTGTACTCATCATAGGTAGTAAATTTGGAATAAAATACTCATGTCATAGGTAACCACACTATTTTTTTTTAATAAAGTCTAGAGCATTTCATATTATCATAGCCAATGACACTATTATACATGGCAAGAGCTTAGCAAACAACAATGTCAAAGTTAGTCCCTACTTTTTAACGCATATTTTATATATATCAGAAATTTTATTATAATTTATTTTTTATTGGTTGTTTTACAAAACATCAAGATTATGATATTAATTTTTCTTATTTTATATATATATATATATATATATATATATATATAATCATCAGACTAGACAAATAATTTCACTAAGGATTGAGCAAAATGAATTGTATCTAATCTTCCCAACTCACATAAGCCCTTCTAGATGTTTATCTATGATTGATCAACTATTAATTCATTCTAAGCTAAGACATTCTTCATTGAACAAACTAAAATTCTAAAATCAAGTATTAGAAAACTGATGGTAATTAATGATAAAGTATAGCAATTAAAAAAGCATACTAGAATTTCCTTTGGGGTGTGAAGGTATCAAAGAGTGTAACCGCCATTGAACATGGTATCAAAGAGTGTTTTTTGGCAAAGTGATGATGATGTTGAGGTTTGAAGGTGATAACGAACCCTCTAGTAGTGCCAACAATACTAATTTCTAGTTGTTTACAACGGAGATAGTAGCTTCATCATAGTATAATAGTAAACAACTATGTACAATAGGTATTTAGAGCATTATTGATATTTTTATTTCATAGCTATCAAACCTTTAGCAACATGTTTCTGGTGATCCAAAAATATTTTTCAACACACGATAGTTTATCTCATAACAACTAACATAGCTGTTCAATACAAAATTGATTCAATGGGTCTTTCAATCATTTCTAGGGATTTTAAGGTATTTAGAATTTTTATTTTCAAAAATTTCATATAAAACTATAATATTTTGTACAATATTTCATTTCCAATTTATATGGATGTGAAAGTGTGTCATTGTGAGAGATAAAAAAAAAGTAAGAGAGCTAGAATAAATGTGAGACCACTAAGGATAACCCGATGAAAATTAAAAATATATACATACTCATTTTGAGCTGTATCAATGAGAATTTAGTTTGTAACTCAAGGTAATGTGAGTCATTTATTAGAAAACCCACATCAAACTTAAACTATTAGATAAATTATAATTAATACACAAATACTAGTACCCTATAACAATTAATTGAACCTAGCATATTAAGGATGTTTGGCTCTTGCTACACTTTCAAAAAGATTTGAGATGATATATTCTTTAGGGAAATTTTATTTATACAATAGTATTACTCAATTTTCAACATGCAAATTGCCCAGATGAGATAAGATGACTAATTGTGTGACTTAGACATAGATACATGAAAAGATTGCAGGTTTAACCAAGGATTAAAATATCGATTTCTACAGATATATCGGTACTTGAATTTTACAAATATATCGGATATATTGAAGATATATCAATATATTTTTGTATATAAGAATCAATAAAGGATGGCTATGTCAGTCTTGATGGATATATCAATACTTAGAATTTATGAATATTTCGGAGATATATCGGTGGATATATCGAAAATTTTTATCATTGGGTATAACACATACATTAATGGATTGAACTACATTGCACATATTTTGGGAGCAAATTTATAACATGTTTACATGTATTCATTAGGAGAGCAATATATTATTTTATGGTCACATATTCTTAGAAATAAAATATTTTGATTTCTTTTGGAGATTTATTAGAGTGACTCAGAAATTTATAACTATATCTCGATCGAGTAAAGTTGTTATGAACAATCTTAGCATTATTGCATCTTCATCACATAGCGGCGGCGAGAGAGCTAAAAAAGATGGCAAAGGCATTCTGAGAAATAGAAAGAAAATAGTGATATGTTCTTTTTATAAGAGGTTAAGTTAAGACATACTCAAAAGAAGTATTGAATATTGTATCCTAAGTTACAATTGAGTTTTTGAGTTTCAAATGTTATACAACAGAATACAAGATCTTCTCGGTCTAGTTCTTCTACGACTATGTCTACTAGTCTTGTTACAATGATGTTTTCTTAGGAGATGTATGTTAAACTTCATCCTTAAGGTGTTATTGGATTGGGCACATTTACATCCAATACACTTTCTGTTCATCATCTTGCACTAGATTCATATGTAGTAAATTTGGAAAAAAATACTCGTGTCATAGATAACCACTCTATTTTTACTTTTTTTATAAAATCTAGAGCATTTCATATTATCATAGCCAATAACACTATTATACATGGCAAAGGCATAGAAATGTCAAAATCAGTCCCTACTTTTTGATGCATATTTTACATATATTAGAGTTTTATTATAATTTATTTCTTATTAATTATTTTACGAAACATTAAGATTATGATATTATTTTTTATTATGATATTTATATACATAATTATCAGACTAGACAAATAATTTCACTGAGGATTGAGCAAGATTTATTGTACCTAATCTTCTCGACTCACAAAAACCCTTTGAAAAAATTAGGTCATAATGTCTATCTACAATTAATCAACTAGTAATTCATTGTCAATTAAAATATTCTTCACTAAACAAACTAAAAATTTTAGAATCGAGTATTATAGAAGTGATGACAATTAATGATGAAGTATATCAATTTAAAAAATATACTAGGCATGTCAGAATAATATTAGGAGAAATACATTTTGTCTGATTCACTCAAACATTTGAAAACTATATAGGATGATCATATATGATAGTTGAAGATATGTTATTATTTTTATTAATAATTACATTTAATTTACATAATTATCGATATTTAAAAAAATATCTCAATTTTTTTTCATTTTTATGAAATTTTATAAAAAATAAAAATTCAATTTAGAAATGACATTTATATATTATGGAATAATATTTTTTAAGAATATACTTCTCATTAATATTCATATTTCTTTGAGGGGCATAGGATAGTTCATCATATATCTTGTTTTAATACTCTTGCACATAATAGAAAAGCTAAAACAAAAAAATAATATCTAGTGGTGTCAAACATGTCCGGCAGCCAAGCCCAAGGCACGGCCAAACTCGATCGAGCATGGCCTTACAAGGAGCACAGTAAAGGCCCATGCCTGTGTCATGCCTAAGCCAATGGGCCATGTGCCAGGTCAAGAACGGCCTGGTACCATGGCCCGTGGGCACGAATTCTCGGCACAAACTGAGCGGTGCTCCGAGTCTCAACCCAGCCGCAGCTCCACCCCGAAGCCGGATGGATCCGAATTTCCGTCAGGCCCGTAACCCGACCCACGGTTATTTTTCTGCAACCCCTAGACCAGAACCTGATAATTCCAGAAGCCAAAGCTTCTGAAATTTCATTAGGGTCAGTTCGACAGTCGAACCGACCCAACGGTCCAAAAAAAATTCAAATATAAGCCATTGAATTTCTCCTATAACGGCTACGAGACAAAATCCAACGACCCTAAAGATTCTGCTCGTTTTTTAATAATAAAGAATTAAAAAAATCAAAAAAAATAATTTTTTTAAAAATTGTTTTCTTAATTTATAAATCCCCCCCTCATTCTAAAATTTATAATTTTTAAACATATATATATATATATATATATATATATATCTCTCTAATTTTCTCTCTCTTGAGTTATTGATTTTGATTTCAGGCTTTCAGCATTTTGCTTTTTGGGACTTGTCGACTCGGGCGTGCTGTGGATTGTGGTGCGTGTGCAGTGCAAACATTAAAAAACTAAAGTTTACACATTGTGATTTATGAATTTTTTTTATTTATTAATTTTTATGTTTTAAATTTTAAAATCTAAAATTTTCTTCTCTCTAATCTAGTCTCTCTCTCTCTCTCTCCTAGTCCTAACTCCTAAGCCAAATCTAAAAAATAAAAAATAAAAAAAAGGCAAATAGTAATTTTAATAATAAAAATAAAATTAATTATAATTTAGATAATGTAAACCCTACGAAATTGTCCAAGACTACAAAAACTTTTAGTTTCTCCGGTATCCTCAACCTAAACATCTAAAAAACAAAAAAAAATAAAAAAACTTCAACAATTTGAACTCACTTTAATATAATAAAATAAAAAATATTAGGGGTACCGAAGAAGAATCGGCATAGTATAAATATTATAAAAAAAATATTAACCTGTAAGAGTTCATGTGAAACTAGACACCTTAAAAGGGATGTCAAACTATACGCCAAAAAATAAGGTGCATTAGATCCTAAGCAAGCTTCATTCAACAATAGATTTTTTGAGACTAAATCTAGTTCAGTCTCAAAGTTTACCTCTTTCATATACCGCAACGAGTTGGAAAGGAAAGACATGACCAAACTGATCACAATGATGGTTCTTCAGATTATATTTTCAGATGATCCAAAGATAGTCCGTATCATACAGGCATATTTTTAGCATGCATATCATAGGATTCCTAGATTCATATCTGGGAATGAAAATATTCTATATCTGGACTAATCACGATGATGCATCTTATGCATGTCTCACCACCCACTATATAAATTCTAAATAGGCACTAAATAAAAAAAATATTAATATTCTCTAGGATTCTTTATACTCATGATGGCCCAACTATTTTTGAGTGCATGATGAAAATATTTAAAGAATATAAAATTCAAAATAAAAATTTTAGTATCATATTCAATAACGCATCTAATAATAGAGTAACGATTAACATATTTGTTAGAAATATTAAAGACGAACCATTAGGAAAAATTTTTTATGTTAGATACATGTGTTAGATGATTAACCTGATACTACAAGCAAAGATAAAGGTGTATGCCCCCACTTTAAAAAACATACCTAATTCACTAAAATATATTCACATATCTCACAGACAACAAAAGTTCGATAGTCTTTATTTGTCTGCAGGACTAAAGAAAAAAAAATTCAATCGAATGTGAGACACAATTAGTATTACACATACATGATGTTGAAGTCATATGTTAAATATGAATACGTAATATTTGACTACGTCAAAAATAAGAGTTACGAACTTATTATTAACGATACTGACTTGACTATAAAAATTTTATTTATGAAATTCCTGAAAATTTTTTATGATACAATGAACATGTATTCGTTTGTTTATACTCTTACAACTTACATTGCACTCAAGTAAATATGCGATATTAATAACATATTTAGAAAATTTTGAGATAACCTGACACTTAATGATATGGTTCTAGAGATAGAAACCATGTACTTAAAGTACTGGTTCATCATTTCATCTCTTTATTATCTGACCGCCTGCATGGATACTAGGGTTAAGATGAAAGGGATAGAGAATATTTTAACATATATATCCTAGTGCATAAATCAGGAAGACCCACCTGAAAGATTTATTCACAAGATATTAACTGAGCAATTTACATACTACGATACTAGGTATGTTAGTAGTAGTAAGACTCCGAGTACGAATATAAATATCATATTCGAGGATAATAACTTTTTCATTCAGACAATGAAAAGAAAATGACAGGATAAACCGTCAAATAAAAGTGAGCTATCTCGGTACTTAGATACTGATTACTACTCAATCATATCATATTTTGATAATAAGACTCTTGATATATTATAGTGATAGAAATTATATGAGTCCACCTATCACATGCTATCTAAGATGACATGAGATCTGCTGACTCCTTTGGTATCGAGCATAGTATCAGAGTTTATTTTTTCTGTTATAGTAAATGTGATTTCGGATAGGAGATCTAGATTATGCTCAAATATTATTGAGGCATTTGCATGCATGAAGGATTGAGAAGATTCTTGCTTAAACATTTAGGATTGTACTAAGATTGCAGCAAAAGTAAAAAAATTAATTACTGATAATGATCCATGTGATATTGATATTGAGGATGATTTAACGATTAATGACATTGATAATTGAAGAAATGTGACACTAATGTTTAATATTAGATTCTCATTTACATTATATTTGTCTTTGTTTATTTTTTTTGTGATATTGCTTTGAGTTGGAAGATTGATACTTAAATATTAATTTTTTTTGATTTTGCATTAATTTTTATTCATATTTTAGTTTTATTAATTCATACATATTTAATTTTAAAATTTTAGTTGTTTATTATAATAAATACACTTAATATTTTATTAAATTAAATTAAATTAAATTTTGAAAATTAATTATTTATTTAAATTTAATAATTAACTATTTATATTAACTAAACTATTTAAGTATATAATTAAATAATTTATTTTTAAATTTTATTGTATTTATAATATTATAAATTAAAAATTTAAAATAATTAAGAAAATAAAACCCGACTCAAACGGGCCAAAACTGGCATATCCAAGCCCGACCCAGCACGGTTTCATCATAATCAGGCCCACGAGCCTAGCTGACGGGCAGTGTCGGGCTTGTTTTGATGAAACCGTGCCAAGCCAGCCGAGCCCAGCCCATTCGACACCTCTAATATCTTATTGAGATGGCTATGATACACTTACTTCATATGAGTGTGTCTAGATACTTTTTGGGAGAAACAATATTAAGCAATAACTTCCTAATCAACCAAGTATTATTTTTAATTCATCAAATCATATCTCATACTAGCTTGTATATCCATGGAATCTTTTTCATCTTCCACTCAAAATTTTTATATATATTTATTTTATTCATGATCTCTTTATAGGTAAGGAGAAGATAATTGCTTGTACCATCAAGTGCACATTCATTAGGTACTATAGAAGAGAACAGTGAATAAACTAAACATTTATTCAACTTAATTAAAACTTGATACATAGAAAGCTATTTTATTAAAAAAAATAATTAGAACAATCTATAAGTTGAATGCCCACATTAAAACATAAAGTAAAGTAAAAATAAAAGAGAAATTATAAACTTTAAACAGACATAAAACTAGAAATGTCAGCACCCCCTTCTAACTGGGGTGCAATAGTTTGAATCAAAACTAAACTATGAGCCAACTAAAACTAAATTAATTTGAACTAGAACCAAATAATAATCCATTGCTAGTTTGAATTAGAATCAAATTTTCTATTAATCTTCTAGTCAAAATTACATAGAGAAATAGCAAACAATTACATTGAAACAATACAAAATAATTTCCCCTAACTAATTTAGTAAGAATAAATGACACAATATGAGACAACATTTTTACCTAATTGAATTAAAATATATATTTACTGACAGAAAACATAGGAAAGAGAAAAAAGAAAAATAGGAATCCTCCCTTTTCTGAATCAGTAGGGATTATGCTGAATATGCATACTGTTGCATTAAATTATCAACCTAGAGAAAAAATTCCTCTGGTGTGCCTAGCTGCCCCATGGCCACAGCCATCTGACCCATGTAGTTTGCCACATTCCTAGAGGAACCAGTATCTGAGGATTGCTGCAGCATTTCCATGCCCTGGGAGAAAGTAGACATTAATCATTAGAAATTCTAATATTTGTGGATGCAAGGCATTTGCATCAGTACCAATTGGATTGAAAGTATACATTGATGGAAATGAAACTCAGCATCTTCATCACGACTAAATCACAAGTTTTTGGAAATTCAATCAGTGTTTTGCTGCCCATAAAGGATCACCAGTCACCACCATTACCAAGACCACCGACGGAACATTTAAACATGTCGAACGACATAAAGAGGGCCCTTTGTTCCAACTCATAGAAACTGAAGAGGACCAGAAGTTGAATGGGAAGAATCAAGGAAAGAAAGGGATGAAATGAAGATTAAGCCGCCTCCAAGAATCAGTGGAGTTTCAGAATAAACAATGATAAGAGATCAGTGAAACCTCTTGTAGGCTGTCATGGCCAAAATCAGCAATCCTATGGA
Organism: Sapria himalayana; assembly: GCA_029783825.1. NCBI lineage: Eukaryota > Viridiplantae > Streptophyta > Magnoliopsida > Malpighiales > Rafflesiaceae > Sapria > Sapria himalayana. Next base: position 7,818,379 of record JAREIK010000385.1, read on the forward strand.
GACCTCTTGCTAGGCTTAAGATCAACAAATTGTGGCGGCAACACATCCTACAAATGATGCAGTGTATGCATGCCTAATGTGCAGAATGAACAGCAGATCTTTGTCTTATTATACATGCAGCAGTATTTAAGTATCAACTAGCAAAATGTACAATAGATCTTCATACAACTGTGCAGAATGCACAGTAAGTATATGGGTGGAGCATAGCAGGTGCGTCCTCTCCCGTTCCATGCTTTGTAGCCCTTTCCCACACATACATCCACTATGGTTTATCACCCTAGGGTACTAGCTTTATTACAATGTAGAAAAAAATAACAAAAAAATTAAACATTCATTCAAATTAATTAAAACGTGATACATATATATAGATACTCAATATTAGGGCAGCCGACGAAGTGGGTGTTCCCATCAAAATATAAAATAAAGTAATATATATATATATATATATATAAGAAACTTCAATAGACACTCAAGTATTAAAAGAAAATACATGTGTTATTATCAGAAACTAAGATTATCATTATAAATATTGATGTAGTATTCTTTTAAGAAACATTTTTTAAAGACTTGATCCAATAGAATATACATTCAAGTATATATTTATCTACAAATATTAATTCATCAATTAATTTTATTAGAAATAAAAATATCATAGAAAACTAAATTATCTAAACATAATCATTGTTTATAGATATTTTTATATGGACGTGGTGCTTAAGATTCTCATATATGTACAAAAAAAACTCAATATTTTATATGAACATAATGCTTAAAATTCTCATGTATGTGAAAAAAAACTCAATTTTATGAGATTATGTTTAGATATCATAGGCATAACCGAATATGCATATTCGGATTCAATTTAGACTCCAACAATTACTAAAAAAAGATCAACGATAGATTTTTGTACTTTTTTATTAATAACTCATCTCGTTGAAAAGCAATAAATAATAAATTATTTCAATGTATATATAAAATACAAGATTATGAAGCCAACTACTTATGAGCTCCAGTGGACCAGATACTTCTTGAGAGAGCTTTGCATATAAATTCATATATCGATGATATTTTATCATGATAATCAAACAGTCTAGTATATTACTACTAATTTAGTATTACAGGGATAAGTAAAATATATCAAGATTGATTATTATTTCATTCAAAAAAAAAAAACCAACATAATTCAATTATTATATATTACGTATCTACCAGCAAGTATGCTACATATAACTTTATAAAAACTCTCGGGAACACATATTAATTCTCTCACCTCCTAGCTAAGTGTTTGTGACATGTACGTCTCATATTGAAGAATAATGATGAAATTTTATTTATTTTCTATTTATTTTATTTATTTTTTTATTATTTGAGAATACCAAATAAGTGAGTTTCCTCAAACCATATATATGATTTATGTTAAATTTAAAAAATAGTATTTCAAATTAATAATTTTTTTTTCTTACTTTCTCTTTCTCCTTTTTACGTTCTTCCTAAAGCCTAACTCTAACCGTCATTAAAATACACAAAAGATCTTATCCCATTCAAGAAAAAATCTCCAGCAAGAGACCCTCCCATCCCATGTAGTCTCAAGACAAAGCCAACCAAAACAAAACTTCATTTAACATTTTTCAAATAGTTATTCCAAACTAATGAGAATAATAAATATAACACATTCACATAAATTAGAATATTACTAATAGAATGGATTGACGAAATTAAGATTGATATTTATTAAAAAAGTATATGTAATTATACAAATACTAACATATTTGATCTAATAAGATTTCTAAAATTAAAAATAATTAAGCGAGAATAATATCAAAATAATAATCACGTGAAAGTTTTTATATTGCACGCATATATTAGAGGTCATGTCTTAGTACAATTACAGGTGCTTTCGTCCAAGAGTGGTAAATATTAGATTCAAAACTCATCAGACACTTTTTAAAATTTTAGAAATAAAACTGTTGAAATATTAACATCTTCCAAATTCATACTAAGAGAAAACCTTATGCACTACATACAACCTCATTCATATCTATTAAAGCATTTAATGAAATTTAGCTCTTTGCCTACTAGATAAAAGTTAAGTATGTAATTCTTGATCATCTTCTTTCTTGGCGAAAGTTCTACTTATTTAGCTTCAAGAAATTAACTTATGAATCAAAGTATGACCGATTAACATAGTGAATTCATGTTTTGTTTGTAGGAAAAGAAATTCAACTAAAAGAGGAAAAATACAAATGAGTTCTAGATCCCTAAATATTTGACCAATCTAAGACTCGCTAATCAAATAGATTATCAATCTAAATTATTAGATTAAACCAATTAGAGTAGTATGTAATAAGAAAATAAAAAATCATTATTAATTTTATCTACCTCTCGATAAAAATAAACATTATTATTAGAGCACTGGTCTATTAACAACTAATATTAATCAAAGATTCACTAAAATGTGATTATGATTTGAGTCCATGGTCCACTCCAACTAACATGCTATGTGGCAAATAGTATTCACAATATTATTGAGTTCCACTTCCATAGAAGTTGGTAGTCTCTCATAAATATCATAATTGACAGTGTTTGTGATTAAATTTTGGTATTTCTACCAATTTGTTCAAGGCATTCAAGATATGCAATTTGATTTGTTTTATTTTAGCAAACAAATTAGTCTCCAAAATAATGACCCTATAGAACAATAAATTGTCATCCAATTAACAAAACTTTATTAGGATTATTCCTAAAGATTATTTGTCAATGTGACCTTAATGGCTTAATCTTGTTTGAATTATCTTAAATTTTTTTAACAAGTAAAAAGCTTGAATTTCTTAATTGACTACTAAATAAATTTCTCAACTCATTTATTCCTAATTTACTAATGCATGACATTCATGCTCATAGAGATTTTAGATCATAATTAATTTCAATGTTGTTTGAATTATCTCTCTCATCACTCTAGATTCATTAATTGGCATAATCTTAGATTCACTATTTCTCTCTCATCACTCTATTTTGCTCTCCCTTCCTCTCTTTTTTTGCTCTCTCCATTCTCCCTCGCTCTATTTTGCTCTCTCCCTTCCTCTCTCTATTTTGCTCTCTCCCTTCCTCTCTCTATTTTGCTCTCTCCCTTCCTCTCTCTCTCTATTTCACTATCCCTTCCACCCTCCCTCTCTCTCTAGCTTGAATGCTAGTGAATTTTTAACTTGCTAAGATTACTCATTTAAAGATAACCAATTACATACTCAATGATATTTAGCTAAAGTTATTAGGGTGAAAAAAACATTGTAAAAGTTTGATTACCACATATAGTAGTCACAGCCAAAGTGTTTAATTGAATCAAAGAAAAAAAAAGTGAGAATTTTTATATGGAGAAGTTGCATGTGTTAATAAAATATATTATATAAACAAAAAAAACATATTATACAAACAAACATCACCTTTAGATTTCAACAAAATGAAATTGAATATTGAATCAGAAGGATGAATGACAACATTATATAAAACTACAATGCATTTTGCATTCAATGTGAAGTGCTTTAGAGCATATAGCTCTATTCATGATATATTTCAGTTTTAAATATATAATTCTTACATATTTGTAGAGATCATGTCTTAATGAGATGATAAGTATTATCGTTCAAGGATATTAAGCCTATGATTTAAAAACTCATTAGATAAAATCTCTCTAATTTTTTAGAGTAAGGCTATCGAAATATTAACCTCTCTGATCATGCAATAAGAAAGAGTCTTATGTATTGAATACAACCTTTATGCTTGCATATTTGTGAATTACATTTTGCATATTCACGTCAACAAGCTAGCAAAGGATGACCTGAGAAAATTAACATATCTTGCATTTGCCCCCTATAATTTTAAAAAGCAAATTACCAGTAGCTTGAGCATGGTGAGTGCAGCGACGCCTTCTACACAGGTAGTGGCAAGCATTTGTTTGTGCTTTCCCATGCAGTAAACTCACTTCATCATGGATGCACAATTGCTCGCGTGAACCTAATATTACCATTTTAGGCCTGCATATTTCATATAATAAAGAGATTAGAGTTAAATTTAAAAATCATGCCGATTCTTGAGCATGGCTAGAATTTCTTAAAAGATTACTTTACCCTGAATTTTGATAAATACCATTTGAAAAGCTAGTAGGGATTTTGACAGAGTAAACAAAAACAATACTAAGAAAATCTATTTGTAGCCAATGAGATGGAAAATTGTCAGTGCAAAATAAATCACGTGACAGAATCCATACCTATAGCTGCTCCTCTTCAATTCTCGTATCACTTGTCGTAGCTGGCTGTGAGTACGTGAAGTATATATGATAACAGGCAGATTGGTACCTTTGGACTGAGAAAGCACAGCATCAGACTCAGCCCCAGCAGGATGATTATTCCTTTCAATCTTACCAATCATGAAGCTGCCTAAACTCCTCCTCCATGCCAATGTAGCACAGAGAATAGATAATGTTTTTCCAGTTCCAGTAGGACTCTCCAAGAGAGCATTGCACTTCTGCAATTTAAAATACCTCATGGATGAATGCACGTTTTGTATGGAATAAATAATGCTAACACAACTCAGCCATACAACAGAAAGTCTTTGATTAGCAAATTATGCTGCATATACTCAAGGAAAATATGCACAAAAAAAAAACAGCAAATTTCAACAAAATTAGTAAAATCAAGATTATTACAATGAAACAACATGCACTTGTATGCCCAGGGGCTAAATCTAACTGAATTAAAAAACAAAGCTGATCACACAAATTACAAATTCCACTTAACAAACCCATACCACGGGCCTAATATGATGTGCGATAGTAGGAGATTAAGAAGGAAGGACCCAAAAAAAGATTAATGCACAAAAGCTATAAAATTCACAGGCATGAGGCAAGGAAAACTTCATGGTCACATGCATTGCGACCCAAATAGAAGCTAAAACCTGCCTTTCTCACAGCACCTCCATTTGGAGGACCCTGAGACATCTGTTTGTGCAATTATTTCAAGGTGTTGGGTCTGCTTGAGCTTGAGGGAGACTAATTTTATTATATAAGTTTTATTCGTTTTAAATTTAATAGGATATAATACTTTTTTATGTGTGGGTTTTATTTAATTATAGTATGAACTATTGAGATGCTCATATCAATATGAAGTGATCCTAATACTTTTATTAAATAAAATGTAAATGAAAAAGATTAAAAAAGAGTTTTAAAGTGTGGTGGGTACCACACTTAAAAAATGGTAGGTTCCCCATTTTTCAAAATAAAATGGGATATCCCATTTTTAAATATATGAAGAAAAAAAACATGGTGGTGGGATGTGAAGTGGTGTGTGCATGAAAAGCAAGAAAAAAGATAGCACATTTATGGGTTATATGTATTTCACACGGAAAGAGGGTTTTCCCTCTTCCCTTTACCTTTGTAAGATTTGTTTGGAATAAGAAAGCAGCCTAGTTTTGGAATTAGGCTGCCCCTATGTGATATGATATTCTATTTCTCCTAATTTATCTTCTATATATGAAAGCGTGCTAAAGATGATTTAATGTTCGCGTGGTGTTCGTGTGCTAGTTATGTAGTGTTCATGTAGAAAAAGTGCATATGTTCATGCAATGCTCAGGTGCTCAAAATTATATCTGAAACATAAATGAATACTCATATGTTTTGATTCTAATTTATTTGTTAAGTATGTGCTTAAAATTATTATAATCTAGACTCTTAATTGAGTATGAATATTATTTGTATGTGTATATATATTACGATATTTTGAGCAAAATATGCATACAAGTGTGTGTGTGTGTGTGTGTGTGTTAATGATTTTAATTTATAATGTGAGTTTGGGTATTTATAAATTCCATGTATGTATATATATATATATATATATATTTATTTATTTATGTATTTTGAATAGAATACATCTGTAAATTCTGAAATGGTTTGAAATCTGTTGTAATTTAATAAAGTGTACTATATGATTTTAAAAGATTTATAATAGCAAAATAAAATTAATTAGCTCACATAGATTTCATTCTTATACCGTTCTCGGTTTTCGAGTTGTAATTTAATAAAGTGTCCAACACAAGCTTTTATATTTTACAGTCACTGGGTGAAGTTGAATAAAAAAAAGAACAGTTCATAGTTGTGCTCGATTCGTGAGATTTCAGCAATGGCGAACTGAAGTAAAAAAAGTTCATGTCGAATACTTATTCCCGCGAGTTGGTTATCGACAAACAGTGATGAGAAAACCAAAACATAAGAGAATAGTGATTATGTTTGCGAGATTAAAACATGAGCAAATGAATTCAACTGTTAACTCTTACGTTTTGGAGAGACTGGATTACTTTTTCCATGTATGCTAGTTGACAGTCGTATGCTTCAAATGGGAATTCCACGTCGATTCCGCGAATGCTGTATGTCGGCATTTCGGACGTCTATTGGGCCTTTTGAGATTAGCAGTTAGCTCAGGTCTCCGCTCTGCAAGACCTTCGCTCTCGCCCTAACAAATTTATCCCACCATGCTACAGAAGAACTTAATACGACTGATATGCTGTGCATATTGCTAGCCTCCCAGTCCCGCACATGCTAAATGAAACTACTTAGAATTTAGATTAGATAAGTCAAATAACGAGTAAATCTTGGTGTTTTAAAATATTGTATAAAAATATATTGTTCTAAATTTAAAAAAAATCACAGAAATAAATAATATTTATGTTATCTTTTGGTGTTTTAAAATAACAAAATCCAAAAATAATCATACCCTCATTTAAAAAAAAGGTGAAATTGCATAGTATAACTAAAATATATACATGTTTTAACATCATTTTAATGTTTATATATTTTCATTTTAATGTTTATGTATTTTCATTTTAATGTATATATATATATATATATTTATTTATTTATTTATGAGAATATATATTTTATGGTATATATGTTTATTTATTTATTTATAACATTGTTTAACACATACCTTGAATTCGCATGATGTTGGAGTTTCCAAACTCTTCTATCATGTTGCATGCTCTACCATAGTGAGAAAGAAAAAGAATAGTTAGGTGAGTTATTCTTCTCTTTTGCTAGCATATCTTAAAATGTTAAAAATAAATTAAAGTGCATGTCACATCGCTTTTCAAAAGCAATGTGACATGTCTCTCTTTTATTTTATTCAAATTATTATATTAAAAATTATGTTGATTTGTTTATATATATATAATCAAATAATTAATTTAATTTTAATTTACATCAATTAATGAATTTAATTAATATAATTTCAATCAAAATAATTATTTTGATTTTAAACCCACATATATTCTAAATAAATAAACTAAACCTTCAATTATAATTTAAATGTGTCTAATTGCACAACATAAGACTAAGGAAAAGGCCCTAGCAAAAATAAGATTTGGGCTTCCAATTTAAAATATATGCATCATAATTTATATTAATCATAATAATTCCATTATAAAACTATAAATGCACCTCCTCTCTTATTCAATATAATTCATGTCTTTTGTTATTTTGTACTTATTTAACTTCACGTGTTGAGATTATAAATACCCACAAATTGAATTAAAATATTGATAATTTAATGTAATCAATCCATTTTAATTTTTCTTTAAGACCTTCCACTTAACTTATTTGATATATTGCTTAAAAATTCAACTATATGGTTTGGCAATATTAAAACTTATAAGCATCCTTGATGAGGTATCGTCAATTCATTTTACATGACATATATTCAATCAAAAACTAATATTCTTCATTCGATTAATAAAATTATTTAACTCACCGAGTTTATTAACTTATTTATAGATCTCATATTTCCAACCTTTATGAAATCAAGATGACTATTAACAAGTATGCATGTTTATTAATTATCTCATGAATAAGATAATAGTTTTTATAATAATGATTTGTTTTTATTTTATCTCAAAATCTCACATAAAGGTGATCCCGTTCAACACACATAAGTGCACGCGCATAAAAAGTTATAATTCTATTATTTCTCATAGTTAAGATAAACATATTGAAAACATGTGTTACAATCTTACTAATAGAGTATCCAACTCTATATAGATTGTGAATAGTAGACTTATATTCTATAAGAATCAATAATTTGATATTTTGTGTATAAACTTAAATTTATGCACCAAATCATTTATTATGTAGAATAAGAGATACATGTTTATTTATTTTAAATACAAAATCAACTCATTGTAAGCACAATTATTAAAAAAAACAAAATGAATCCAACCATCTATCAAAAATAATAATAAAAAAATGGTTTTCAGTATATAAACACAATTCCAATAATCCCCCACTAATCTTAAAGTCATGATATCACACATCTTACTTTCATTCCTTCCACATGTTTTTCATAATCTTTAGTTGGTAAGGTTTTCATAAAATGATCTATTAGGTTGTCCACTAATGCTATCTTGTTCACCACCATATCTTCTCTTTTCATAATATCTCTTATTAGATAATTTTTGGGGTCAAAATATCTTGTCATCTTATGGGTTCTAGATTCCTTTGAGTTGGTAACTATTCCACTATTATCACAATATAGTGTAATAGGCAATTTCATAGAAGGAATGACTCCTATTTTAATATCATGAAGTGTCTGAGTCATACTACCTCTTTGGTTGCCTTTAAAGTAGCCACATACTCGGCCTCCATGGTGGAATCAACAATATAAGATTGCTTGATGTTATTCCAACTAATAATTGTGCTCTCTAAGGTAAACACATAACCTAAGGTATACTTTCTTAAATCCTCATCTAATTAAAAATATAAATTTGTATTCCCTATTGGTACAAGACTGCCTACTTGGTATGCCAACATATAATCTCTAGTTATTTTTAAGTATTTGATAATATGTTTTAATACCAACCAATATTCTTGTGCTAGGTTTGATTGATATATACTGACCATGCTTATAGTATAATAGATGTCAAGTCTAGTGCAAAGCATTGTATGCATTCGGCTTCCTATTGTAGATGCATAAAGAACAACTTTCATCTTCTATGTCTCATTATGTGTTTTGGTATACTAATTATTTGACAGGGCGATTCCATGTCTAAAATAAAGAAAACCTCTCTTGGAATATTACATGTTAAAAAAGATCAAGATTTGATTGACATATGCAGACTAAGATAAGCCCAATATTTTTTATTTGTAATTTCATAAAAGCTTAATCCCAAAAATGTGACTAGCCACTCTCAAGTCTTTCATATTGAACTGCTAGATAACCAAATACTAACTAAAGTTAACAATCCCCTATCATTTCCAATGAGCAAAATATCATCTACATACAGTACCTAGAATATCACCAAGCTACCACTATAGTTTTTGTATAGACAAGGCTCATATGGGCATTAATCAAATCTATAAAATTTAATAGCATGATCAAAATGAGCATTTAAAGATCTAGATGTTTGCTTCAATCCATAAATAAATATCTTAAGTCTACATAACATGTGTTATTGGCTTTTAACTATGAAACCATCAAAATGCATCATATAGATGCATACTTCAAGATGTCTATTTAATAATATAGACTTTATCATAGTTACTAGAGAAAATGTATTCACAAACAAACCTTGCCTTATGAGTTTAAATTTTTCCATCTATTACTTTCGCAACAAATTTGTGTTCTTTATTCCAACTTACCTATTTTCTTTTTCAACACATGTGCTAGGCAACCCCAAAAGTGAGAGTCTTTCAGACTCGACTTATGTCTAGTCAACAAATCAACTAGAGTAGCAAGTACTGACTTAGATGGTACCAAATTCAAAATGAAAGCTACTATTTTTAATGCATATCCCCATAAGAAATAATAGATAAATGATCTCACACTGTCCATAAGAGTTTTATTCATTCTTTCAATTACACCATTATGTTCTAAAATATTAGGTGCAGGCAATTGGGATATAATCCTATGTTCCAATAAGTAATCTTAAAACTCTCCCAAGAGATAATTTTCACCACAATTAGACCATAGTGCATTGAGATATATATTAAGACACTTATTTGTTTCTATCGCATATTCTTTGAATTTCTCAAAGGCTTCAGACTTACAGTATAACAAATAAATATATCTATACCTTGAGTAATCATCAATAAATATGACACAATATTCAAAGCCACCTCTTGCTTGGATAGTCATAGGTTCACAAAAATTAGAATGAATTAGTTCTAGTTGTTCCTTGGCTCTATAGCACTTAGCTATATAATATATAATTTGGTCATTTTTTCTTTTAGGCATGACTCACAGTTTGGAATTTTTTTCACTTTCAATGAACACATAGGTCCATCATCAACTAGCCTTGAGATTTGTTTTAGATTTATATGACATAGGTATAAGTGGCAAAGATACATTTGGTTCGCTTGAGAAGGTTTCTTTCTCTTATATGGTAAGACATTAATATTATTTAATTTATGACTTTATAGTGGCAAATAGATAACATTAATAATATAAGGATTATCTTTCAATGAACTAGAACAAATAAATATTTTATTCAAATAGATTGTTACAAAACCATTAAATAAAAATGAATACACATCCTCGATCAAACTAGAAATAAAAAACATTTTTTTTATGATGGAATATACATAAATATAATATTTTAAAATTAAAGTTCTATCTTTCTAAAAATAAAGATTATAATCTTCTACTACAATAGTTACCAACTCTGTAGTATTTCTCATGTATCGGTTAATCTGAACCTCACTTAGTTATCTAATTTGCTAGAATCACAAGAAAAAATTATAAATGTGATTAGTGAGCCATATATCTACACACCAAGTATTAGTAGATAATACTTCTAATTGTGTCTCAACTACTCGTGAATGAGATTTACCTAGAATATTCACTTATCTAAGATAAATTGGGTATTACTTTTTGCAATTTCTTGACTCCTTATAATAAAAATATTTTCTTTTTGGTTTTTTCATTCTCATTTGTGAATTATGAGCTACCCAAGGAACATGAACGTATTTCTAAAACTTTTTCTTCTACTTACATTTTGGCTTAGAATAAGCTTTCTTAGTAAAGAGGACATGCGATGGCTTCTTAATTAAACACTCAATTAATACCAATTCTTTAGTAATCATGTCAATGTCCAATCTAATTTATTCATATTATAGTTTAAGAAAAAATTACTTATATGAATCCAATAATGACTAAAGAATGATATCAATATGATAATCACCATCAACTTCAACTCCAAGGATATCTATTTCATTAAGTAGGCCAATTATTTCAAAAACATGATTCCTTATTAGGGTGGTTTCAGCTATTATTTTATTCATTAGTTCTTTCTAGCTTTCTGTCTAATAGAATGAGTCTGCTTCTCAAATATTTTTTTAGGACTCGACACCATATCAGAGGCAATAGGCATTGATTGATATTGATATTAGAGTATATGTATATTTGACGTGGAAGATAAGTTATAACACCTAGATATCTCATCAACCTTTACCCACTTGTCATATAGATTTACTTCTTCCTTAGTTGCCCCTTCATGAGGATTTTTCGGGCATAGTTCTGTGAGTACAAACTGAATTCATCAGAACAATGCCTAGATTTTTTTTCCAATCTATGTAATTTATTCTATCGAATTTGTTTTCTTTGAGAATAATGATGAGTGGATTGAAAGTCATTTTAAAAGTTTAATATTTTTTAACAAACTAAATAATTTTGAATTATATTTCAAGTATTGATTCTTTCCGCCAATTCTTAAACTGAATTCATCATCAATCTGATACAACATAAATAGCATGATTTGATGGGAATATGTTTGTTATCTATTATTTTTTCAGACAGATTAATTCCTATTAATCTTGTTGTCAAGGTAACAAGTCTTACCAAACAATACTAAATAGATAATTATACTTTAGTCCTATAAATAACTTGCGTATTAGTAAGATTCATTCATTTGACCATGAGATTCATTCATGATGAATTTTCTTACCCACTTAAGTATTAGTAAGATTGAGGGTTTCTAACACAAATTAAAATTACTAATTCCCTCTAATAAAATATATATAAACTAAATATTAGTTTAATTTATTTTTCATTTTATTATCAAATATGTGATCCTTCATTTGAACATGCAAGTTATCAAATATGTACTTAAATGTAACATTCATGAAAGTTATTTAACATATTCATTATTCATATTTTCACATACTATTATACTTTTCATCACATCTATCCATGAGAACATGTCATCATATGCATCCACGAGAACATATAGTCATATGCATGCACGAGAATATGCCATCATAGACATTCATTCCATAAATACGCGATAAACATGGCATCACATAACTACTAGGTTCAATAGCCCAACTATTATGGTTTGGGGCAGCACCCCAATGGGGTTCAATATGCTCAGTTAGGTTGTAGGGGCTCAAGGCACCACCATTGAAACCAAAACAAAATCTATATTAAAAATTCTTAATTATGATTACTTTTCGAGAGTGATGACTTTTCATAATTTGTCGAAAAATATTTCTATAATTTTCATCATAGATGATTTTTTTTTTGACTGGGAGCTTTTTCATGGTTTCCATTGGCCACTACAAGCTCCACTATGTTTTTCACTAGCCACTACAAGCTCCACAGTAGTCACCATTAGCCATTACAAGCTCCATCATGGTTGTTGTTTGCCATTGCAAGCTTCACCACATTTGCAATTCACCACTGCAAGCTCCATCACAAACATTGTTCGTCACTTAAAGCTCCACCATGGTCGTCATTTGCCACTATAAGCTCCACCATAGTCATTTTTCTTACTTATAGAAGCTTATGCCTACTAGAAAGGAGTTCATAAAATAATCTATATTTATAGAAATGAGTTATTATTATACCCTTTGTGATTAAAAAAACTACACAAAATTAAATGAAAAATTACAACCCCGAAATTAATGAACATCTATACATCCAAATGGACATCCAAATACACAACCACTTAATTAAAAGACCTATATAGCGAGCTGGTTTTGTTCACTCAACAAAAGTTAGAATGCCTCT
>JAREIK010000385.1:9237864-9382864 GCA_029783825.1 Sapria himalayana
ATATAAATATATAAATATTATAAATATATAAATATATAATATATAAATGATATATAAATATATAAATATATAAATATATAAATATTAAATATATAAATATATAAATATAATATATAAATATATAAATATATAAATATATAAATATATAAATATATAAATATATAAATATATAAATATATAAACATAAATATATAAATATATAAACATATAACATATAAACATATAAACATATAAACATATAAACATATAAACATATAAACATATAAATATATAACATATAAATATATAAACATATAATATATAAACATATAAATATAAACATATAAATTATAAAAACATATAAAATATATAAACATATAAATATATAACATATAAATATATAAACATATAAATATATAACATATAAATATATAAACATATAAATATATAAACATATAAATATATAAACATATAAATATATAAACATATAAATAATAAACATATAAATATATAAACATATAAATATATAAATATATAAACATATAAATATATAAACATATAAAATATATAAACATATAAATTATAAACATATAAATATATAAACATATAAATATATAAACATATAAATATATAAACATATAAATATATAACATATAATATATAAACATATAAATATATAAACATATAAATATATAAACATATAAATATATAAACATATAAATATATAAACATATAAATATATAAACATATAAATATATATATATAAACATATAATAATAAACATATAAATATATAAACATATAAATATATAAACATATAAATATATAACATATAAATATATAAACATATAAATATATAAACATATAAATATATAAACATATAAATATATAAACATATAAATATATAAACATATAAATATATAAACATATAAATATATAAACATATAAATATATAAACATATAATATATAAACATATAATATATAAACATATAAATATATAAACATATAAATATATAACCATATAAATATATAATATATAAACATATAAATATAAAACATATAAATATAAACTATATATATAAACATATAAATATATAAACATATAAATATATAAACATATAAATATATAAACATATAAATATATAAACATATAAATATATAAACATATAAATATATAAACATATAAATATGTAAACATATAAATATGTAAAAATTAAATATGTAAATATATAAATAATATAAATATATAAATATATAAATATATAAATATATAAATATATAAATATATAAATATATAAATATATAAATATATAAATATATAAACATATAAATATATAAACATATAAATATATAAACATATAAATATATAAACATATAAATATATAAACATATAAATATATAAACATATAAATATATAAACATATAAATATATAAACATATAAATATATAAACATATAAATATATAAACATATAAATATATAAACATATAAATAATAAAACATATAAACATATAAACATATAAATATATAAACATATAAATATATAAACATATAAATATATAAATATAATATATAATATATAAATATAAATATATATAATTATACATAAATATATTTTTATTTATACATATTATATATATATATGTATACATACCAATATATTTATGTATAATTATATATACTTATATATATATATATAAACACACACACCCACACACACATACATATATACATACATATATATATCTATACATATGTAATATTATTAATTTGCATTTAAATGTGTAGGTGAAAATTTACTTTACCCACATTGAATTTATATTTTGGATTTATATTTCTCTTCTATTAAAAAAGATTTCTTTTTCAACGTAATCCATTCCAATCCCAATTCTATTTTATGTTATAATTTATTTATTCTTTTATTTATTTTATCATTTTGGAGTTGAATTTCTTATTTTTTCTTTTTTATTGTTGGTTTCATTGTTATAATAGTGATATAATATTTGTGATTTAGGATAACATCTTTTGTGATTAATGCATGTTTAAGTAAGTTTTTTTAACAGGAAAATAATAGTCGTAAGGTATATGAGATTAAAGAGTCTATTACACCCCCTTCACTTACATGGAAAATTTCTTGTAGTAACACAAATAGTTACTACTATTTTTGTATATTGTTCACTATAAAAGTGAGATAAATAGTAGCCAATTTTGAAATCGAAAAATTCAATGAGAATATTTGTAATTAAGAAAAAATCAAATCATGGTAATTTTTAAAAAATAATAATTGCTTAGATACAATTGAAAAAATAAATTCTTCAAAATTACCGAAGATAAAATTGTCGATGGATCGTAATATGATTGTCAATGTGCATTTGGTACTATATGATGGAGTAATATCCAATGTGGTAAAAAATTATACCAAAAAAAAAATTAGGATACTCTCATAAGATTGTATGAATCAAAGTTACTTCACAACAAGATTTTCTTAAAGTGAAAACTCTACACTCTTTGAATGATGGATTCTACTATGGTAATTAATTATATTAATATATTAAATACTTTATTTTTTTCAACTTTCTATGTTAGATCATAAAATCGAAGAAGTTGAATGTGCTGAGAGTTTACTTTAAATTCTATCTAATTCATATGATCAACTCATCATTAATCTGATGAACCATATCCTTATGTGCCATCTAGTCTTCAATGATATTGTAGTTGTTATATTAGAAGAAGAAAGCAGGTACAAAAATAATGAGGATAGACATACGAGTGCATAATAAGTAGAAGCTTTCATGGTGATACGAGGGAGATCAATAGAGTGTGTATCAATTGGGAGTCAAAATTATGGTAGATCAAAATCAAGAAGTAAGAAGAGTATTATATATTATAACTATGGTAAAAAAGGGCACTTCAAAGAGATTGTTAATATTATGAAAAGAGTAGAATGATAAGTCATCAAATACTTGAGGAAATATATTAAGTATTTATGATGATGGAAAGATCTTATATGGCAAGGCAACAACAAGAGTTAAAAGAAAAAAGTAGTTTGGTAATGTCAGGTTATTAGACTCAGGAGCTTCATGATATATAACATCTCAAAAAGAATGATTTCGCAAGTATGAACCAATCTTAAGAGGTTATGTACATATGAGTGATGATCATTCTTTGAAGATTCTTGTTATTAATACTATTAAAATATAAATATTTGATAGTATGGTTTGTACCATTCAAGAGGTGTGAGACGTGAAAGAGTTTAAAACAAATCTATTATCTCTGGGACAAATAGATAGTCTTGGATCCACGACCCATGTTGAGAATGAGATGATATATATTATGAGAGGCATGCTTATGATTATGAAGAAATAGAAGGCCATTAAAAATCTAGTCTTGCTTAAAGGCGAAACAATATAAAAAGCTAATGCATATGTTGCATCAATTAAGAAAGGAGAAGAGTCAATGATAATATGACATCTCAAACTAGGCTACATATCAGAACAAGGTTTAAAGATGTACTCTAATATAAAATTACTTTCTGAGCTCAAATAGGTAGATCTACCTTTTGTGAGTATTGTTTTATTAATAAGCAACATGGATTTCCATTTAGTAGATCGATTACTAGGAGTAAATATATTCTCAACTTGATTTATTTGGATATATGAGAATCATTGAAAATGTCTAAAGTAGGAGCAAAGTACTTTTTATTTTTTATTGATGATTACTGAATGAAATGTTGGGTGTATCAAATCATGAAAAAGTTATATGCATTTATAGATTTAAAGACTTCAAAGTATCAGTGGAACTTAAATCTAAAAAAAATGATTTAGTATTTGAGAATAGATAATGGAAGAGAATATACACATGGTGAGTTTATTGCTCTTTCTAAAAAGGAAGGTATCAAATAGTAGTTCATAGTCACATGCACAGCCCAACAAAATAGAGTAGCTGAATAGATGAACAAAATTCTTGTGAATAGATGTGAGTGATGTTGAGGACTACAATTGATAAGCTGGTATATTATATACTTTATACTTTTTGTGGATATCTTTATTATGTAATATATAACACCTAAGAAAGAACAAAGTTGGATCCGAAATCCAAAAAGTATATATTTTTAGGATATGTTGGAGTAGTAAAGGGGTATCACTTATGGGATTCCACTACCTACAAGATAATTATCTGTAGAGATGTAATCTTTGTTGAAAATTAACTACAAAGAATAGATAAAAATAATTGAACATTGAAAGAAATTTCAGAGATTACAACTGTATAAGTGAAAAATAATCTGATACAAGAAACTATTATATTTATGGAGAAAGCACCATAGCATGAGATACAAGGACAAGTTGAGTCTAAGGCTCTAAATGTTAGTTGGAGACTCATGATAGAAAGTCACTAGCTTGGTACTCTGAATATGTTTTGGAGAGCAATATTATATATTATATTTTAAAAGATGATGGTGAACCATTAATATTTGATGAAGCTATAAGTAGCTCAGATGTGTCTCTATAGGTGATAGTAATAAAAAAATTGAAGCTCTTTATAAAAATAAGACTTAGAAGCTAGTACCTTTACCACATAGAAAAAAAATTATTAGAAACAAATGTGTCTACAAGATCAAGTATGATAATAATGATCAAATAGAATTGTATCATGTAAGATTTGTGGTGAAAGGATATACCTGGGAAGTAGGCATTAGCTTCAATAAATTTTTTTCCCTAATAGTTCATTTTACAACAATCAAATTATTAAAGAATTTGTGTATCATAATTGGAATAGTTGGATGTCAAAAATATATTTTTTCATGGAGAACTCAAAGAAAAAATTTACATGCTCCAGCTAGAAGATTTGGCTGAAATAGACATGGAGAAATTAGCTTGTAAATTTAAAAAATTTTTATATGGTCTTAAACATGTGCCAAATTATTGGTATAAGAGATTTGATTTCTTCATCATAAGCTATGGGTACAATTGACTAGGTTCAAAGCATTTTTTGTATTTCAAAAGATTTGAGGATGAAAATGACTTCATCATTCTATTTTGTATGTGAATGATATGTTTGTAGCATGTCTCAATATATATCGAATCCAAGAATTGAAAACAAAATTAGCTAGGAGTTTGATATGAATGACTTGGGACTAGAAAACAAGATTCTAGAGATACAAAATTACCAAGATAGAACAATAAAAAGATTTGTCTCTCTTAAAAAAATTATCTTAAGAAATTTCTACCTCACTTTTTGTTGAAACTATATCAATAAATATCCTCAAGTTCTAGCATAAAATAAGAGATAATAGAGATGACCCAAGTATCATATGTATTAGTAGAAGAAAATTTGATGTTCGCTATGATTTGTAGAAGACTAGACAATATACAAGTAATGAGAGTAGTTAGTCGATTCATGAAAATTTCTGATAGACCGCATTGGAGTATTGTAAAAAGGATTTTCAGATTTATTAGAGAAACCTCAAATATTATATTATATTATAGAGGTTAAAACCATATTGTCAAATGCTATATTTATGCAGACTATACTAGTTATATTAATAATATCAAATCTACTATGGGATGTATTTTTTCTCTTATTGGAGGAGCTATAAGTTGAGTTTCGAAACTATAATCTATGATATCTACTTCAATGACAGAGTTAAAGTATGTTACAGCTACACAAAGTTGTAAAAAAGAAATTTGATTGCAAGTGATATTTAAGAGGTTGGATACAAATAAAATAAAATTACTTAATTTTGTAATAGTTAGAATATTTTACATTTAGCAAGGAATCCAGTATTTCACTCGAAGACAAAATATATCAAGATTCAATATCACTTTTTATGATAAAAAGTAGGAAAATATAAGTATATATATACTTAAATTCATACTAATGAGAACATAGTTGATGTTATGACCAAACCAATCAACATTGATAAGTTTGAATGGTGTAGAATGTCCTATAGCTTAGCAAGAAGGTAAGAAAGCATTAAGTTGACAAGTAAAGAAGATAAATTTCAAGTGGGAGAATATAATATCATTAATGAGCATTTAAGTGGGTTGGTGAAACTTGTAATATCATTAATGGATATTTAAATGGGTAGCTGAAACTATACCTTGCCCATATTGAAAATTCAATTGAGATTTTTAATTTTTCTTCTATAAAAAATAGTTTCTACTTTATTATAATCCATTTCTATCTAAATATCCATTTAGATTATATTTCATTTATTCTCTTGTTTATTTTATTATTTTAGAGTTGAATTTTTTATTTTTAAATTATTATTATGGATTCTATTTTTTTTAATAATATATAAATACATATATCTATACATAATAAACATATTTAATTATATATAACTATATAAATATATAAATATATAAATATAAATATATATTTAAATATCTTTATATAAACACACACACACACACACATATATATAGATTAATATGTATAGTTATATATCTATATATATTTATGTGTGTGTGAGTGTTTATGTGTGTGTGTGTGTGTGTGTTTGTGTGCGTGTTTGTGTGTGTGTTTGTGTGTGTGTTTGTGTGTGTGTTTGTGTGTGTGTTTGTGTGTGTGTTTGTGTGTGTGTTTGTGTGTGTGTTTGTGTATGTGTTTGTGTGTGTTTTTGTGTGTGTGTTTATGTGTGTGTGTATGTTTTGTATTATTCACTTAACATTCGATTTGTTGGTTGTGATTAGATGATGGGTGGTTATTGTTATAAAATAAAATTCCCAATAATTTGAAAATAAAAAATTCAATCGGCAATAAATACACAATAAAAAAAATACAAGTAAAAAAGAAATGGGGTTTTAGAAATGATTCTTAAAGGAGGGGGAGCCTCCTTTCATAGAAAATGGATTTGGAAATCCCAAAAGGATTTTCGATGTGAGCCAGGTGAGTTTCTCCTAACCCTTCCATAACATTCTCCTACTTGAAAATCACATTTCTCACTTGTCATTGCTTATTTCCATTCTTGCTAAGCCACATTAAATTCTACACCATTCAAACTTGTCAGTATTGATTAGTTTGGTCAATACATCCGTTATATTTTTAAAAGTGTGAATCTTTTGTATATCCACACTTCATTCTTCAATTTTCTTTCGTACAAAATGATATTGTACCCTGATATGTTTTGTATTTGAGTGAAATATTAGATTTCTTGCTAAGTATGAACACTTTCACTATCACACAATATAGTAAGTTTACTTTGTTTGTGTTTTTCAGCAAGAGTAAAAATATAGCCTATGGTAAACTTGTATTATCAATACTTCCAGCATAATCTGCATCAACATAACCTCTGACAATAAGGTCTGAATATCCATAACATAATACAATATTTGAGGTTCCTTTCAGATATCTAAAAATCCTTTTCATAGTACTCAAATATTTTATGCTAGGATTTATCATGTATCGACTAACCACTCACATTGTTTGTGTAATATCTAGTCTTGTACTAACCATTATAGACATTAAACTTCTTACTACTGATGTATATGATACTCAAGATATATTCCTCCTCCCTTCTTTAGAGCTAAGACTTATACTTGAGTATAATTTGAAATTAACAAGAAGAGGGGTAAAAACTAGCTTGCAACCTTGCATGTTGAAGCACTGCAAGATCTTGTTAAAATAATTTTGTTAAGAATGCCAAATATTTTTAGTGTTTCTATCTCGGTAAATCTGCATTCCTAGAATCTTATTTTCTAGTCCCAAGTCCTTCATATCAAACTCTCTAGCAAACTATGAATTCAATTATTGGATTTGATATTTGTTTGAGCCTACTACTGACATATCTTCCACGTATAATAATAAAATAATAAAATCATTTTCTTCAAACCTCTTGTAGTAAGTACAATAATATGAACTAAGTATATTATATCCAAGGTTTATGATAAAGGAATCAAATCTCTTATATCAACACCTCGGTGCTTATTTTAGACCGTATAGAGATTTGTTCAACTTACAAACCAAGTTCTCAATACTAGTTTCAATAAATCATTTTGGCTATAACATATACATTTCTTCTTCAATTACTCCATGAAGAAAAATAGTTTTAACATCCAACTATTTCAAATATAAATCAAATATAGCATATAAAGTCTTTACTACTCTGATTGTTGTAAGATAAACCACTGAAAAAAATTCTCATTGAAGTCCATACATTCTTTTTGAGCATATCTCTTCGCCACCATTCTTACATGATATCATTCTACTTGATCATTAATATCTCATTTTATCTTGTAAACTCATTTGTTACCAATGGCTTTTCTACTCTGATTGGTAATGGTACTAGCTTCCAAGTCTTGTTCTTATGTAAAGCTTTAATTTCTTCCTCTATTATTGTCATCCACACAGATGCATATGAACTATTTTTAACTTTTTGAAATGTTGAAGGTTTTCCATCTTCTGTTAGAAGATAATATGCAATATTTCTTTCCGTAAAATTCTCCGAGTGCTAAGATGATAGCTTTCTATCATGAGTTGGCTGACTAACTTCTTAAGCCTTAGACTCGACTTGCTCTTGTGCTTCATTCTTTGGTTCTTCCTCCATTAATATTGGAATATCTTGTCCTTGATTATTTTTTATTTGCATAGTGATAGTTTCTGAAACTTTTTTAATATGCTATTATCATCAATTCTTTGATTTCTATAAAAGGTACATCTCTACTGATAATTACCTTGTGGGTAGTATGCTCCAACAGGTGATACCCCTTTACTCTTTCAGCATACCCTAAGAATATATATTTTCTAGATTTTAGATCTAACTTTATTTCTTCTTGCATGTTGTACATCACATATGCAGGATATCCAAAAAAGTATAAAATCGAGTAATTTATTAGCTTACCCATCCATATCTCTATTAGTGTCTTCAAATCAATCTAAATTGATGATGATTAATTTATCACATAATATGTATTTCTAGCTGCTTCTACCCAAAAAGAGTTGGGTAGCCTTGCATTCCTCAATATTATTGTCATCCATTTTATAAGAGTTCTGTTCAACCGTTATACTACTCCATTTTATTGTGACATGTATGTGATGGTGAACTATCATTTAAATTATCTTCTTGCTTACAAAAAGTAATAAACTTACCATCTATTACTTTTTTCTATTATCTATCTGCAAATATTTAATCATTTTCCTAGATTTAAGTTACACCCGTACTTTGAAATCTTTTAATTTTAGAAATACATTTGACTCTTGATTAGATTTAGATACATCCAACATTTCCTTGAGTAATCATCAATAAAGGATACAAAATATTTTGCTCCTCGAGATATTTCAGGTGATTCTCATACATCAGAATATATCAAGTCTAGAGTGTTTCTACTTCTTACAATTAATTTACTAAATATCTATCTATTCTGCTTACTTGTAACATAATGCTCACAAAAAGGTAAATTTACTGTATTGAGACTTGGTAGTTGCCTTTTTTTAAAAAGAATCTTCAAACCTTGTTCTGACATGTGACCTAGTTTGAGATGTCACGTCATCATTGATTTTTCTTCTTTGCTAATTGATGCAACACATGCATCAGCTTCCTATACTATTACTCTTTTAAGCATTAATAAATTTATCGTGATTTCTTCTTCCTTCCTTACCACAAGTATACCTTTCACAATCTTTATCATTACATGCTCAATAAGAATTGTATATCCAAGAATATCTATTTGTCCCAAAGATAATATATTTTCTTCGTGTCCATCACATATCATACCTCTTGAATGATATGAATCATACCATCAAATATTTTTATTTTGATAGTATCAATACCAATAATTTTCAAAACATGATCATCTCTCATGTGCACATACCCTCTTGAGATTGGTTCATATTTGTGAAACCAATCTTACCGAGATGTCATATGCCATGATGTTTTAGAGTCCAGCAACCATACATCACCAAACTTCTTTCTGTTTTCAACTGTTGTTGTTACCTTACTATATAAAATGATGTCAGTACCATTGATACTTGTAATATTTTTTTGAGTATCTGATAACTCATCATCCATAATTCTTTTCTTAAACCAATAACCCCCCCTGAAGTATTCTTTCTTGTCACAGTTTCAACACTTAAAATTCTTTTTACTTTTAGATTTTATTTTACCATAATTTTGACTCCCACCAGGGCCTGGCTCCGTTGATTTCTTTTGTATCACTATCAATACATCTATTTGTTGTACATTAGTATATTTATCTTCTTTATTTTTGTGTCTATTTTTTTCTTTTAAGATAGCAGAGACAATATTATTAAAGATTAAATTATCTTTCAGTGCACTATTCATCAGATTGAAGATGAGTTAATCATATGAATCAAGTAAACTGTGAAGTAAAATCTCATCATGTTAAACTTTTTCTATTTTATGACCAAACGTAGTAAGTTGAGAAAAAAAAATATTCAAAGTGTTAATATAATTAATTACCGTAAAAAATTCCATCATTCACACAATGTAAAGTTTTCTTTTTAAGAAGATCTTGTTATGAAATGACTTTGTCTTGTATAACCTTATGAGAGTTTCACAAATTTCTTTTACCGTATTCTTTTCTACCACACTTGATAATACTACATCAACAAGTGTCAAATGTACATCAGGGATCGTATTACCATTCATCTCATTTCACTTATCTTTAAGAAATTTGGTGTCTTTTTCTAATTGCATATAAATAATTATCCTTCTTCAAAATTACCTTAATTTTCATTTTCCATAATGAAAAATTACTTTCATTAAATTTTGATATTTCAAATTTTACTGACATATTTCACTTTTATAATGAATAGTAAACTAGGAATAATAATAACTATTATGCTATTATACCAAAAAAATTCTCAGATAAGTTGAGGGGTGTAATACCCTCTTAAAAAATACAGACCTTAAGGCTCTTGTCGCCCTTATGATAGAACTTTTTTAGGCATGCATTAATCAAAAAAAGTACTAACTAATCTTTCTATGATATCAATGTTATAAAATAAAACTCACAATAATTTAAAAATTGAAAAATTAATCATAAGGAAAAAAATACACAATAAACAAAATACAAATGAAAGAGAATTGAGATTTTGATGATGCTTTTCAAAGGAGAGAGAACCTACTTTTATAGAAAAATAATTCGAGGGTTACAAATAGATTTCCGATGTGTGTTATGTGAGTTTCACCTAACCCTTCCATAACATTTATTTTGTATATGTGGAGGTCGTGGATTGAATCTATGTATCTCCACTTAAATCAATAATAAAAATTTTAAATACTATTTTTCAATTTGTAATAATACTTTTTAATTAAATTCAGAAAATGCCATTTTATTTTATAAAAAAAATTGGAGGGCAAAATCAGGTTGATGAATTCCAATGTATCAAAATTTAATTATTTTTAAGTTTATTATACTTTTTTTAATTATGAAAATTTATATTATTTTTTTCAAATAATATTTTTGGTGCACCAAAATACAAATCTTTATTTCATAATTCAGGTTGAGACCTTGAAATGCTCAGTTTCATTATTTTCTCATGAGGCTGAATTCCTTTGTACTACACATGGTTATCCTATACTAAATAAATGGTCTAGGTGGTGTGATATCATAATTTTATTAATTTTGATTATAAATAGGAACATCTCATTCATAAAGTTGTTGTGTATAATATTTTTGTTAAAATTCCAGCTGGAAATAACAAGATATTTTAATTCTTATTCTCTGCTGGGCTAGGTGTTTGACATAGACTTTTGGTTTGCTGATTACAAAGCAGAATTAGGTAAGCTAGTAATACAAAATGCAAGAAAATGCTGACTAGGAGGCTAACCAAGACAGGCAAATTGCAATCTCAGCTCAAATAAGGATTCAGGAGTGTTTATTTTTTTGGCAGAATACAAAAATCAATTTGATTTCAGTATTCAACCATTAATTTTTTTATTTTTTATTAACTTATCACTTAATTTTTTAAAAAAATATCTAAAATAAAAAAATCAAAAAATTTGAATTTTTACATTCAAAAAAAGTATAATCTCACACAATTAAAACCCTTATATATTTAGCATTAATTAAAAAAAATAATTAATACTTATTCTATTAAATATTATTTAGTATTAATCTCAAAAAAAAATTATGTCAATCATTAATTAAAATAAACAAACGCATCGTGTGTTGAAATGAAAAAGTAAATAATTTTTTTTAAAAAAATATTAGCTAATCATACTGAAACTTTTTAATTGTCGGCATGGGGAGACTTCGTGTCAAGCTTCCCCACCCACGAGCGTTCTTCTTCCCTTGCCGAGACTGACGATCATCTGTGCCACGTAATCAAGTACGCCTAGAGCCACATGAAGACCAATTCCAGCGACAATCCCATTAGTTATTGAAAACGTTAAAGGCATAAGCAACATGGTAATAAAACCAGGCACAGCCTCTTTGATATTCTCCCAGTTGATGTCTTTCACCACCTTCATCATCAATATCCCCACGACCACCAGAGAAGGACCAATTGCCCATGGAGGTACGCTTACTAGCAAAGGTAAAAAAAAGAACGACAGCAGAAAGTACCCTGCAACAAACACAGCCGTCAATCCTGTTCTTCCACCTTCTTTCATCCCAGCTGATGATTCTATGTACGTCGCCATGGGCGATACACCAAGCAGAGCCCCCACCACTGTTGCCCCGCCATCGACCATGAACGCTGAGTATTGCCCTTCAAAATTTCCGTCTTGATCCAGAAATCCTCCTATCTCTGCCAATGTGTACAGAGTTCCTGTGGTGGCCAGAACATCAACGCAAACCAGTGTGAACAATGCAAGATACAGGCCACCAGTGTCAAAGTTGGTGAACCTAATTGCGCATATCGTGGATTCTATTTTGTGTAAGTCTACGACCTGCTTGAAATACTTGTAATTTGCATTCCCAAGAGAAGTGTTTGGGAAATACGTGACGCTTGTGGTTCTAATCCATGAAACTAAAGTAACGAAGATGATGCCATATATCATGCACCCTTTTATTTCTTTCATCAACCCGTAGCAGGTAATGAGAAACCCAGCAGAACCCAACCAAAACGTAGGGCTTCTCATCTTGCCCCCGTAGCACTCTCCAGTCAGCGGATTTGCAGCGGAGCAAGCAGTAATGGTTACCAGTGTTGATTCATCGGGCCCAACCAAGCCCAATCCTTGGTGGATTTGCAAGCCTGTAAATGCGATGAATAGCCCAATGCCTGCCGCACAAGAGAGGCGGACAGAGTTGGGGATGAGTCTGGCTAGTTTTGCGCGCAACCCTAAAGCAGCTATTACAAGAAATATGCATCCCTCTGTCAGGACAACTGCCATTGCTGTCTGGTATGACATGGAGCCGGATCCATGAAAGCCAACCATGTTATAGGCAACATAAGCATTAGCTCCCATACCAGGGGCCAGCCCGAAAGGCAAATTGGCCAGCACTCCCATGGCAAAAGACCCAATCATAGACGACAAAATAGTTGCCACGATGAGATCACTCTTGGTCTTCTCCAAACACTTCACGTAACCCAAATTTGGCTTAAAAACACAATCTGGAGTAGCTGACGTCTGGTTAGCAGAGATAGAGCAGTCTTTGAAAGAGCATGTTCCCCCTGAATCGGCAAGAATGGTGGCGTTAACACTGATGATATAAGCCATGGTAAGGAAAGTGGCCGTTCCTGCACGTAGTTCTTCCGTAAAATTCGTATTTCGCTCTTGGAGTTTAAAGTATCTACCGATCCTGGCATTAGAGACTGCATCATTTAGTGTCTTCTCCATTTTCTTCCATGAACTGGAGAGTTTTGTGCAGTATCCAGTGCTGCAGGCCATGTTTGATGAGGAACTGGGGAGAGTCGCGGTTGGCTGATTTGAGTCTGACATTGGCGCCGGTGTCTGTTCTGGCTTCGAAAGAGGCGCTTTTATTTAATTATTTGTTTTTGTGCGTTCGCTTTCACTTTCATTAATAGATAATTAAATTATTATGATGTGGAAACCAATAAAGCTCAGGAAAAAAATTATACTCATTGTTCCCAAAAAATAAATTATTGTTTTTTTTTATATAAATTAATGTTTTTGTGCACAAAACACAAAATATTTATGTTTTTTTGCACCAAACTTTTCATAATAAAAAAATATAAAATTCTAAAATAATTAATTTTTGATGCAATAAAATTCATATTTAATTCTCTAAATGTTGAAAAATAAAATAAAATTTGGATTTAATTAATTTGGAAACTATTGTTTGAAATTAAAAAATTAATTAATGCTATATGAAGTACAATGTGGGATTCAAACTCATCCCTTACTTTAAAAATCACATCAAACCACTTGGGCATAAGACTATTATCATGTGAAAGGTAAATTGAAATATTTATATATAGATACAAATATAAATAGAAATATGTATGTAAGTATACATAAATATATTTAGATATATAAACATATATATAGATATAAAAACATATATAAAAATCCAAAAACATATATATATATATATGTATGTATGTATGTATGTATGTATAAACATATATATATAATTATACATATAACTATAAAAATATATATATATATAATTATATATCAATATGTGTGTCCGTGTGTGCGTGCATGTGAGATTATATAGTTAATGTATAATTATAAACATATAGTTGTGTGTGTGTGTGTGTGTCTTATATATATATATATATATGTTTATATAGGTATATATATATATATATATATATGTTTGTCAATTTATATATATTTATATATCTACATATATTTATGTATACTTATATATGTGTTATCATTTATTTTGTATGTCTATATAAGTATTTTGATTTGGTCCTCTAATGATAATAATCATGTGATCTAGTAGTTTATTGTGGTTTTTGTAAGTTGACATCGGGTTGAACCCCACCATGCCTCTTCAACACTATTATTTTGTTTCTTGCTTTCCAACAACAATTTCTAAATTATTTTTTAATCTAATTTTATTTTTTAAATTTTGGAGTGCAAAATAAGGTTAATATATTTTAATGGGCAATTTAGTACTTAATTTTTATTATGAAAAATTTGATGCACATAAAATCAAATATTTTATGTTTGATGCACATAAAATCAAATATTTATGTTTGATACACCAAACATAAATTTCCCTATTTTTTTTAATATCTTATACTCCAATACAAAAAGATGTAGTCACATTTTGAGCAATTAAAAACTGAAATCCAAAATTGCACACATAATTAAAAAAATCAACAAAAATTAAAAAATAAAATGTGGTTTACAAAAAAAATATTATATGCAATAGGTATACTATTTTTGTAAATAATATACTAATGGCTATGAAAAATATTTAGAAATACCTAATGTTAAGCATAACATTTTATATGCATAATGTTATACACATGCAAAATGTTTATGCATATATAAATGTTTGTATATGAAAAGGTTATGAATAAGTCATAACGTTTATAAATGCATAAATATTATGCAAAAAAAATTTATATCTACAATACCTTATGCATAGTGCTTACTGATTTAAGCTCATCATTTTCTAGTTTCTACATGAATAAACATGTCTTATATATAATAATTGAACATAACATTCTCCATTGGTTATCTAATTTTGTTGAAGGATGATGTAATACAAGAGCAAGAAGAAGGTTGCTCAAAAGTAGGTTGTAGTTGCATTAAAGAGCGATGGCACGTCATCTGCAACTATATCCTCTGCATCCAAATCATTGACATCATCATATATGCACAATGTTATGCATTTATAAATATTATGCATTGCAATTACACTTATAAACTTGTTGGAAATAAAAGAAAGAACACTTGAGTAAAAAATTAATTAAATAAAAAAACAAAGATTATAATATAACTCACACTTAGGAAGTTATTGTTCTTCCTTTTATTTTTGATGATAATACAAGTGGGGAAGAGTGCTATTTATGCTATCAACTATATAAATTGCAACCATACATCTACTTTTAATATCATAAATAATGGCAATAAAAGCACATAAAATGTTATGCATTAAAGAGTGTTGGCATAGTATAGGCAACTATATCCTCTACATCCAAAGCAGTGGTGACATTATATATGCACAATGTTATGAATTTATAAATGTTATGCATTGCATTTACATATATAAACTTGATGAAAATAAAAGAAAGAATACTTGAGTAAAAAAAATTAATTGATGTTATAAATGATTCACTGAAAAGTATGAATGACCATATATTTGCTTGTGAATAATTATTATGGTATTAATAACTATAACATATTTAATGGTGATTAATTATTATGGTATTAATGACTATAACACTATCTATATGAGTTTCTAAAAGAATGAAAATATAGTTTTCTTCTTAAATTATCTCGTCTCTCTTCTTTATCTTTCAACATCTCTTATTTATCTTTCATCATATTATTAGCACAAGTTCTTAAACAATAACAAATTCAGGAAGCTCAAATCTGGGAAACTCAAACCTCAGATGATATTACAAAATCATAAAACAAGTAAGACATATGGATCCCTCCTTAAAATTTGATCAGTTATATGCTATTTGTTGGTGATTTATGTCTTGTTGATTGTGTCACGACTTACAGGATCTTGCATGATAAGAAATATTTTTTAAACTTCACATTAGCTCAATCTAATGTTCATACTATCTCAAGTCATGTTAACCTAATTAAAGGCTCCAACAAAGTCACCATTATTCTACTAAAAGGTACTAAATTACAAATTAAAGATGCCCTTTATTCTAATAAATCTAGTTGAAATTTATTCAATTTCAAAGATATTCATGTAAATAGATATCATATTAAAACTAGGAATCAGAATACAAATGAGTATTTATTCTTTACTGTTATTACTTTTGAGCAAAAATATATCTTGAAACAATTGTATTCTTTATCTTACGAGTTATATTAGATAATTATTATATCTATTGAATCTTATACCATCATGAACCAAAAGTTCAATTACTCTAATGCATTTTTACTATGGCATGAATGACTTGGGCATCTCATAATTTCCATGATGTGCCATATCATTCAAGATTTGAATGAGCATCAATTATAAAGCAGATAAATTTTGGTACATGATGGTTATACTTGTGCTGCTTGTTCCAAAAGAAAATTAATTATTAGATAATCTTTTATAACGATTACAATTGAATCCCCCACTTTTCTAGAACATATTCAATGGGCCTATTCACCTACCTCATGGACCTTTTCATTATTTTATGGCTTTAATTGATGTGTCCACTCAATGGCCTCATGTGTGCCTTCTTTCTATTAGAAATATTACCTTTGCTAGATTATTAGCTTTAATAATTCAACTCAAAGCACAATTCCATGATCACGCTATCCAGACAAATTATCATGAAAATATAGATGAATTCTCATCTCAAACATTCCTTGATTATTATATATCTATTGGTATTGATGTTCAACATCCTGCTACCCATGTTTAATCTCAAAATGGATTGGCTAAATCTTTTATTAAATGTATGCAATTGATTACTAGACCATTACTTTTGAAAACCAAATTGCTTTTATCGGCATGGCGACATCCTATTATATATGTCACAAATTTAATTCATATCCATCCTATAGCCAACCATCGTTTAACACCATTACAACTTGTTAAATGTTATATACCTAATATTTTGTATTTGTGATTCTTTGGTAACATTGTTTATGTTCCAATTGTCCCTACACATCGACCTAAGTTAGGTCTTCAATGTCGTCTTGGTATTTATGTTACTTTCAATATGCATCTATTATAAATTATATCGAGCTACTTATGAGAAATGTTTTTACTGCTTGATTTGATGATTGTCAATTTGATGAAAATTTTTCCTGTCAATAGGGGGAGATAAGCCAATTCCAAAAGAAAGGTGAGAAATTACATGGAATGAGTCATCTTTAATCTCACCTTGATACCCATACAAAGCAATATGAACTAGAAGTATAGAAAATAATTTATTTATGAGGTATTGTGAATCAATTGGCTAATGCTTTTATTGATTCAACAAAAGTCACAAAATCACATATCCTAGTTGCACTTGTAAATATCCCAGCGTGGATTGAAATCCCAATAGAAAAATTACAAAATAACATGACAAATGAACCTAAGCCATGATTAAAATGTGGAAGACCTAATGACTCCAAAGTTACAATTCCTAGAAAAAAGAAAAGTGTTATATCTTTGACTAAGTCCCAGGTCAATGAAATAGTAGCCCATGAAAAGACACTAGTAAAAGAGTTATCTTTTAATGATGTACCAGTACATAACAATTAAGTGATCTCTATCAATTATAAATAGGAGGGAAGAGTATGGGATCTAAATACTACTCATATAAATTATATTTTTTCTTGCAGAGTGACAATTGACATAATAAGAAATGTTGGAGACCAAGAGCCAAAAAACATGAATGAATATTGATATCAAAATGATTAATTAAAATAAAAAGAACCAATCAAAATATAATTAAGATCATTGGCAAAATGAGAGGTATTTGTACTAGTAGTTCTAACACCTGCAAATATACAACTTATTATATATACATGGTCTTTGTACGAAAACAAAATGAGAATAATGTAATAGTGCAATATAAAGCACACCTTTTGGCCCAAGGTTTATCATAAAGATCAAGAATTGACTATGAGAAGACTTATTCTCTTATAATGGAAAGAATCATATTTAGTTATTTGATAAGTTTAGCATTCTCAGAAGGATTGAATATGCATCTAATAAATGTAGTATCAGCATATCTAGATGGATCTCTTGATGCTAATGTATATATGAAAATCCTCGAAGGATTCATATTTCCTGAAACAATGAATTCAAAACTATGTTAAAATATTTATATGGATTAAAATCTTTGAAGGATTCATATTTACTCGAAGAAGGATATGTGAATAATTTTATTTGTCCATGTGTTTAAATTAAGAAAATAGAAAATGGATTGACAATAATAGCGGTATATGTAGATGATATAAATTTTATTAGGACTCTTGAAGAGCTCATCAAAACAACCAACTATTTAAAGAAAGAATTTGAGATGAATGTTTTTGGAAAAACAATATATTTTCTCTACTAGCATATCGAGTATTTTTTGAATGGTGTATTGATTCATCAATTATCATATATAGAAAAAGCCATAAAACCCTTTTGTATGGATAAATCATACCTTCTTACTTCCCTCATGGTTGTTAGATCACTTGAAGCAACTACATATTTATTTCCAGCCTAAGGAAGAAAATGAAGAGTTACTTTGTTTTGAAGTATTGTATGTTAATGTATTTAGTACACTAATGTATCTTAAAAATTATATTCAACTAGACATTACTTTCTCAGTTAATTTATTAGCAAGATACATCTCAACTCCAACTATATGGCACTGAAATAGAATCAAACATATATTAAGATTTATCCACGGGACAAGTGACAAGTATTATTTTATTCCAAATTAATGGAATCATAATTACTTAGCTATACAAATTTATGATATATTTCAGACTCTCATAAAGCTCGATCACATATAGGATATGTATTTACTTATGAAAATACTATAATATCCTAGAAATTAATTAAACAAATGATGGTGACTGCCTCCTCTAATCATTCAGAAATACTTTCGATACATGAAGCTAGTAGAGAATATATTTTGTTGAGATCAATGATATAACACATATAAGAAAATCATGTCGCTTATATTCTATTAATAATAATCTAATAGTATTATAAAGATAATGTTGCATGCATTACACAAATTAAAGGAGGATATATTAAAAGTGATCTAACTAAGCAAATTTCTTCAAAGTTTTTCTACACTCATGAACTTCAAAAAGATAGTGAAATGGATGTGCAACATATAAGGTCCAATAATAATCTTGCAGATTTATTTACTAAACCCATACCTTTTGCAATATTCAAGAAACTTGTAAGGCAAGTTGGCATGCACCAGCTTAAAAATCTTCAAATTGAAAAGTTGAAGATAATATAGTCATGTCACTACTAAGGGGAATATAAATAAAGATATTAGAGAGTGTACTCTTTTTCCTTTCATTGAAGTTTTTTCCTACTAGATTTTACTGGCAAGATTTTTATTGAGACGATACTAATAATCTAGTGATAGTCAATCAAGGGAGAGTGTTATAATAGATTCATTGATAACTATGAATGAGCACACATTCACTAATAAAGGAAAAGTATTAATGACTATAATACATTTATTGGTGAATAATTATTAAAGTATTAATAACTATAACACTATATATATGGATTTCTGAAAGAATAAAATATAGTTTTTTTCTTAAATTATCTCTTTTCTCTCTTCTTTATCTTTCAACGTCTCTTCTTTATCAAATGAGAGAAAGAGATATCAAACTAAAAAACAAAAAATATAAAATAATACACACTTAAGAAGTTATTATTCTTCCTTTTATTTTTGATGATAAAACAAATGGGGGAGAGAGATATTTATACTAATACTAGACAAATATCAACTATATAAATTGTAGCCATGCATCTAATTTTAATATCATAATTAATGATATTAAAAGAACATAGAATATTCTAGAAATAGTCTTGAATTTGGTGTGGGTTTCACAAATAATGACACTCTCTCTTAAACTTGATCTTACTTCTAGCAAGTTCCTTAATCTTATGAATTTTTTCGTTAGCAATTTATGTTGTTTTGTATGCCCTCTCAAGACCTATCAGATTGTATTATTTGGTAAGTAAAACAAGTTCACATTGTTCATTCTTCTCGATGGACTTGATCTCTTCATTATATTGCATCTCTCCACTCATTTTAGTTTGCATCTCTTTGATAGTTTACTTCTTCATGGTCAACAAATAAACATAATAATCTAAGAGTATCTTGTCATTCAGTTACCTCATAGAGATCTTGAAGACTCCTTAATGTTGCATGGATCTTTCATTTTAACTTTCACTTGAAGTAGGCTGGACCATTGGCTCTTGTTGGGCTTATCCATGATGATGTTCTACTATGTCACCTCATCTTCAAGTGGAAAAAATAAAATTGAATTATCTATATGAGATTCAAAATCACATTATTTTTCTTAATCAAACATCGCATCTAGGCTAATCATAATGTTTGTTGTTGTTAGGATTGCATATTTTGTAACCTTTTGAAATTGAGTCATAGCCAGCGAAGATAAAATTCTTATTTTATCATCAAGTTTGTTCTTTTATCATCAAACTTTGTTCTTATCTCATCCATTACATTGTTATGCTTCCAAAGACTCTCAAGTATAAGATGTTGGGATTTTTTCCACTCCAAGCTTATGGTGTGATTCCCTAAACAATTATTGTTGGAGATCGATTGGACAAGTAAATATCACTTATCACTGATTCAGCCTAAAACTCATTGACTAATTTCTTATTTCAAACTATACTCCAAATTATGTTGAGGATAGTCTTGTTCTTTTTTCCTACACCATTTTATGGGGAAGGGGGGGTGGGGGGATCTTGAAACTATCATTGAATGATCAATTACATTTACTTCATAGAACTTTAAAAACTCCTTTGATGTAAATTCTCATCATTGATCAGATCTAATAGCTTTAATCTTTCTCTATTTTCTTTATCCACTACAACTTTTTAACTTCTTGAATACTTAAAAAACTCATGACTTTTTCTTCAAGAAGCACACCCATGTTTTTCTTGAAAAAATTATCAATAAAAAGAAAGAAATATTTACTATTGTCACAAGAACTTTGCTTTATTCATCCTCACACATCAGTATGGAAGAGCTCGAGCGACTTCTTGGCTTTTGAGTCTAAATGCTTTGATAAACTTCTTCTAAATTACTTTCCAACTAAATACCCTTCACAAATTTGGTTAGTATGGTTGATGTGAGAAAATCCTTTCACCATCTCCTTCTTAGATACTAGTTTTAGACTTTTAAAATTAAAATGTCCAATTTGTGAATTGGACATTTTTATTTTTAGTTGGAACTATCATTGAATGATAAATTCTATTAAATTTATAGATTTTTTGAAATATTTTTTATGTAAATTCTCATCGTTGATTAGATATCATAGATTTAATCTTTATCTGCTTTCTTTATCCATTGCAAATTCTTAGATAAATATCATAAATTTAGTTTTATGTATGTATAAAAATTACAACTAAAAGCTTTTGATAAATATCTAAGAAATTGAAGTAACCCCCCTTATCTCATTTTAATCCAAACTTACCAAATAATGACGTGTCTACAACTTTTTTATTCGATTTATATAATATCCTAAATATGTTACTATAACTTTATTACAAATAAGTCTCTCTCTCTCTCTCTACGTTATAATAAGTTAAAAATATGTTTGTTTTATGTGTTACAAAAATGAAAAATAAAGCTAAAATGAATAGTGGTGTATGCATCAAGGGGTCTAACTCTAATAAATCTACTATTGATTTTCATGCTTGAATAATTGAAATTCTACCCATGAGGTATCTTATTTTACCAATTAAGAGAATACCATTTATCCAACTATAAGAAGAAATCCTTGTGGCTGGTAGACAATATGTAAAATAAAACTTAGATTAGTTATGGAAGTTGAAAAGGATATTATTGTCACTTCATTACATATATATGTATTTCAAGAGAATAATATAAAATTGCATCTAATCATTCATGGGGAAGATAGTGGGCTTCACATATTGCTTGGTAAAGATGAAAACTATTTGAACATTGATGATGATCATGTTAAAAAAAGATAATGAGGAGAAATTAAATACAGAATCAGATGATGATAAATATATAGATTGAGATGATTTGTTAGCAATTTCTAATGATGACTAGACATTTATTGACTTCCATATTATCTTGTATTGCTTATTTTGTTACAATTATAATTTGGATGTTAAATAAAAAAATTACTTTGGTGAATTTCAATATATTTATCATTATGTTTTTTTATTATAACATCTTCATGACATATTTTTAATGTTTTTGTTTTTTTTTTTGATATTCATATAACTTTTTATAAGTATGAGAGATAATCATTTAAGTGGCCGAGGATCTTAATATATGGGGAGGGGTAGAAAAAGTCAACTAATAGTTTGTGAAGGAGGAAATCTATATTTATTCAGTGACGACAATACTACAAATATCTTTTTGCATTCTCTTACATGTACAGAGTATACATTAGCATCACCTCATCATGACACACATGGATTGACTACCACTAATATTCCATCTTCATTTTATTTTGCATTGGAAAGTATTATTAGCTCCGTCCTACCTATCTTAGGAATCTCATGCATTGGTACTACAGCATCAATAATGGTTGGATATTCATAATCCATAGTTTGTATAACAAGTTAAGAGAAAATCTTCATTCATCTCACAATAGATAATAAATTGTATGTAGTTTCTGAAATTTACAACATGCATGCATTATTATTTTTTATTTTTTTGTTTGTAAAAAATTTAATTAATAACTATGAATGAAATTATAAGTAAATTATTAAGGTTAAAATATTGTAATTTTAACTAATAACAAATAGTGATTTTGCTACTTATCAAATATTATTATTTAAAATTAAAATAATATTTGTCTTACAAAGTTTTGATAAGAAATAAAAATTAATTAAATATTAACTCGTAGCTTAAAATGG
Organism: Sapria himalayana; assembly: GCA_029783825.1. NCBI lineage: Eukaryota > Viridiplantae > Streptophyta > Magnoliopsida > Malpighiales > Rafflesiaceae > Sapria > Sapria himalayana. The sequence continues at coordinate 9,261,455 of JAREIK010000385.1, forward strand.
GTGTATTTTGGTTATATGTGTATGTATGTATTGATGTTAAATTACTTACAGTTTTATTCATTCTATTTCTCATATAATCGAGAAGATATTTAAGAATAAACTAGTTGGTGAGGTTATAAAGTGGAGCAAAGTGCCCTCAAATATGAAAAAATTTTATTGGGAAGAATTTGAGGTATAATTTTCATGCATTTACTTATTTTTCAATTTGGTTTTATTTGAAATACTCTTAAAATAAATTCATTACAATATATTCTTGTTTTATTTGGTTTTTGCAAAAAAAATATAAATAGAATAATACTATAATCATCTCGATGAAGGATACTTAGACACATGTAGCTAATGGGAGATTCAATGAAAAGCTTGGCAAATAAAAAACATGTATGATAAAGATGCAAAGCCTAATATTGTCTCTCTTAATGTTTGGATGAAGTGGTGGAAATACTAGAATATTGAGGAGTTCAAGGCCTTGTCTTAGATGGCGTTACACAATCATCGATCAGAGAAAGTAGATGAAGGACCATAACTTTCAAAATATATTGGAGGTTCAAAGGTGACCTATCAAGATTTAGTATATTTGGTATAATTGTCTTTCATAATTTGTTATTATTTTTAATTTATGAATGCAAATGATAATATATGTGTAACAATGTATCATGTACCTCAATAAACACTATTATTTTTTTAGGAGGTTGAGTTGGGATATCCACCAACACCATTTGATGTGTTTAAGCAAATACACAAGAAGAAGGATTGATTATTTATGGACAAGCAATCAAATAATATTAATATGAGTTTCTCAATTTGTACTTATAGTGTCACATGAAATTTGTAATCAATGAATGAAAGTAATGTAAAAAAAATTATTTTTTGGCATTCATTGGAATTAATATGAAAAGTCAAGTTATTTTTTTAATAGTGACTGATGAGTTATTATATATAGACTCATTAAATATAATAATTACCTTTGTTTTTATATTATTTTTTTTTAGTATAGTGATGATAGTTTCATTTACTGGTATACATTTTATCTGAATATAGTAATAATGAGTTTTATAATATTTTAACAATCGTAGGAAGCTATGGAAAATATGATTTCCATTACTTCATAATTGAAAGATCCTTCTTTAGAGATGCCATAGATTGATGTTGAGTATATTTACAATCAAATTATCAGATTGGAGCCAAAAAAATTGGTGAGCGTATGGTCTTGATACTCATGCATCTACATTTTATCCAAGTTCTATTTAGAGTTCTTCATTATCTTTTTCTAATTACAATAATTTGTTTGATGAGAGGTTGCATGAGGAGTGCAGAAAATTTAGGGTACATTACAAAGAAAAAAAATGAGAAGATGCAACAAAAGAGTGAAGATATGTAAAAAAAAATTGAATCAATAAAAAAAAGAGGCTGAATGAATGAAATGAGAGGAGGAAAAAATGAAAAAAGAGAAAAAAATATATAAAAGATTTTGAAGATGGAGAAATAATATGCAAATTGGCAGAGGTAGCATCTCTTTTTTATCATTCTGAAAAAAATCCATTTAGATCTCTGTGGGACAATACTCATATCTAGAAGAGCTCGTAGTTGTTTGTGAAATAATGTAATTAATTTTTTGCAATGAAAATTTTTTTTATGAAATTTTGGTTTTTTTGGTATTTTTTTTTAATTAAATTGTTAGTGAATACTTTAATTGATAAACTTTTATGTATGTTATCTGACGAATTACTCTTTAGTTGATATTATGTGAATATCATTTGATGAATAATATGTGTATGTACTTATTTGATTATAGGTTATAAAATTTCTGTATATATTTGTATATTATATACAATACATAGAAACTACAACAAATATGACATGTTCCTATTGCAGAAATTATAAACGAAAAATGGTGTTTTAAAATTCATTTCAAATTTAGACACAGGCATATATCATATATATATATATATATATATCATATAATACACACACACACACACTCACGCACGCACACACACACACACACACATATATCATATATAAATTATATATATACATCATACAAATACACATGAAGCATATATAATATATGTATGTTATATATATATATATATATATATATATATGATGAATATACATATATGCAATATATAATGTGCGTCTATATATATGTGTATGTAGTGTGTATATATATTGATACAAACAATATGCATATATAATATATACACACTTTACAGACACAAACACATAGTAAATATATATTATATATATCTATCATATTTATACACAAATACATATATGTTATATATGTGTGTGTGTGTGTGTGTGTATATATCATATAGAAATGCACATGATGTATATAATATATATATATATATATATATATATATATATTATATGTGTGTCTGTGTATATAAATAAACACACACACACACACATGTATATATTTATTATATTTATATATATATTATATATAAATATATAGTATATATACTATATATCTTATGGATATATAGTATAAATGTCATGTGTGTAAAAATATATATATATATATATATATATATATATATATATATATATATGTGTGTCTGTGTATATAGATAAACACACACACACACACATGTATATACATATTATATTTATATATATATTATATATAAATATATAGTATATATACTATATATCTTATGGATATATAATATAAATGTCATGTGTGTGAATATATATATATATATGTATATAAATATAATTTATTTGTATATGTATACTATTAAGCTAAGAAAATAGAAATAAAAAAATCTACAATTTTTTTAAATGCATGTCAAATCATGACCTAGCCCAACCCATGGATATTGCTTAATTTTTAAAAACATATGGGTTGGATTCCAATCTAATCTAACTCATGTATGTTGTATGATGAAAGTGTGATTTGTTTATATGTATTGTTATAGAATTGATAATTTCTATATCTTATAGAATTCGGTTGAATCCTATGAAAGTGTTACAATTGTGTGATATGTTTGATGAAGCTTGATTTTTGATCATTATTTTGTGTGGACATGTTTTTTGTTTTATATGTTGTTAAGCCTTTCTATAGATTCTCATATATAGGCAATGATATCTTTATTTGCATTTGGTTGCATTAGAGGAGGGCTAGATATCAGTTTGTCATACATAAAACTTTTCTCATATACATTTTATTTATCTTGTTAGGAGTGGTTGGATGTCCTGAGTATACATATTACTTGATTTAATAGGTGATTATTGGTAGTAAAATATCTAACCAGATATATATCTAAAGATGTGAACATGTTAGTTATGTTAGGAAAGTGTGTGTATATGGTTGTGCCGGATACTAAATGCAATTGTTGGTTAGTGATTGATACTTTAGCTTGTGCCCTTATTACTATTATCCCTTATGGGATAGCTTACTTTATAATTATTTTGATACCCATCATCTGAAGCAGTTATTCTAGATTGAAAAGATTACATCTTTCATTTTCAAGATTGTTATTCCAAATAGTTATGCATAAAAAACTATTATTCTAGACGAAGAATATTAGATATATAGTGTCTAAGCCTATTATTCATAGGTAGAAGATTCAATTTACAGCATCCAAGACTATTATTCATAGGTAGAAGATTCAAAATATAGTGTCCAAATTTGTTAATCCAAAAGGAGAAGATTGAATGGCTTGTATTGAATATTGTTATTCTATACTATTTGGTGTTTGAGTTGTTATTCCAAAAAAAAAAAAATAGATTTTGGGTTTTCGAGGTTGTTATTCTAGACTATCTAGTGTCTTAAGATTATTATTTCAGTTGGAGAAGATTAATTTTTAAGTGTCTAAGTCTAGTGTTGATGGTTGTTAATCCAAATTATATGATATGTGACTAATATTCAAAAAGGAGATAATTGTTTTGTAATTTCCAAGACTATTATTCTAGATTATCTAACATCTGAAACTATTGTTACTAATAATTTTTAAAACATTGATAAGTTAACTTAAATGAAACCATTTTTGGAGGATGAGTGTTTGTTATTAGAAATATGTCATTAAGTGGATTGTGTTTAACATTCGAAAGACTAGTGTCCCTTCTAACACATTGAGAGCCCATGATCTAGCTACTCTAGCTTTGGCTACTATACACGGGGCTTCATTAGTTTAAATTGAATTTTCTAGTTGAGGTATCATCCATGTTTTTGAAGATGAGTCTGAGGTTTGCATCTCAATGGTAAAAGGTTTTTTGCCATGTGTGCTTGTTAGGTAGCCTTTGCTAGTATGAGGCTAGTTGATAACTATGCCCTTGTGGATCTCATCTAATGGATCTAGTTCATTAGCTATAAACTAGTGGGATAAAAACCCTTCAGTGTGTGTTCTAAGCATTGAGTTCATCCACTTCGATGTTTTCTGCAAGTTATGTCATGCAATTTGGCTAATGCCAATCATGAGAAGTATTCATATGCATTTTAATTATGTTCTAAAGAAGGATATCATGTATAACTTTTCTACCATGATTTTGTAATAGGGTGCTTAGACCTACACCTTATGAGAATTTCTAGGATCAGATGGTAGTTCACGTGTAATAGGGTGTTTAGATATTGTTGGCCATAGATACATTGTATAAAATATACAATACTTGTTGGATCTAACTAACAAAACTGAGCAAATGTCAATGTTTATTTTATGTAAGCCATGGTTGCAACTCCAATGAGACTGGAAAATCTAGGTCAATTATTTGTTCAATTTTCTCCATAATTGTAAACTATAAATTTATGTCAATTTTGGCCCCAACTCCATGGGATGCACTTTTTGTATGGATTTTCCATTAATTTTTGTTATGGAATTCTTTGAATTCATTACTAGATGGAACTAGTAAATAATTCTTAATTCACTAGGTTTGATATTTTCTTTTATCATTTTTCTTTATAGTTCATGTTTGTTTTCTTAGTAGATCAATTTGCTCCATTATATAAAGTACTTGTAAATAGTAATATAGACTATAGCTTCTTGAAGTTAACCCAAATGGATCATATGGTTTGTTCTAGTTGAATAGTACCTCTCTTTTAGATTTGTGTCAAAGTGGGCAAGTCCAAATGGGTATGGCATACTCACCTCCATGAATGACTCGGTCACTAGAGTAGCAACAACCATATGACCATGAGAGTAATCCCATCGGCTTTATATGTAGGTGATCGAGGCTTCCCCATATAGCTATATATTTTTTTAATTCAAAAAAAGAAACAAATATGGCTTTATATGTAGGTGATTCGGTCCTGAACATGCCTTGTTTGCATATGGGATATGTGGGCAAGTCGAGCCTACACTACTCACTCTTTTTGACACCTCTAATTTTAGATGAGTTGCTAATGATGGGAAATTGAACTATGTAGACTTTAATTTATAAGATCACCCAAGCATATTCATTATATTATCCTTTCTTTTTGATTGTCTTGATGACATTATATATGGGGGAAGTCAATTTACTAACCATGAAATGATTCTCCTAAGAGTAGTCAACTAACCAATAAGTGACTAAATCTATTATTGATAAGTGGGAGCTAGGAAATAATTAAAAACATGGAAGTAAGTTGAGTTGACCTATATGTGTTGTTGGGTAACCATATTTCCAAGAATTTTATATGAATTGATAACAATAGCATACTTCAAAGGATTTAGCTACAATATATATTTATTCATTAGTTGCAATACTTTGCTAATATATTGAAAGTATTTTATTTCACATTTTCTCTCAACTACAGGTGTCAAATGGGATGGGATGGGCCGGCCCATTTCTTTCAGGCCCAACCAGGCTTGCGTGTCGTGCCAAGCACTGCACGCTACAGTACCTTGCAATGTCTGGCATTGCATGGTTCATTGGAGGGCAGACCTGACACAGCCCGTAGCCCAAAATCAGTTCTGGTTTGGTTCGGTTTGGTTATGGCCGGTTCGAGTCGGGTCGGACATGTGTTAAGTTGAGATAAATTTAGGGTTGCGCCAACATCGCCCATCAGCCGTGCCAAGCCATCGCACGTCGGGCATTGCCACATCGTCCCTCATCAAGCATTGCTATGTCAACCATCATGCGTCACTTGGCACATCATCACCCATACCGAGCCCACGTGTCAGGCACCCGGGCTGTGCCTGGCATGGCACATGGGTCGAAGACCCTTGGCACGACATGACATGAATGATGAATAGTGTTGAAGGTCTGCCCGGCACAGGCTATAGCATGATCCTATGCCGTGTCCTGCTGAGCTTCAAGCCGAGCCAGAACTGCCCGACCCATTTGACACCTAAAATCTCAACAAGCATATCATTAATTTCTACTTAAATGATTATGTTGAGGAGTGGCTGAAATTATTTAGTCATATTTTGATATGTGGTAATAATATTTTTTATTCAAAATGATGTCATGTTATTATAAAATAAATTGTATGGTGTAATGAAAATAGTTTTTTTTTTTGCATCAAATGAATACATCAGGATTTAGTGATATTTAGAAAAAAAACACCAATGAAACATGATATGTGATTGATAACACTAGCTTCCATAATCTGATCTGTAGAAGGCAATGAAAAGGTATCATTCAAGCATGCTTCTTAAATGTTCATGTAGTCTATCTATACACTTAATTTTCATAAATTTTTTGGCACCATCATGGTACTCACCAACACATTTGGGCATTTTACATATCGAATGAAACATACCTCTAGAAGTTTTTCTTCTTCAACTTGGATAATCTACAAGCAATAACAAAAAAAAAACTTCACTTTTACTAAATAGGCTTTGATTTTGGAAAAAGAATGAACATATGAAAGGCTAAAATGAGATCAATACTCAACATATTAGTGTGTTGGCAAGTGCATGTATCATTACTTTCATTGATGCCTTACATCAGATACTTCTTCTATTCTTCAAATAACATAGTGCTGATGAATGGAAAGGGAAACTCATCTAACTTGTATTGATGCTTCTCTTCAAGGGGATTAGATGACAAACATTCTCTAATCTAGCCAATAGTTGAGCAAAGAGTAGTAATTAATATTTAGCTCTCAGACGTAACAACTCACCCATATTTGGGAGATGTTCTTCTAGTTGATCATGCAATGATAATCAATAATATTATCGAGTAATTAACTAATTGATATAAATATATATTTGGCTCTTATCAATGAAGTAATTAATCATTTGATGATAAATGAAAGATATGGCCTTCATGGCATGTAGCTAGGCTCATCTTATACAAGCATTATATAGGATTTTCATGTAATTGAACAAATTCTCATGTTACAGGCTTTGCCTTTAGGCAATCCGCCTTCCTATCTGGATCAATCTTCATAATGAACACTTACATGCCACTAACAACATACATCTATGTCAATCATGATACTAGTTCCCAGGTTTTATAGGAGTAAAGAGCATTTATCTTTTTCATCATGGTATATTGTCATCCTAGGTGAGATAATATCATTGAAGAAGACCTAAATATCCTAATATCATTAAGAGAATTGATAAAAAGAATAAAGGAGGGATGAAAACACATATAGGATAATATATGTGTGATTAGGTGTAAAGTATGACTATTTTGTCTCTTTCGGGAAGTGATCAAAATGTCAAAATCAAAAGAGTCGGTTGCATAGTCATTTGGCTCCTTGGTAAATTCACTTTTGGTCTAAGTAGACTGTGTATGTCCCCTCCTCCTAGCATAGTCTCTAATGTAAGAGTGGTATGGTCGCTTAATCTCTAGATTATCATGGCTGAATTGGAGTAGATTCTTTGGTTACTATATTATCTAGATTGGAAAGAGACTTTCTCTCATAAGAAAGATCACTCTTTTCAAACTTCACAATATTTATATTTGTTAGTACATATGATGACTCTATTATAGTTTCATCATATCATGGACCAACAACTTCAAATGTAGTTGTCGGGTGACTCTCTTTCCTAGCGAGAGGTACATTTGAGAAGAGTTGGGAGGAGTAATGGATGCAGATGTATTTTTTGGACTCTTATTCTTCTTAGACTGACTAAAAAATAACTCCTAGTCAAAAACAATACCGTTAATACTCACTAAAATCTTACTAGTCTCTAATAAAAAATATGTATACCATTTTTTGAGTATTGGAGTATCTAATGGACATCCCAAGTATTAGATGTTACAGTGTCTCATCTTGGAGATTGGAGATAGATTGTGGACAAAATACATGCTCTCAAAAATATTGGGAAGCATGATAAACAATCTCTCTCTAGGATACATGATCTAAATGGATACACATTGGAAAATTATAGAAGAAGACATCCAATTGAAGAGGTAATTTATATTTAAAACCATATCTCTTCAAAAAACCATATCTATTTTTTTTATTCAACCACCTCATTTGGTGAAGGTGTGCCGGCACATGAAGCTTGGTGTTTAATTTTATGATGCACATAGTATATACTAAATATATATGACATATACTCTAATATATTATCACTCCTTATTTTTTAATATTTTTATTAAATTTATTTTTTATTATTTTATGGAATATAAGAAAAATAGAAAAAGTTGTAATCTATCATGAAACAAAAATATTCAAGTATATCGTGAGTAGTCATTTATAAAAGTAATCAAATATCTAAAGTATTCTCTAATCAAATCTTTACTATGTCCTCATATATTTGTATGTATCAAATCAAATAATTTCCCACTCACACCAAGTTGACATGCAAGATAGCTCTGAAATATTTTTCTAGCTAACATATTTCACACTCTAAAGTAAAGATACCCATACCGTAGGGGTTTGGATAAAATATTCTCAACTTGATCAATAATAAATGGTAAAGTTAAAAATATACAGGTAATAGATCCAACACACTCAAATAGTTATCATGAATTTCTATCATAGAATAAAAGATATATATATATATATATATATATAGTTTATTTGCTCAATCACAAAAGAAGTCATCCGAATCTTTCAATCCTATAAACATATATCAAAAGAAGAGAAGATAAAGTAATAATTGAGTTTGACTAAGTTTTTATACTTTTTGTTAGAGATAGTGTTGTAGTTTTTAGTTTCTTATTTATTGTCAATTCTTATTTTACTTTATTTTATTATTGATGAGAGCATTCAACATATGAACTATCCTAATTAGATTACTTATTATATAAGAATATTACTTGTATAATATTTTTTATTAAATTTTCATATTGGAAAAAATTATGGAGCCTCAATATCCTTGCTAAAATTCATAATTTAGTATGGCAATATTGTAAGGATTGTCTTCATGCACTGGTCAAATTGAGTTTCAAAGAGGTTTAGGTTAATAATGTTTGTTGTCTTTATAATTGGAATGGAGAAGACACATTTCATTTGTTTGTTTCTTGCATGTCTATTATACAACATTGGCGAGCTACAACTTGTGGCGTATTTATATCTTCTACTAATTCTTTTTTGAACTGATGGAATGACTTTTTGCAAGCCAACTCCCTTGTGGAAGTAAACACATCACCCACCATTCTAGGCTCCATTTGGCAAGCTTGCAACAATGTCACCTGGAATGGTTATCTAGTGTCAATCACTAGCACACTACTTTCAGCCTCTACCATTATTTCTTAGTGATCATCAAGTCATCATTATTCTAGCTCTGACAAAAATGTGATCAGCTTAGCTAGGATTGTAAAAAAGACCATGTATGTATGTGAAAGTAAATATGAATGTTTCTCTTTTACTTTCTCAAAATATAGTTGGATATGGTTTTGTTATGAGAATTGAAAGAGGCGAGTTAACTTTTTTTTAAAAATAGTTTTCTTAGTAGTCCTCAAATCCTAGTTTAGTCGAAGTTTTGTCAAAAGGTGTTGAGTTGGTTGAAGAATGGTCAATTCACTAATGTGATCCTTGAAATAGGTTGCATGTTTCTCAAGCAAGTTGATTCTGATACAAGTCTTGACTCATCTCATTTTGATTTAATTGCTCATGATTGTTCTAGTTTTTTTAAGAGTCTAAAGAATGTTGTTCTCAATTATGTGGGTAGATTAGCTAGCAAAACAACTCATTAGTTTGTCAAAGATGTAGGTTTTCATTCTAATCCGATGGAGTGGGGCCCTACCACTCCTAACTTTATTTGTAATTATTTTTCTTTTGATCTATAAGAAGTCTAAATTTTGGTTTCAAAAAAATTAATTATTGAGTTGCCTAGAAAAATAACTTATAGAAAGAATATTAATAGAACAATCAGAAATAAGTAAAATACATGGATGAAATAAGGAATTAAGTTGAATACTATCATATCCAATGAATTTTGATGGATTACCTATAACATGAGTATTGATTCTTTAGTTAATAATCTAGAAACATGAAATAGGAGGACAATACAAAAGCTAAAAAACCTAGACATCGAGAGAGATTTGTCACTATAATTGAAGGACTATGTGAGGAACCTTGGATAGTTCTGATAATCTACCTATCACTCTCAAATTTGTGTAGTACCCTCGTTATAAATGGAGGACTTATCTTCCTTATCTATATCTATTGTGATAACATGTTTTCATATTCAATGTACCATTTCAAAATTTAAGTTTCCAAATATAATATTGGAATTTAACTAAACCTATCTTTCTCCAAATGAGTATTACATCTCAACTTAAAGATTTTTTTTCTTCAAAACCCTAATTTTGTGTAATTTCTTGAAACCCCAAATTGGGGAATTTCCCAAAACCTAAAATTGGGGAATTTCTTGAAATCCCAAATTGGACAATTTACCAAAACACTATTTTGGGCATTGAGGCCAATTCTCCCTTCAAGCTCATGCATCCATAACGCCCTTGAAGTGCATATGTCATGCTTCCAATAACATCGTCATTGTCAGCTTTACAATGCCTATATCGCACACATATTGTATGTTCCAAAGCACATAATTTGTGTGTTTCACTATCCAAATCATATGTGTGCATTGTAGTAGTATATTGCATGCCCTTCTCTCTCTAGCCTTACCCACACATGCACCCTAAGCTTTATTTTTCCTTGAGCATCACTTTGATTATGTGTAGATAACTAGGAATAAAAAAGAAACTCAATAATTCTCAAATAATGAATAACACATTTCACACCCTTATGTAATGGATTAATGGGATGAGACATCCCACATATTGAGTGCTCATATCAATAATAATAATAATAATAATAATAATAATAAAAGTGTACAACTATAATCTTCAACAAGAAACATAAAAAATATATATTAGTTTCCTGCTTTCACAAAAAAACATAACGAATTAATAAAAATAAAAATTGATTCAACTATATTAATAGCTTGAAACTTCAACAAAAAATTATAATTAAGTCATGAAATAGAAAATAATGTCAACCATAATAATAGTTATAAATGTTTATAGAATATTTATAACTAAGTCATGAAATAACAATTAGAGTAAATTATTAAACTTAAATTTTGATCTTCAAGATCTTCATCATCCTCATCTTATGTGTTAATAGTAGTAAAATGTTAACTATCATGTCTCCTCATTTCTTTTAAATCTTTATTTTCATTTATTTGATATCAAATTTAACTCTTTTACCTATCTCTTACATTTTTGATTAAAAAATTTTAATCTTGAATATCAAATCATAAAAACTTCAATAACATGCTTCCAAACAATTTATTTTAAAAAAAAATTCAAATCAGAGGAATTCATTCTTTAAAAACACCAAAAATAATATTTAAAATTATATATAAGAATATAAGTGACTAAGATAATAATAACAAGACATAATTGAAAAGTATTTTAAAAATATAAAAAATTATATATTTGATGAAAGATATAAAAATTTTGAGAGAAATGATGTGGTCATTTTGGAAAAGCTATGTAATCGAGAAAGATGAAAATGGGGCAATGACCAAAATAGAGGGAGAGCATGTGTGACATACCATGAGATGAAGGTAAGATGGGATCATAAAAGGATGCAATTGACTTTGTAAAATTTTCTTGGACCGTTGTTTTGCTTTTCTTTATGTTTTTTTTGAAGGCCTTATAAGCTCCCCCAAAGAGTGTACGTATCCCTCTTCAAAGCATGAAAGGCACAATCAAAATGCATCTTAGTCACAATTCTCCAAAGGTTAGAGGAGTATGCCTTTCATGGTAATGTTTTGTACATATCTCGAGGCATTGAAAACCTTGGTGTTCCTGGAAAATGCTTCTAAAAACCTTGGTGTTCCTGGAAAATGCTTCTGAAAACCTTGGTATCACATGAAAATACTTTCACAACAATGATAGGTTGGAGTCATTCCTTTTTTTTTCTTGCAGGCATGCTATGTACATTTTCCTCACTTGTGTATATTTTTCATAGTTACATCCAAAATTTTTGAGAGCACACCCCTTGTTTATAATATTTCCCTTGACAATAGCAAGATAACTATTAGAGTGATAAAATATGTATTTATTAGTTTTTCTAGTACCAAGAAGGATACATAAGTAACTTCCTTGAGGCAAAGTTTTAGTTAGTGCAGATATAATTTTTTGAGCATAAGAATGGGTGGGATTTAAGGATTTAACCAAAAAGTGTAGTTTATAATATGCAAAAACAAATATATGTTAATGAAACAATTTTTTTTTTGTTGCTTGGTGTGACATCAACCGAATTGAGCCCTAGGCCAATCACCTGAGCCTCGGGAAAGGACAGGAAATCATGTGTTAGTTATAAATGGTAGTGGTGGGATTTAAACTCTCAGCCTAAAAGTTAAGAGTTGCATATCCAACCAATCTAACTACTATATCATAGGCAATCATGTACTAAATTAGTAGATTTATAGAGATGAAATAAAAATTTAATTTGTTCAAACTGCTAGAATCTTTTATGAAAGTTGAGCAGAGTTTGCAAATATGGCATCAAAATAAAATTTTAATGGTTTTATACAAAGAAAAAAAATCATAAAATCCACAATTATTTGATTATTTGGTTGGGAAATACATCAATTTGAAGTTGGATCAAATGTGAATACATAATTTTGATTAATTAGAATGAACAGTCAAAACAGTGAAAGTAAATATCAAAGAGAGTGAATATGCTTAAAAAATTCAAGCAAGTTGAATATGCTTAAAAAAAAGAAAAAAAATGAAAAACAAAAAAAAATCAAGTTGAATATGTATTTTTGAAATTTTTGAATTGAATTATACTTGGCACTTATTTTTTTTATATTTGTTTTTTCACCCTCCCTCCAATCCTCCCTTCCCACCCCAAGGTAGTTATTTATAAGCAATGTGAATATTTTCTTATGAGATCCAGTACATTAGTTATGATTAAAACGCATATAACTTAGCACTTAATTATAATGAAAGCAATGCTAACTTTCATAAGAAGAAAAAAAAAAAATAATTGAAATAATCAAGTTTATAGTATTTATTAGAGATACAGATTAAGTGTTTCTACCAGCATGCAAATATAATTATTTTTTAATTAGAATTATGTATGATCTTTTCTTCATATATCAAAATTACTTTCTAATTTTGCCTTCGAATATGATCATTATTTAGATATTTAATAATTTTCTTATTTCTAATATTATGTTTATGAGTTTCCCCTTCATGCATCATAATATATGCATCTTTGTTATGGTTGTTTGATAAATATTATATTCATAGTAGTTTAATATTCTAAATCATAAAGCATAATTGATCTAATAATTATTTTATAATATTTTTATTCTAGTCTAATTGATAAAATTGTTAACTAACTTTAATCGTATAGTTTACATCTTTTTAAATTTCACTATTGTTTGAAATTACAAACCCTAAATATGAAAAAATAATCATGTTTTTACATTTTAATACTTTTAATCTCAATTGAAATGTTTTTGCATATCAAATTAAAGTTAAAATCACAAGCTAGAATAATATCAAATTAATTTATCGCTAATTAACACATTTTTTATTAAGACAATACCATCTACGAATAATATTAATCAATATATATCTTCTTGAAAATATCTTATTAGCTCATATATAAAAAAATTCAAAGATATAAATTTAAAGTAAATTGTTGTTATAATGATACTTATAAAAGTTTTAGCTCATAATCAGGTCCTTAAATAAAATGCCCCTAGGGCCCAAGTCCAAATATTCTAATGGCAATATATATTTTTTGTCATCTCACACACACACACACACTCTCTCTCTCTCCATCTCTCTCAAACTTAACTCATATTATCATTTAGCTTATATATGAATCTTGAAGCCATATGATCAAAAGATGTAAGGCACTCGTCCCAACAACGTGATAGATTATTTAGCAAGCATCCTAGAGAATATATCTGAAATCTCTAGAGATTGAACTATGTGCACAGGATTAACTATCATGTGGTTGGATGATGCGTTTAAACCATCACTAATGCACTAGACCCTAATAAGAATTCCAAAGTTAAATGTGTTTGATCGCAATCACTATCGAGATGATTGACTATTATGTAAGTTTGTCATATATATCTACCGTGAGATTGGTAAAAGGGGATTGAGGGAAAGGTGGAAAATAATTTTAAAGAGAACTATCATGTGATTGATATAAAGAAGTTATATGTTAATGAAAAGTGTATCATGTATGTTATCTAGAAATAATACCAAGTTCCAAATTTATGAGCTCTTTATTTGCATGTTGTGTGTCTCTAGGAATTTGGTGGCAACTTATGATTATTTTTTTTATTAAGGCTTAAGTGATGAAATTCGCAAATTATCTCTAGCAATTTGTTTGTGATTTTAACTATTAATTCAGAGTTTTGTACAAAACTAATTCATTTAAAATAAAATATTTAAAAATTAAGTCAGGTTTCAAAAATATGCCAAAACTAGTGCGTCTAGAAACAACGTGACAAAGCTATCGTTGTGAACGGCGGTCATTGCCACGTTGTTACATTTTTAAAATCATAGGTCAGCGTTGTGAAAGCTGACTATTGAAAATATTATAGGGATCCCATTACGTCCTTCGCCCTTTGCCCCTCGTCCCTCACCCACACTGGAGCTCGCTGGAGCTCGATGTGGAGCTCGACGGAGCTCCACGAAGGAGCAAGGGACGTTGGCAAGGGGTAGGGGCATTCTCTCTGCTAAAAAATTAACAGAGAGACAATGGCCACCATTCACGACTTTTGCCACATTGTTTCCAAATACAATCATTTTAGCCTATTTTTGAAACCCAACTTTATTTTTAAAATTTTTATTTAAAATGAATTAGTTACATACAAACTCAAATTCAGATGCCAAAACTATCTGAGATATCTTGAGAAAGGTGAATCATGGTGGAGGTATAAATCATCAGTAATTGAGTCTCTGGTTAACTATCAAAATACATCAAGTTGCTTGCCAAGCAACTTACATTTGACTGCTCTATCTTTACAATTGAAATGTAAATCCTATAAAGAATGAGACGAAGCTAATGAAGCACGTTCATGGAGTTTCATGAAATGATGTCCTGGCCGGTGATTTCGTCAACTTGGGGGTTGAAAAGGTGGTGCACCTCGGAAGCCAAACCTCCTTGGAATTGGATACTTTAGAAACAACACCGGCGGGCCACAGACAGCGCCCTGATTTTCAAACATTGATCTTCAGCATTAATTCCCATTTTTTAGAACCTCGCTAGTCGTGTTCTTGCCTTGGCGCCTTCTTCCATTGACAGTCACCGGAGTCTCACATACCATGTCGAAACATAATCTGCGACCTCCTTTCCTCTTGGAAGCCTTCATTGCATAATCTGACTCTCGCTTCTTAAATTTGGGCTTCTTTGGCGCCCAGACTCGTTGCAAGTCAGGCATCCAACTCGAGAAAGAAGCACATCTGCGGGCGCGCTCTCTTCTCTCCTGAGCTTCTGCCAGCTTCAGAGCATGCATCTCTTGATTATTCCTCTGAGAACTTCGATTGCCGTTTTCCAGCTGCCTGACAGATTTGAGCTTCGCCTTTATCGGAAATCTGCTCCTACTTTCACCCATTTCTTCTTCTGGTTGCTTCATTATCCCAGATTGGCTTCTTTCATCCCATCCGAATGTCTTGCTGGGAGAATCATGGTCTTCTGCGAACAAAAGAAGGTCCATTTTTTCATAGATTCTGTCCACCACGTCAGGGAGAGAATCATTATACCTAAAGGCATTGACAAAACATCACTTAGTTCCTATAATTCTCGTAGCTAGCAAATCATAACATTGTTTTTCTTTCTTATTCATAATAAAAATCAACACAGCGCAGTGGTATGAAATATCAGAAAATGAATTGTAGAAATTGATGAATCCTAGAAGTAGATTCTGTGCAGATCACAACATTCAGTTCATGAGACAAACTACAACTATGAAGATAATGACCAACAACAAATAGACAAAGACACGATGAAGCATACCAAGGTATAGTTTCAACAATATGATAATGTTTGTGCACAGTTGTAGTGTTACAACATGTTCAAGAATATTAGAAGGTGGAGGAGAAATTAGGTGTTGTGATCCAACCCCCAAAGATAAATTATTCAAGAGTAGTGGCTTCACCACTTTCACATGTATCATCATCATTAATCAAATATTATCCTAACTACTTGGGATTAGTTATATGAATCATATTTTTGCAGTCAACTCTATCAGAAATCATGTATGCTCTCTTATAAAAAAATTATATTATTAAATTTTTAGTAATTAAATCATAATTTAGATGCGTTTAAATCATCATTAATGTACTGGATCTCATAAGAATTTTAAAATTAAATATGCTAGGTCGTGATTATTATTGAGAGGATTGATCAGTATGGAAGTTTATTGTATACATCTATCTTGTGGTTGGTAAGGGAGGAGGATAAAAAAAATTTTTTAAAAAAAAATTATTAAATTATTATTTATAATTTCTACCTAATTTCTCATGAAGCCACCTCTACTTTTTTTTATCACTCCACAATAATAATCTTACATTTTCCAACCGATGCACTCGGAGGCTTGATTTAAATGTGACTAGATTAGATGATTATCTCTTATCTTATCATTTCTATAATTTATTTTAATATTTTTCTAAAAATTTTATTTTAAATCTCATCATTTTTAGTATTATCATGTAATTATCATGCCTTCATTATCTATATTTTCCTTATCATTTAAATATGTTACTTCTTCGTCACTTAATATTCACTTTCGTACAACATAATTAATCTTATAATAATTTTATATAATTATATTTTCAATCTATTTAATACTTATCTATCACAAAGAACTCATGATGTAGTTCTCTATTATATCTATTCAATTTTAATCCTATACCATATATCTTCATCAAATTTTCAATCTTTGCTTAATATATAGAGTTAATGTACTTGAAATTACTAACATTTTATATTTATTATTTTTTTATTTTAATCATTATATCATTATCACTTTTAACATGATTAAATTCATATTTCAAATAATACATCTTACTACGACTAATCATAAATTTTTAGACTAAAGTATAACTCTCCAAATTATTAATTTACTATTTTGAGTCTTCTTTAGTCTTATTCAAGGATTAAAATATCAATTTTTACGGATATATCAGTACTTGGATTTTACGGATATATCGGATATATCGAAGATATATCAGGTGTATATTTGCATATGAGCACAAATTATAGATATATATATCAGTCTTAATGAATATATCGATACTTAGAATTTACGGATATATCGAAGATATATCAGTGGATATATCGAAAATTTTTATCATTGGTCTTATTAACCAACAACCACTTTCATATGTATAGAAAATTTTAATTGATACTGAGAAATAATATTCAACAAGAGATTGTAACTATTTAAATAATAGTATTTTATTTTTGTAAATTTTAAATTTTTTATTAGCTCTCAACTATTTAGCAAAGCTACCAATGTCCGACTCTAGGCTCCCGGCAAACAACAAATCTATGAAAGTGAAATGTTAGATGCTACATTATTTTGCAAGGTATAGGTTTTTTTATTTAATAAATAATAGATTATGATCTTCAGCTCTTTCTAACAAATTAAAAAATATATAAATTATTATTATTAGTTAATAATTTAGTACAATAGTTAAATAATATTGATACATTTTATTAAAATCAAAAATGAATCATAAAAAAATTAAAAAAATATAATTAATATTTTAAATTATTTAAATTTAGATAACCCAATTGACCCCAATTTGCTTCAATATTCTTTGGTCTTCCTAAGCAACTAAAAAATATAAGTTTAATAAATAAATTTATATAGAATAGATACACTTGAATATAATTTAAAAGGAATATATAAGAGTTGAAAAAAATCTGCTCAACATAAGTACTATATGTATATATATTATCCGATGATCAAAAATGTTCTGTTAGGGTTAGAGTCATGCTTCAAGAAGGAGAACAAAGAAGAAAAAAAATATTAATTTAAAAAAAAAATTTAAGAATGAAACATAAATCATATATATAATTTGAGAAAACTCATAAGCTACACGCTCACAAATAATAAAAAGCAACAAACGGGTAAATATTAAATAAAAAAGATAAATCAATCCTTTAAGTTCGAAGCATACATATCATAAACACCCAATTTGGAGAAAATAAAAATAATTTATAGTCATCTAAGAACTTTCATAAAATGTCTACTATTCTCACTGGTAATCACATAGACAGTATCAATCGAATTATCTTGAATCTTCTTTCAAATAAAATAATAATCAATATCAATATGTTTCATTTACTAGGAAAATATAAGATTGAGTAAAATAGTAATCATTATGTCAAGTTATCTGTCTTTCATTATAAAACATCATCAATTTCTAACCTTATAGATAAAGATCTTTGAAAAATATATAATAATAACAGCCTAATTTAAATTTTATTAGACCTTAATACAACTATGTTCATAATCATTATACATAATTTTATATCCTAAAATTTTTTCACATAACTAAAAAGCCTAACATTATTTCTATATAAATTTATTTATGAGAATTTAAAAAATAACTAATTATACTAATGATAATTGATATATAGCATGATCATTATTAGATGATTTAATTTTTCTATTATCTTCATATATTTAATTGAATCAAATGATAAACTAGTATCTATATATAAATCTACATCTGAATCAAAAATAATAAGTTAACTAGTACATATCTCAACATTCTAGATCAGATAAAATATCAAATATATATATTCTCTAAAAAATGAAAAATCATACTTCTAGGGTGGCTATCCTCCATAAAGAAAATACCTCAAACATCTCAAATATTTCGTTTGAAACTCAACCTGTAGAAATAATTTTAGTTATAATATACTCAATTGATCATTTCATATAATTAACATATCATCAATATATATCATTTATATTATATGTATACCTTAAGAGACTATTTCGTATCATAAGGGAATTTAATAATAAGAATAACTTGACATATATCACTTAACTAAAAATAATAAATATAAAAAAAATCTACTAAATTATGTCTTAAGAGACTATTTCATATCATAAGGGCATTTAATAATCTACATGGCATATCTAAACTCCTAAGATCAATGAATCTTGGCAACAACAAAAAATATATTAAATCATACTTTAAGAAACTATTTCAAGTCATAAAAGGTTTCCACAACTTATACATCAAACCTAAGCTCCCTTGAAACATACATATGCAATATGTTCATATCAATTTGTATAGCAAAATGTAAAATATAATGAATTATACTAATAACATAATAAATATCTAACTTAATCACTAATAGAGAATTTAGTTGCCCTATGATTCTCCTATATTTAATAAAATTAATTAATAACCTAATATTTATAAATAAGTCTACATTTGAATTAAGTAGTAAGTCAACTAATGCACATTCTAATATATGGAGATCTTATAAAATATTTAAAGTATATCTCATCTAATAAAGAAACATCATACATATCATAAACACTCTGTTTCAAAAATAACTATCTATAATCCTTCGCGAGTCTTCGTAAAGATGTTTATAATATATTCACTGATAGATATATAGACAATAGTAATCAAACCATCAAAGATCTTCTCCCAAATAAAATAATAATTAATTTTAATATATTTCATCTATTCCTGAAAAACTAAGTTGGCACAATATATCAAGATATATGACTATCATAATAAAATGTCATCACCTATGTCGTAGTCTTATAGTTTGTATTTGTATTTAATCTCAAAATCATTATATGTCTTACTTTTCTAGAATATACGATTATTTATAAAAAGTATAAAAATATATGACAAATTACCTCTATAATCATCAGAGTCTAACTAAAATTAGAATGTCTCTATACAGCTATGCCCATAATTTATAAACATGGTTTTACATCATGAATTAGTTCACATACCTAAGAATCCTAAATATTATATCTGTATGAACATGTCTAAGAAAATCTAAAAAACAATAAATCATACTAATAGGATAATTAATATCTAGTTCACTCACTATTAGATACTTTATTTTCTTATAATTATCTTATATCTAGTGGAATCATTTAATAAATATACATTTATAAATTAGTCAATATATACATCAAGTGGTAAATCAATTGAGAAATACTTAATTTATTATCTCATATAATCGGAATATTATTAACATTTGTCACTAACATTACATATTAACCTTCTAACTCATGTCAAAAAATAAGAATAATCTAATACATATCTCTTATGATCAATATAGTAAATATTAAAAAAAGTTATTAAATCATATTCTAAGAGATTATTTTATGACATAAAGAATATTCTACAATATACATATTATACATAAACTTTCATGAATAATAAATCTTGATTGATAATACATAAATATTTTTTTCTTGAGATCATAATAAAAAAATGCATTCATTACATCTCATTAATATACAATTCACATATGTGATAATGTAATAGATAATTATAAACCTAATAGTATTTATTTTGACCATGAGAGAAAGTATCATAATAACCGATACCATAATTTTATTTAAATTTTCTAGCTTTAAGCCGATCAACCATTCTTTTGAATTCCATCTTCACTGTGTACATCCATCTACATCCGACTATTAGCTTATCTATCAATTTTAAAATGAGATCCCAAATATAATTAAATATGATTACAATCAATTCATCCAATATAATTTGTCACAACCCATGTTGACTAATTAGTTCTGAAAGAGTATATGATACCCTATAGCTATTAAGTGAGGATAAAAAACTAAAATATATAATACCAAAATAAGAATAAAAAATGATAATACATAATATTAAGTTAAACTTATTATTAGTTCCTTTCGTAGTATAATCAAAAAGTCTAAGTGGCTACTCTAAACAAATCAATTGTTACAATAGAAGACTCATCTAGTCATTAGTTCCTACAATAATTAATTGTGGACAAAAAATTATGATATATAATACCTAGACAAAAATAAGAGAATACTCAAAATAAATAATACTGAGTAAAGCATATCATTGATTCCTTCTATAATACAATCAAAATGTCTAAGTGGCAACTCTAAACTAGATTAATTTGTTATGACAAAAAACTCATTTAGAAAATAATATGTTTAAGTGGTAGCATATTTATCTAATATATACCTTTATATTAGTATTATCAAATCTCTCAACCTTCATCTCCCTCTCTTACGAAGACTAATATCTTGTAATCATGATACACTCACACTAGGCTTATCTCCCCAACAAAATGCCCTAGGAGAGGAATCATTATTCTTCTCAGAACCAATTGTGATAGTTGTATCAGGTATATGCATAGAAGCATGATCAACAATTACTCCCTTATGAGGAGTAACAACTAGACACAAAAATAAGTATACCGCTATGATATCTGAATGTGCATTTTCTTGGATCAAATCATTCAAGAATTTATCCTCAAAGATTATCACATGAACAATCAATACTCATAATGATCTTTTTAAATCTTTAGTGAATAAAACTTATATCTCTTTTGAGTACTAAAGTACCCAAGGAAGACGCAATTAATGACATATATTATCATCTCCTCTCTATCTTGAGAAAGGCCATAAACAAAGAAAATATACCTAAAAATCTTATAAATTAAAAGAGTATCTCATGAATACACAAGCTAGTAGGAGATACAAATTGAGAGAATAAAAAATAATAGTTGGTTAATTAGGAAGAGAACAATTTAATATTGTTTCTCCCCAAAACATCTAGTCACACTCCGATGAAATAGAAGTATTTTTGTCATCTCAATCAAACATCAATTTTTTCTCTACTATCTCATTCTATACAGAAGTATTAGCATATGATGTCTAATGAACCATTTTATGTTGCTCAAAAAAATAACAAAATAATAAAATATATAATCTAATATATTATTATTTCTCAATATTATAATATTATATGCAAGTTGAATTTTTATGTTTTTATAAAATTTCATAAAAATTAAAAATTTGACATATTTTCTTAAATATTAACAAACTTATAAATCAAGTATAATTATCAATAAATATTTTAAAATATCTCAAGACATCATATGTAGTCATCTTATTGGATCCCTAAACATTTAAGTAAATCAGATTGAATAAGACCCTCTTACCTTCTGATGTGTTAGATAGGAAACTCTGATATGTTTTATTAATTAACATATCTCACAATTAATTATTATAATTCTTTTGATGTTTAACTCTAAAATCTTTAATTTGCACAATGGCAGATATCCTAAACAAGAGTGCATCACAAGTGGATTGATAGTAAAAAAATATATACAAAGACTATTGTGAGTCAAGAAAAACATATATAATTAATCTTGTTTAATCCTTATAGAAGACATAAGTATGATCTACCAAATCTTCAATTTGGTAGACATAAGTATGGTCTACCAAAGGAAAAAATATATATTATAACTTACGACTTCATAAAGTAACTGATAAAAAATAAATTATAATAAAAATTCAAGTACATATAAACGATATGTCAAAAAGAAATAGCCAACAAGGACTGTCATGACTTCTAGCTCATACAACATTGCTCCATAATCTACAACTTGAGAATTTATGAGACATGAATAGAAAGAGCGATAAATAAAGTCATGTCTAACCCAGTAACACTCAAAGAAAAAAGTATAGTATGCTCCTAAGAAAATATAAATATAATAAAACTAATAGATATAATCATAAAGAAAACAATATGAGTATATTCAAGAGTATAATGTATAACTTCTAAACCCCATGGAGTCTCATAGATCATGATACAACATTCAGCACATCTCATAAGTATATCTCAATCTTTTACAGAAAGAACAAGTTGCTATTACTTTTCTACCTCTCTATCCCTCTCACTATACTTGATAAACTTTAGTATATTTTTTGAATTGATACAACTCAATCAATTAATAATTATTCAACTGATATTTGGCTTTAAAATTTTCAACTTATCAAATAACAAATATCCCAATCGAGAGTTTATCACATGTGGATCAATAATATACAACTATTTAGAAGAGCTTATGTGAATCAAAAACAATATATACAATCCATCTTAATTAATTTTCAGGAAAGTCGAATGTATGATTTGTCAATCATACATATAAATACTAGAGAAATAAAATAATATTATAAAGTTATTACTTTGTAAAATAAATAATTAAAAATAAATAATGACAAATTTTTATACATATACAATATGCATCAAAAAGAAAATACCAGTATTGACATTATCATCCCTCTGGCCTTTACAAAATATCATTGAACATGACAATATCATAAATTATAGACTCTACCAATAAAATTAAAATAATTCAATTATCTATGACATAGATATTCACTTATAAATCTATAACCCAGGAATTTGAAATGAGATAGTGAACAAAAAGAACAATAGATATACACGTGCTTGAGCTAGTAGAACCCAACAAAAGAAGTAGATGCAGTCATAGAGGAATCAATGTGAGTATGACCGATAGGTATACACAACTCGCCCGAGATGAATTTGGCTCAAATCCCTTTAGTAGATGGGTAGTGCCTCAAGGCGCCATGAACCCAAACCCGTGTGTGATGCCTGAGATTCACACTCCATTTCAAGTCCAAGAGTTGAGTAGACTCAGACATGCACCTCAATTGTACCCACTCCGACCTGACCCCATTGTGATCTATTCGATGCAGTAGCTAGGCATTAGTCTTAGCTCAAGCTAGCATGGCATGATCCCATGCTGCCATGGGATAGCCATGGGCTCATGGCACAATCTATGCCTTAAAGCAGCTCAGGTCGAGTTAGTTTGCAAATCTGACAGACCTGACACAACCTGATTTGCCTATCACGTCACTAGGCTAGAGGTGTCAAACAAGTCAAGTGGCCTAGTCCAACCTGCAGCATGCCACGAGCTGACGCGTAGACCCTCCCAAGATGAATTTGACCTAGGTCCCTTGCCCCTAGAGTATAATACAATGAGATTTATGCTCCATTTGAAAAAAAAAATAGACCACGAGTTGAGTCGATCAAACAGGCACGTCAACTATGTTGATCTCTGATGCAACCCGACCTTGGCCTTCTCAACACAAAGGCTCACCACTAGTCTGAGCCTAGGCATTGCCTGAACCAACCACAAAATGAGTTAGCAACAGGGTAGCATGAATTAGAAACAGGCACATCCCAAGCATAGGCCAAGCATTGAACCAGAGTCATACAGGGTTGGTCACTGACCCGACCCAACCCAACTCACCCCGATTTGCCCAGCGAGTCACCGAGTTGTACCGAGCTGCCTATTTTTCTAGGTGTGTTAGTTCAGCACAGCTCATTTGGCATAGAGGCCTCCAAAGGGCCGAGCAAACTGAGCATGACCCGTGGCACAACCCAAAATAACAGTGTCAAGGATGGTATGGGCACGAGCCATACTCTACATGTGCATGGGCCACCAAGCCATACCGTGCCCACCTAAACAGCCAACATGCCATCGCACAACATGGCACGTGCAATTCAACATTGCCGACATGATAGGCATGATGCGTGGACTGCATATGCCTGTGTGCGCTAGAGTTAATAAAAAGAAACACATATAGTCCACTTGCATATTATTATTATAAAATATAAAATGAGGTGCATGAAGCGCAAACATCCCATTTAAAAAAAATAGACATTGTCTTTGCAATGGCCAATCTTCAACAAAAGACAACAACAGCAACATAAATCATTTTCACGTCAAATCACATTACAGAAATAAATAAATAAAATATTAAACACAACCATTAGATTTCGATATAACAAAAATTCAATGACTATTGAATTTATGTCCAGATATATATATATATATATAATAATAATAATAATAATAATAAAATAATATTTTTTTAATTGAAAAAAAAATTATAAATAAAAATTTAATATTGATAAAATTTTCAAACGTAGACTGTAATTTATTCTCTTTTCTCAGATTTTCAGCTCCTCAAAATTCTCTATACTATATTTAGCAAGTAATATTTGTATTTATATATTTTGAAATATTTATTATAGTATAATATAAATTAATATTAGAGGAAACACATTACGATTGCAAAGCATAATTGTATTTTCTAAGCTTTAGATTCGAGTATTAATTTTTATAAGGTGCACACTTTTTTTTCATTTATCTTTTTTTTAATACTTAATTTTAGAATTAAAAAATTAAATTTCTTTTCTCAAAAGCCTACCAAAAATTTTTTTAAAAAAATAGTAAATACTAATAAATATAATAAAAATGAGGTATACATTGATGACAACAACCAGACCAAAAGATATAAGATAGGGTTATCTCTCGATCATTTGTCAGACTCCGCTCATACACTTAAAAAATATAAAAAACAACTAATCTAATTAGTGTAAATTCATTTTAAGATTTTTTTTTTAAAAAAAAGTAGAAGTGTAGAAGAGCATTCAATACAATATATATGTTATAAAAAATATATACTTGTAACTAAAAATAATGGTGAGATTAAACATCTAAGAAAAAAAAGCAAATTAAATATATATTAAAAAAATATAATATATTAAATCTTAGGTAAACCTAATTAAGCAGATGAGTCCATGAATTTGGATCTACTTCAGATTCAGTAATCTAATTTATTTATCATAATAAGTTTGCAAGAGAAAACATAATTATATTAATTACTAACATAAATATTTCAATTAGATTTTATAAAGATCTTAGCCTAATTTATGAATACATAAATACTTTTACCTCGTCTTCATAAGATTTCTAGGACAATCAATAAAAATAAAATAAAATAAAATTATAAAATAAAATAAAATAATTAATTATTAACAAATAGAGGTGTCGAAATAAATTGGCAGCTTGCAATACAACACAAGACTAATGAAAACTGGCTAGTGGCACAACTCAACACGACTAGAACCATGCCTAGAATATTGTTAAGTCGGCCCATGGCAGACTCATCCATCTCGAGCCATGGTTTCTAGCCCACATGCCACAATAAATGTGACATGGCATGACACGGCACATAAGCCTGTTTTGGCCCATTTCAATTCGACTATCCAACCTAAGATAATCTGGAGCTGACCCTTACTATCCTGGACCTCACTCAGACTAGCTTGGATTAAAATGAACCATGCTATCTTGAACCATGCTATCTTGAACCAAATCAAGCTACCCTATACCTGATCCAAGTTATTCTAGACATGATTCAGGCTAACAATGAATAAAACAGGCTAGCCAAGAAAGAACCAGGCTTGCCTGGATGTGATGCAGGCTAGCCTAGAACAAACCCAAGCTACTCTAGGCTAGCTTGGGTTTCAATCATGCCTAGTGCATGGTTGTGATGGGTTTGACAAGACTCAGCAATTGACGACTCAAAAAGCTATGCTAGGCTGTCATTTTTGAAATCATGCATAACACCACACGATGGCCTGCTTGGGCCTGCAAAAAAGGAGTCATGTCAACCATGCATGACCCATTTGATATCTCTATTAATAAACTATGAACACGGGATAGAATGATCTCAATAATATACAATATTTAAACTAATCACGATAATAAGTTATTCACATACATCACTACCCTTTTTGTTAATTCTAACTGAAAACTAAATAAAAAATATTATAATTTCATGAGAATTTTCATCATCATAATAATCCTATTATACATGAGTGTCTATCGAAGCTTTAAAGATTTTAAGAAAATATAAAATACAAAATAATATATCTAATATAATATTTAAAAATATCTTAGATAATAGTGCAACACATATTTTTGTGAGAACCATAAGAAACAATCCTTTAGCAAAAATTTTTAAGTTGGTATACGTGTCACATAATAAACCTAATAATACAATCTGACTTAAAAATTATTTATATCTCATTAAAATAAATACGTAATATATTAAAACATATTGTAACATCTAACAGACTACAAGACTTTTATATACTTATACTATGTAAGTCATTAAGCCTAAAAAATAGTTCATCTTAATATTAAACATCATTTAAATTTGATATATCTAATATTTAATTCATGTCTTAGCTAATTATCAACATATGATATTTAATTATATAAGTAGTAAAATAAGTAAAATACAACATAGGATTTTTAAAATTTATGATAATCTTTTATGATACAACGAATATATTATTAATATACATTCTTACAACCTACATTATACTTAGATACATACATAGCATGAATATTATCTATAACAAATATAAAGAATACTCATATTATGATTCTATGACTTTTAAAATAAAATATTTAAAATATTAATTCTTTATTATCTTTTTATTACTTAACTACGTGTATAAATCCTAAGATTAAGTTCAAATGAGTAAAAAATATTATAAAATATATATTCATTTGCATGAACTAATAACAAAAATAAAATAGTAAGATTTAAAAATAATTAGACAATATATTTTAATATTAGAAAATTAAACTTATAATTTTAGCAAATATTAGAATATGAAGATGAATATCATATTTGAAGATAATAATTTTTTTATTCAGTTAGATAAGAAAAAATAATGATAAGATTTGTCAAATAAAAATAAGTTGTCAATATACTTAAATAGTAAATACTAATTATTATTCTATCTTTTAAAATAATAATATTAAAAATTTTTACATTTTTAATTGATAAAAATTATACAGATTCATATTTTCCATGCTATTTAAAATAACACATGATCTAATAATCCCTCTGTAAATATATCAGATGTGCCATGTCAAGCCAGCCCAACCCTTTTTTTTTGTGGCTCAATCAGGCCACCATATCTTGCTAGTGCGACTCAAAAGAATATAACCTATCATAACCCATTGGCCCGTCAACCATTCGAGTCATGCCATGTCATGCCAAGATGGGTCTAGTTGTACCAAACCCACCACGACCATGGACTAGACATGGCTCAAACCCATGCTAGCCTGGGTGAGGTCCAAGCTACTATGGGTAACATATAGGGAAGCTTGTTTCATTCCAGGCAAGCCTAGATGAGAAACAGGTAAGCCTGAGTTGGCTAGAAGGGCAAAAACCAACTTGCATGGACATGAGTACCAATTCATGCCATGCCATGGTTTTTGTGGCATGCAAGCCAAAAACTCTAGCCGAGAATGGCCCAAGTCGTACCACGAGCTAGCTAATGTCTATTTCATCATAGTTTCAATTGTGTTGGGCCATATTGCAGGCTGATTTTCATTAGCCTTGTCAAGCCATTCATGGTCGGCCCAGCCTATTGCCGAGTCATGTCGTGCCGAGTTTGATGTCTAGCATTACATCAGAATATGTTTTGCCTATGATTATGAAAATAATTTTATATAAAAAAAATATTAAAATCAAATATTATTGAAATTTTATTGTACTTAAAAGATTGTAAAAATACACAAATAAATTTTCAAGATAAAATAAAAAAATTACTAGTAAATAATAACATACATGAACTAATAATACTAATTCTTGAAACTATGATGATCTAAACTAGACTATATGAAAGTGACTAATATTATATTTATATTACTGCTATTAAAGCAGCACTGATGTGTATTATTTTGTAATTTTTTTATTTTTGAAATTTGTAAACAAATAGATATAAATTTACATTTACATTGATATTTTAAAATTTTAATTTATACATTATATATATATATAAATATAATTAAATATTATTAATATTGCATACAGAAACAGCTTATAGATACAAGCTACACCCTAGCTTAGTCTAGTGCCTACTGCCTATGGGCAGTGGGCACTGGCTACTGCCTACTGCCAAGCCAGTCCAGCAGGCAGCAGGGAATAACCTTAACCTACTCTACAAGATATCTGAACAGGACAGTAGCCAATCCAGAGTCCAGTGCCTTTCCTGCCTTGGCCATTGGCTAGGGCCTAACCTAGCCAAGGGAACAGCCAGGGTGGATGTGCCTTGCCGTGTCCATCACGACATGGTGGACCATCTGGGCCCATTTGGATCATGGCAACATTGCACAGCCTGATCGACACCTCTAATATGACACCTCTACATTGGGTCATTCCAGGCTGCCTCATTTTTAAGACATGCCGGCCAAACTCATTTTTTAGGTGTGTCAAGCAGCCTCATTTCTTAGGTATGCTGGCCCAGCACAACACGAACACCAAGTTAGGCCCACAAAAAACTGGTCAATGCCAGCACGGCCAATTTGACACCACTATGAAAAAAAGTGCATGCCAAGAGACTATTGGCACTGCGAAGTGAACAAATTGTGCCTAGGATAAGTAATCGACATGCAAAGAATTACCACTCCCAAACAAAATTGTTGAGCTAGAATAATCTGAGTACCTGTTTTTTATCATCTTCTCCGCATAGTCGTCAAGGGTCCAATCACCAAAAAAGCCACCCTCCATGAGCTGCAGAATAGCCTCCAAAGAAAAGCAAATTTGCCTGACAAGTTTTGCTTTCACAGACTCCCCAACATTTATTCCAACTTCTGACTGTAGTATCTCCATCCGTAACAGGATCTGCAACTCAAATCTTCCCTTAATTAAAGAAAAATGCTTAAACTTAAATCTCCGCTTCACAAAAAAAGAAAAAAAAAATCTTCACTGCACCTTAACATGGTGTGCTTGTTCAACAATAAATCAAGGTAAATTTTAGAGAGCCACAAAAGACATGTTACTGTTAAGGCCATCCATAAGTCAAACAATGTTTTGAGTGGATAAATCTTAGCTCAATTAGGTTAATTACATAACCTTTTCCCTGTGTATGACAAATGCAATATCACAAGGAGACTTGAGAGCGCCAATTTCAAGTGATTCAGGAAAAAACTCTGATTGTTTTATTAACAGGTTGAGAAAATAAATTGGAAAGTAGGTATGCCCAGAAATTTTAATTGATTATGGGCATCATAGACTTCGATGATGTCATGGTAAATTCAAATAGAAATATTCAAATATAATGGGATATAAAAAAAAATAAAAAAAAAATATATCAATACACAATTGTATTCAAGATGCTAAAATATAATAAACATTCAAGGTGAAAAATCATTTTCTTTCTTATCATCAATTAATAAAACTAATAATGACGCGCACGCACGCACACACACACACACACACACACAAATATATATGTATATAATCATGGTAGAACAACCTATATGTTGGATACTCTCTTATAGACAAAATACAACTAAAATTTCAACACTCATTTTCAAGTTGGTGCGTATATATCATAAGCACAGAGTTTCGAAGAGAAAATATATAATCATGATCATTGATAAGCAAATAGGCGATAGTTACAGAGCTGCCACAAATAATTTCTCGTATGACTTGACAATTAAACACAATATGTTTCATCCACTCAAAATACCAAATTACAACAATGTGCCAAATTATATTATTATCTCTAGATTTAATTTGGAAATAATAATTTATCACTTAGTTTTCTAGGATATAATATTATCTTTAAAAAAATATAAAACTCATTGATTGATTTCTTCTCTTTGATCGCAATAGCCGAACATGAATCTAAATATGTCTCTACCCTCTTATGTTTTTGGTCTTTAAAAAAAATATTGCATACCTAAACTCTCTTGATATATTAGAAAATTCAAAAATTACATTCATATTAATATATCTAATAAACTCACTTATAACATAAATACTAACTAGTTGAATTTTTATAAATTTTCTATATCTAGAAGAATCAATTGAAATTCTAATATTTGTGAACATGTCTACACTTAGGTTAAGTGGTGAGTCTGCTAACATATATCACATCACATCAAGATAAGAAAAAATATCTAAAATATATTTCTTTTATGAAAATAAATTAAATTATATGGATACGCAATCTCAATATCCAAAAAGTTCATAAAATATCTCAAATTATTTGTCCATAGCTTAATCTACAAAAACAACTTCAATTGATATATATTCAATTAATTATCTTATATAATCAAAATATTATTAACATATATTATTAATAATATATATTGTTTCCCTAATTCATGCCAATAAAAATTAAAATAATTTAACACATATTTCTTAAAAATGAAAATAATGAGTATGAAAAATATATATACTAAATCATATCATATGAGATTGTTTCAGGTCATAGAGAGCCTTTAGTAATCTACCCATCATATGTGCACTCCATAAAATAGTAAAACCTAATGATTGTTGCATAAATACACTCATCATAAAGAAATATTTTTTTTATATCTAACTGATATATCATCTACCTATAAAAGCAGCAATAAAAATCAACAATCTGATAATAATTATCTTAGTCACATTAAAAAAATTCCTCAATGATTCATATCTTAAATATAAGCAAATCCTCTAGTTAACGATAGAGCCTTAAGCTAAGCAAGCTTCCCTTTAGCTACAATTTTCACCATGTACACTCACTTATATCACACTATCAACTTGCTTAAATAAACTTCAAAAAAAATCTCATAATTGATTAGAAGTGATTGTACCCAATACATCAAATATTGTTTGGTATTATCATGGATAATTAAGTATTTCAAAAAAAATATTAAAAATTGTGTAATTATCAAAAGAGAATAAAAAATTAAAATATATAGTATTAAAATAAAAATAAAAGAGTACTTATAATAATTGATACTAAGTAGAACACTTCATTAGTTTCTTTCATAGAATAATTAAAATATCCAAATTAATACTCTGAACCATATCATCTAACATGGCCGATAACTCACCTAAAAAAGTTGTGGATATATTTGTCTAGTATATACTTTAATGTTGGAATAATCAAATATCTCAATTCTATCTCTCCCTCATATGAAGACTTATACCTCACGTCATATGAGACTCTCGTATTAAACTCATTCTACTACACATCTCAAAGGAATATCCTACAAGATATGGGTCAAATATCACTCTACGAAGAGTAATGACTAAATAAGAGAATGACTTTTATCATTATGGTATTTGAATATGTGTTCTCTTAAATTGAATTCTTAAAAATAGACTTGTCCTCAAATAATAAATATTCATACTTATAATGATTCTCTTATTTTGTGATAAATAACAATAATACTCTTTTTAAGTACTAAAGTATCTAAAAAATACATAATAACATAAGCAATCATAGTCTCTCTACCCAAATAAATTTCCTAAACAAAATTCATATCCTTAAAAATCTATGATAAAAGTACAAAAATCTATCTCTTAGATACAAAGATGATATGTGATAAGACAATAAAAAATAAAACATAACATTTAATTGAATAAGAAGGTGACAATCAATATTATTTCTCCTCAAAAATATTTAAGAATACTTTTATATAAATGAAATATCATAATCAATTCAATTAAATATCAATTCTTTCTCCAAATTATTTTACCTTTTATAATAGTAGTTGCACAGGAACATCTAATTAATCATCTCATGTTCCTTAAAGAAATAAAAAAAATTAATGAGAAGAACCAAATTATTATTATTTTTCAACATTTTAATATTACAACCAAATTATATTTTTATTATTTTATATAATTTCATAAAAAAATCGAGATATTTTTTTTAAATAGTGATGTATACCTAATATAATCATTAATAAATATAATAAAATATCTCAAATCATAATATATTTTCATCCGACAAGAATCCTTAATATTTGTATGAATATCTACTAGCAGTCTCCTAATATGCCAGATAAAAAACTCTAATATATTTACATGGCTAACATGCCTGATAACAACACTATTAAAGATTCTAGACTTCACAAAAAAAATAAAAATAGCATGATCGTCTATGGTATGGGTAGTCTCCTAAATTTACAACCAAAAAATAAAAAAATAAGATAAGAAAAAAATATCATAAAAATAAAGGCATCTTTCGTAAAATTTGAAGTGCTCAAGAAAAAAAATATCTAAAATACTATTCTTGAGCAACCATAACAAAAACAATAGATACACACATAAAATCAAACCTGAGTGGGCTGAATAGACTACTATAAAATCTCTAAACCTTAATGCACTCTCATAAGTCTCTTACTGCTATAGTCTAACTAATTATCATAATTTTACTCGATCTCAATGTAGTTATAAATGACTGACACATCATCAAGTAAATCTCTGATAGAATTAAAAATATTCTCTCACTAGCAATTTAGATTCACAAAATGATGAATCACTCTGTATTTAATACAAATATCTCAGATAAAATATTACAAATATGATTACACAATCTCTTCAAAATACTCAAATATGTCAACATTGGTATCACCCTAATAATTTTCTCATAATTATGACTAAGCCACATGACAAGTCATCTCATTATGATTAATTAGCTTATATATAAATAATTGAGTAATATTAACATATAAATAAAATATTTCATATGAATATATCAATGTAACTAAGCCTCAAACTTTCTTACACATATGATAAGAATCAAATATGTTAATCATATTGAAATCAATTAACTATCACACATGAATCGACAATTACACATCAATCACCAATCAATCTTATGTCCGGACCTCGAGTTGCTCATCTAATAAATATCTCATGCATTATTGGCTCAATAATCAAATCCTGGCCTTTGTGGCTCACAATAAATACATATTTGCCTTCAATTTCTATTGAGTTATTCTAAATAATCTCATACTAATTACTATCATTCATTCTCAACCTCAAACACATATATGTGAATTACATATGTATACAACAGCACAATACCCGAGCATCACCACATGTGGCCACCAAAGCACCACAGCAAAATAACCAGCACAACCACAATATAGTCACTGTCCACCACAAGCACCACCACATGGACAACCATCCACAAACACTACATCGTCATAACATAATAATCAGCACCACCACAATACAGTGACTGCACCACCACAAGCACCACCTCGTACACCCAATGTATCACCACACAAACTATGCATAGCCACTGCATCACCAGTCACCACGACACAATAATTGCACCACCATGCATTGCCAATGCACCCCCCACACAAATAATCAGGCAAACACAACCACAACCACCAATTTAATTTGCACAAGATGTCAATGTCGTCATTACAAGCAACAAACACAAGCACGCATTGTCATCAGTACCTGGCCATGGTGCAACACCACTGATGTCCCTGTGTACCCACTTACCGCCCCATCTGATATCGTGTTCAGTGGTGAAACCCAACTAGGGATTCAAGAAGAGAGAGGGGAGAGACAGGAGAGGAGGGACAGGAGAAAAAAAATCATTTTCTTGTTTTGATTGCTTAATAAATCCAATCACAAAACATATATATACTCATGGTGGGACAACACATATAATCAAATTAGAGAAAACAAAAGGATACTGCCGAGCTGCAAGATCTCTGGTAACATTCAAATCACTATCTGTCTGAAGGTTTGCGGACAGTTCCTTTGGATCTCTTAATAAAACACTGATTAGCTTTTCAATGATGCCATCAGCATCAATAAAACTACCTACGGAACTTGAACTCTCAGAAGAATTCACGCCATGCTTTTGATATGACCAGCATATGGAAGAATTCACCAATCTCCTGGCCAGCGTGCCCAACTCCACCAGCTGAGACCTAAGGCCCTGTTCGATCTTATCAGAAAGACCACTGAAAAACTCTTCTGAAGTTGACGTTTCTAACCTGAAATCAAGCACATCCTCATCATGTATACCAGAGGCCTCAGTTTTCCAATCATCCCCAACAGAAGACGTAGACATTGACACGTCAGCTTCTTGATTCTTCTCATCCAATCTATTGTCGGTCTCTTCTACCACCATGCATGAACAAGTCATCGATTCAACAGGGATGACTGGATCACAGAAGCTAGATTTCTTTATTTGCTTCATCCAGCATCTAAGAAATTTCATCTTTTTTGAGGGCTTAGTGCATTTTCGAGAAGAGTATATCTCACCCAAGTCCAGCCCACCGTATTTTGTAGCTACGTGGAAGAAATTGCTCCAACTAAAGTTTTGAACTACAGCAGAATACTTTTTTGTCCTTTTCATTTTACCATCTACAAGAACATGAGGCTTCTTGGGTAGAATATGTGCAGCTGCAACATCTGCAAGCTTATGGCACGAATGCAAACCTTCAGATGCATTGAAAGTCGTGTCATCTGGGGGTAAAGTATATTTATCCGTACTTCCTCTGCTGGTATCTGAATGAGAACTTGCATCCCCTACAATATACATAAGTGCTGTGGAAAAGGTAAATGGCATGAGAATTCCAAAATGTGGATTATCATTTTCGTTCAAAAGAGACACAGAAGCACAGTAACCTTCCTTGTACAAAAAATTCAGCAGAATTTGCCATGTGGGTGCGGATGATTCCTTCACGTATTCGCCCAAATCCATGGCGAGCATTTTGAGAATTATTTCTGGGAAAGAATCACCTGGACCTTTTTCTCTAACTTTCTTAGAGTCATTGGCAAACTCACATACAAGGAATGGACCATAAAAGCGTTCTGCCAGTTCTGCACCGTCGGCATATCTCTTTACTCCATTTATGTGAATTGTCGCAGAGCCAATACCAAAACATTTCTCCAGAGTTCCCTTTTGGTCGTCAAATCTTGCTCCAAGGTTGTTGTTGTTGTTGTTGTTGTTGGCATCTTGATCTAAAAGAATGGAGCGGCATCCGTTTTGGTGAAACATTTTCAGCTCCGCAAATTCAAGATCGCAGCACTTGTAATCGAGAGGATTCCCACTTACATCTGATATCTGTAGAATCAGCTGAGCGTTAAATTTCTTGTTAGCATCGCTGCGATTAAAAAAGGTGGCTGAAACGCCAATCTTCGGGTAAATTAAACCAAACGGGACAACAGAGCAGCCAAAAACAATGGACTCGATTGAGCAGAAACCCCACCCTAGGCTCCTGATGGCATTTTCAAAAAACCCAATTTTAAATTCAGACGCCAGAAACTCGTATCCATCTGTCCTACCTTCCAATCCATGTCTGAAATCAATCCAGCTTAACTGAATATCTCTGCTAACGAACGCGCCGTTTACCTTGCCAAAAATCTGGCATAACTTATCAATAAACAAATCATTGTTCCCTGTGAACTCGTTGACCGTCCCCGTGCCAAAGAACTGACTTAGCATTTTCCAGTCTCTGGGAATTGGTGAAAATAAAACGACCAAATTCGACCTAATCACACTGGAATGTTTATCACCCATGATGTGATAATTTGAAAAAGTAGTTTCATTCAGCGATTCCCATGCGTAGTCATGCAGGAGCTGGTGCAGAGATTCTGAGAGGCAGGAGGCCAGTGGCAGCCTGGGCAATGAATCGAACTTGAGTTGTGCAAGGGAGTCAAGTGTCCAAGACAGGGACGCCAGGGTTGAGGAAGAGTTGTTGAAAGACAAAGAGAGAGAAGAAGATGATGGGGCAAATGGGTGTAGCTTGGAGGAGGAGAGGAGAGGTGAGAGAGAAGAGAAAAAGAGTTTGAAGGAAAAGAGTGAGGAAGTGAGAGGAGGGAAATTGAGGAGAGAATGTGCAGAAGAAATGACAGAAGAGATAAAAGTGGCTGAGTTTTCAAGGTAGAGAAGTGGGATCAGGTCAATCAAAAGCGCTATGCGGCGAGTGTTGGAGTAGTCTAGGACCCGATCCGTTGGTTTCCATGCCATGACACTGACGGCGAAGACGATGAGGGCATAGACCGAATGTCTGATTAGCTAAGATGTCTCGCATTTACAAGAAACTCACATCGGTGGACTGAAGCAACTTTGAGACGGCCAGTTGGATCGGAGAAGAAACAACTCCCAGGGCGAGAAGGATTGCGGTCGGCAATTTAAGCGGGATTCGACGTTCGAAAAATACAAGTTGGCGGCAAAATTTGCCAATTATGAATTATGAGCCTTCGAAAAACCGTCGTCACGGCCGTCGTCACGGCCGTCGCCAACTACGTACTACCCCTGCGAAAAAACACCAATTAAATAAACTGTTTTTTATTTATTAATATTATTATTACTATTGCAAAATACAAAGTTTTTTGATTTTCTCTCAACTGAGTGACATCGGATCGGGTCGGAGGTGGTCAAGTAGACTTGAGCGTATTTTGCATCAGCATGGGGAATGTGTCACTAATCCAAAAACATTGGAAATTTGTAAATTATTAAAAATAAATTGGTGGACGTTTTAGTTTAGGAAAAAGTATCCTGGCACATCAAATTTTAAAAAAGAAAAGAAATAAAAAAAAAAACGGTTGTCGAATTTGAGATATTTATGTTGGTGCACTGTACACAAAAAACTTTATTTTTTGAATATTTAAAAAATGGACAAAAATCAAAAATTATAAAGTTTTGTTTCAATCTCAGTTTTGTGACTTTTTTTAATTTATTTATAGTTTGGTGTTTTTTTTTTGAAATATTAAAATATAAATTGTCCTAAACATAATTCCCCCTTTTAAAAATGTGTGCTAGGATCACCCTATGATTCTTGTGGTCCTGCCAGAATCTTTAAAAAAAAATCATTTTAACTCATTTCCTATCCATTATCGTTAGTTTCAAACGAAAATAAATGTGTTTTTAAGTATTAGCATTATCTTCTCTCATGGTCGAAAGTCTCGTCTTTTCTCCCTCACATTCAAACAAATTGAATCTCATTACATGTAAATATAATTTTATGTTTACCTATATTTATATATATGTATATTATCTTTTCTCAAACTAATAACTATATGTATACATATTTATATATGCATAGTGAAATTGACATATGTATATGTGTATATGCATATGTAAATGATTACACACTGATGTGCATATATATATGTCCATTAATATAAATGTGTACACACACACACACACACACACACACACAAAATCATATAATCCACATAGAAGTATTCCACTACAAAAAATCCTTATGCTAATATAAATATAAATGTGTATATGCTATGAAATTATTTCTGATTTCGTCATGAATGGTGAATAGCAGAGGATTTAGAAACGGAGTAATTCCACTTCTATAATTCTTTACGTTAAATTTTTAGAAACAGATCACCCACTGACGGATATTTATAATTCTATAAATAGTGATGGTGAATAGGGACACTATTAAAATTTGCATCTTTATTATATTTTTTTTTATTTCTCAAACTTATCATTATATCTCACCTGCCACATATTTCCGTGTCTCCTTCACGGATACCACCAAAGTATTATTTTATTTGTATTTTTTCTGCAAAAATCAAATAAAATAATAATACATTGTAATACATTAATTTTAGGAGTATATCTTATTATACCAAAATGAAAAATAAATAAATGTGTCAAAGATTTACCTCAAATTCTTTTCAATAAAATTTTTTCATACTTGTGGTCACTTTGCTTCTACTTTATGCCCTCCGCAACTAGTTTATCCTTAAATATCTTTTTGATTGTACGAGACTCAAATGGAATAAACCTATAAGAAATTTAAAATCAACACATACATATATTTATATAAACATAATACATATTTTTTCTTCTACTTAGTTAAAATTTAATTTTAATATTATTAATGATAATATTCAATTAGTAGCAATATAATACGTTGTTATTATTGTAAAATACTCCTAAAATCCAACATTATTCATGTTTTTATATAAAATTATATGCAAGATAAAATGCACCTTACTTTATATATCACATTAAAGGAAAATATTGCGATGTAGGCTCTTTAAGAACTACGCTGGAATTTTAAAAAATAAAGAATAAAATTAAAGATAATAATAAAATTTAATTTTTCGAGTGGACTCGTATAAATAGGACAGCTAGAAAATTAGGAGATAAAATTATTATTTTTTGACCATCAATTTATCCTTAAGTATTAGGTCTCATCTCACTAGGCAATAAATCACAAAAATAACATCATTAAAACACATAAAAAATTCAAGTTTAACAAAAACTATAATAATTCAAAATAAAAGTTAATACATGATATTTTATTATTGGCCTAGAACAATAATTTTCATCATAGGTTGTATACAAAAGCACGCAAAGCCAAAATTATTAAATATGCAACAAAACATAAACTTCACCTCATTAAATCTAATAAAAATTTCAAAATAAAATATATTTGTGCAAAAAGAATACAAAAATAAGTAATCTTTATGAAAATATATAAGGACCTATAATATAAGTATGATGATAAAGACCATGCCTAGCACATGAGGTTCCTACTTGTCACGGGATCTAAGAAAGTTTGATATCTCAAACTCAAGGCCTATTATCTTTGGAGAAAGATATTTACCATCACACCAAGTCACAACTTGTAATATAAGGACAAATGATATTTACTTGTATTGTAACTACAATATAAGAGAAACCCAAGCCTATAAATAAAAAATAAAAGACTATGAGCAGCTCATACAGGTTAGGTGATTCCATAGGATGAAAATCAATTGAATTTACTACAAACTTCCATGCAGACCCGGGCACGGCTATGGCTCTTTCAAACTTGAGCTTCAATTTTGCCTTCTTACACTCTTCAAACTTCTGGGCAATATCTCGATTCGTTGGGCAAATTTTTTTAACCTGATTCATGTTCATCATAAAAATTATGATGAAAGAGACCCATGGTGTTCATGATCATCAAATATGTTGACTGAAACAGCTTCAAACATGATATTAATTCAAGATGAATGAAGTTTGTGAACCAAGCTTATTGATATGATTGGAACCTACTGTAAGTCCTTCAATGCTTCTTTGTGATTCCCTATGGCAAGATATGCAGCACCTCGTTTGTAATAACCCTATAATTTCAGACAAATATTAGGAGGAAGAAGAAAAGTATACACAACAGACTCATGATGCATTATGTGCCTTGGAATAGTAAGGATCACAATCGATAGCATTGGAAGCATCCTCTACAGCACTCCCATTTTCTTCTAGTTTGGCATGGGCAATTGCACGATTGGCCCAATACACAGCATTCTGATCATGTAAATTGATAGCTTGTGTGTATAGTTCTATAGCATGAGCAAACCTGTTGGCTGAAAAAAAGATGACAAACATACTTATCAATGTCAATATTGATCGAAATGACAAATCTAGCTAAGATTAAAATTGAAATGAGACTATATGATTAGCCATCATAAAAATAAGGTAAGCAATAGCAACCCTACATACAGATTATATTATATCTTACTTCTAA
This sequence comes from Sapria himalayana, assembly GCA_029783825.1. NCBI lineage: Eukaryota > Viridiplantae > Streptophyta > Magnoliopsida > Malpighiales > Rafflesiaceae > Sapria > Sapria himalayana. The sequence goes on from JAREIK010000385.1 coordinate 9,301,971, forward strand.
TGAAATGACAATCAATTTCAATATGCTTATGTTTTCATTATATATCAAATTTGAATGCTTAGTTATTTGATTATCACCGTCAAACTTAGAAACTTTTTCCATTTGATGCAACATATGAATATCAACTCTCATATAACAATGACTATGACTAAGCATTCCACCTCTATATTCTCAATTTAAAATCAATATCTATCTCAATTCCTTGAGAAAAATTTTCTAGGCACCAACATGACTCAGATGGGAATGTGCCGCATGAATCTTGGCAGGGCATGAGATTTTGTTTTATGAAATTCTCTGATAAATATATGGAATGCAGTTATTAAATTATCATACATCTTTTAATTCATAAAATAACAATAAAATTCAATTTTTTATTTACTAGTAATAGTAAAAACCCAATTTTTACTTCTAATAGATGAATACATAAGCTCAATTACTCTCGAACTCAAAATATTAATAACTCGACTCGAGCTCAATTGAACTCGAACTCAAAATATTAAGAACTCGACTCGAGCTCAATTGAACTCGAACTCGACTCATATCATTAGCAGCCCTAATTATAGTATGAACTACTACTACAAAATAAAAAATTATTATACGTACAATGTTATATATGGTTGATAATATTAATAACACAAAATAAACAAACATATTGATGATGATGATACTCATCCTATTAAAACAATATTAATTAACTAAAAAAATCACACCCATGATTGATAATTATTGATATTCTAAATCAATGAAAAAAAATGCATCATGTCATCACCAAATTAACATCATAGATAGAAAAAAAAATGCCAAATAATTATGATCATAGTTGTTAGAAACTTGTGATACAAGAAATAATACAATAATACAACATATATTTTTTTAATGAAAATTAATAGGTTTCACAATTTATATCTTATTTTAAAACATATCTTACAATACAAATACCAAACATGATATGACATGTGATACTATGATAGAAGAATACATACATTCTCAACTATTTTCTATAATAAAAAAAACAAATTAATTTTTCTTGTTAAAGAATTTATTATATTAATTATTCAAATATACAAAAGAAGTAAAAAATAATCATAAATAAAATAAGCAAAATAATCTTATACAAAAGGTTACATTTTCATTATCATATGCTATAATTCATACTTTTAATATACATGTATACAAATATATATTTTTTACATATTTTTTACAACGTGAAAAAACATATGTTATATGATACGATATAATACATAATACATAATATAGAAAAGAAAATATGGACAAGAAAAGAAAATAGGAAAATAATATACGATATATTTTATGAGCTAACAACTATGATTATAATGCATGGAAATAAAATATGGACAAAAAAAGAAACATATATACATCACACACACACACAACTTGCATAATATTTGAGAGGAGAATGCAGGGGCTAGTGAATAGAACTAAAAAAAGAAAAAGCAAAGCATCAACGTGAGCAAGCTAGGATTGAGTTTCTGAAGATAATGAAAGTTGGCTAAGGGAGACTAGAGTGAAGCTAAGAAATAACAACATAAAAGAAATAGCCTAGTTAGCCATTTGTAAACATGATTTCTCTAATGAAAAAAAAGCATGGATAAAAGAGAAACACATAAGCTACTCTAATTCGATCAGGATTATGGTTGAGTTTCATAGTAACTAATACACAAGTAAAAAACATGCCCAAGTGCATTGAGATAGAATTACTAAGAAAAGTCTTCAATAATCGACCTAGCGAAAAACTATCCTTTTTCTTTATTATTAAGATAAGGCATTAGTCTTAAATATCCTATGATATCTATATCCATATATTCCCTTGAATAAGAAAATTCTGATATGCCACTTTGCCTTTTATTGCTTAAAAAAAGTCATCTCCCCTCATTTTTAATAATGTGGTAGACTAGTCGGACCCAATGAGATAGAATTCTTAAGGATGCCTTGCTTTCCATGCCATGTGCTTCCTCCAATGCCAGAAATGGGGCTGCCCTATATTATACAACCAAGCACATTCCTAAACAAGCTAATTAAGAGAAGTAAAGGTTGCTCGTAGATCAAACTGGTCAAAATGAGAAGGGTGGCAATAATTGCATGCAATTCTTACTAGGGTGCTCATAGATATTAAGAGCTCTATAATTTTAAGTAGAATATTTGTTTGTTTAAGTTAAGTGGTGTGATGCTGAAAGCTCAATCGATTTATTTTGAACGAAGGACATCCTTAAGAATGCCCTAACTATTTATTTGCAAGGGCAGCGAGCAATCGAGAACAAGGGTGATAGATGGAATATTGATCCAATGGTTGAGCCTAATGTGTTAGAGACGAATAAGCTCATTTCCTTGAAAAGTTGTTTAACTAGTTGAAATAACACAGAGAGTTGCCCCACATATTTATTTGCATGGTTGAATGTCAAATGAAAGATGCAAGGTGACAAATAAAAAAAATAGAATTGATGAGGAACTAGAAGCCTTAAGTGCTAGGCCTGGCCAATTCCCTTTTCTCTTTGAAAACATAAGTGGAGGGAGGGGAAAAATAAAATTTTGTTTACCCGATTGGACTTTTCCCATGTTACAAAATCTTCTTCTTCAGATGAGCCTTAAAGAATACTTTATCTATTGTAGTTTGTACATATATATATATATATATATATATATATACATACATACATATATAAAACCTATGGGCTGGCTGGCCTTTTGTTTTGAAGAATGAAACCTTAGTTAGGATAACGAAGACAAAGCCTTCCAACACAAGTTATTAAAACATTATTCGATATTACCATCAACAACAAAGCGTGGCTTCTCGCCCCAGGGCCCCTTTGGCTCTTTTAATTAATTGGCATTGTATATACTATCTCAACATATATAAGAAAAAGACTAATCAAAAACATATCTACAAAGCCTTTGTATATATGCTATCATTAAAGGTGAATAATATTTTAAAAAGAATACTAAAATAGCCCTACAATGCAAACTCGCCACCTAAGGACAAGTCCATCACATCATATCACCAACCTCCAATCTATATTACAAAATAACTATTTATATTTAGAAAGAATTTATTATTGTGATTACAATTATTGAGCTATTTTAGGTTGATTGTCATTGAATAAGAGCTGGCGAGAGAAGTTATGATGAAAAATCAAGATATTTTTAACAATGTCATGATTATGCAAAATCAAGACCCTTTTTATATTGTCCAGAGCCAAGCAAAATCAAAACTCTCATCAATGTGTACAATTAGTCGAGGTAATCTTCTTCACGATACACCCACGGAATTATCTTAGTTATTTTAGCAACATAAATAACTAAAGTAAAAATCAATGAGATTATTAGAGTAGCATTATCTAGTAAATAACACTTCAAATGACATGATAGATTTCACTCAAAATGCAAACATAATTAATGGTCATCAAAACTAATATGATTGTGTTTTTACTCATTGTTGATTTTTATCTAGTGAAAACCTTCTACTAGCTAAAACATTCAATTAGTAATGGGTGTAACAAAGTTCAATTGGATAACTTTTAAAGAAGATCCAAAGCTGCGTTAAAGGTAATTCACATATTGTGGTTATTTAAAGCATCTACTCCTTGAATTGGAGCATGAAAAATGTCAACACCATACGATGATATCCATGTGGTGTCTATTTACATAATGTAATTAGGTAACATAGAATAAACTATGGATAGCATTAGGCAAGAGGACAAACTCCATGGGTTTGGGCTCAAACTTTCAAGTAGGTAGACATCAAATACACAAGTTCTAGTTGTAGAATAGCATTAGCTAAATAAACAAAATCAATCAACAGAAATGAAAATAAATTGTTAGAAGAATATGGAAAACTATATAAATACATATAATAACTAATTAAAATAAAAAAGGAAAAATTATTAAAATGTAGAGAGATGTTTTATCACTAATTTTCTTTAGGCAATTTTACTGAAAGAGGATGAATGCATTTATAAAAATGCAACTTTCGATTAGAACCTAGCTTTTTGATTGGGGCGAAATGACAAATTTGATCATTTTAATTATTAATTATCTTTGTTTATATATTTTTTTTTGCTTAAATTTGTAAAAGGTGTGATCCCTTATTTTATAAGGTATGAATATTAAAATGAGATATTTGATTTTCTTTGAGAAATGCATAATTAGTTTTTCTAAAGAATATTAGAAATCCATGAATTAATGAAAAATAAAATAAATTATGTTTTGGTGCACTATTTAAAGCAAAATTAAAGCATTATATATATATATATATATGTATGTATGTATGTATGTATAAGCATATATATATACATATAAATGTATGCATCTATAAATAAATATATATAAACAAGTACACACACACACACAAACTTGTACATATAGATTTTTATATATGTGTTATAATGTATGTATGTGTGCATGTATATATATATATATATATATATATATATTAATGAATATATACATATGTATATATATAATTCTTATATATAACATATGTTTATAAATATTTATTTATATCTATAATCATATGTGTTAGATTTATCAAATTCAAAGACCATATCTATAACTTTTTATATGTTCACTTTTTTAAAGCTTCATTGAGACTTTCAATCACATAAGGTTTGTCATCATCTTCTTATCTCTCTTCAAATGTTTCTAGCGATTCAATTTTGTTGGGTTGTTCTTCTACCTTAGCCACTTGAATCCTAAATATCCATAGTTTATAAGAGTTTAAAACATGTTTGTTTTTTTATGGTGATATTTTTGGTATGTTTTAGACCATTATTTGAGCTTAGAAGAGGTTGAAAGTACAATCAAAACTACAAAGCATTAAAATCATTATAAGAATGAAGTTTTAGGTACTTGCATAAATTCATTAAATACCACAAACCTATTTTATACAATAAGCCGAAGGGATTACTCATTGAATATATATTGTCCCATGAATTTCAAAAGGACTTACAAAATTTTAGAGTTTGCATCCATGGGAAGATAACATGCAGTTATTGGAGTAAATATAACTTGTCTAGGCAAAAGGCTATGGCAGTTATTGGAATTGAGAGTTTTTTATTTATACCAAATACAAAAAGCAATCCAATTACCTAATCTTCCCTCTATTTTTTGAGCTTTAAGATTTTTCTTTTTAGTCAATTGATTGTCAATAAGAATTATAATAGTATCATAAAATAAAAGAGAAAACTCTTATTGCTATCTTTTTTTTCATTTATTGGATTTTAGTTTCTGTTAATGAATAATATTTTTGTGTTTTTGTTCGTAAACTTTCTTCTTCTTTTCTTTCTTGTATGCTTCTTTTTGTCTTCATAATGATTTGTTTGTGTAAAAATATATCCTTCTCTTTATAAGTCCTCATTTGTGCTTCCATTCATTTTTGACTTCTAATAATTCTTTTTTAATATGTTATTGTACTTCTGTAAGAATATCATTAGTTTTTTATTTTCTCTATAACTCAAATTTGAAAACTTATCTATAACTACTCCTTTTGTTTTAATTATATCTAGGCATCCCAAACACACACACACACACACACACACACTCTCTCTCTCTCTCATATATATGTGTGTGTGTGTGTGTGTGTGTGTGTAAATATGTGCATATATATGTGTGTGTATATATATATGTGTGTATACTATATATTTACATATATAGTATACATACAAACATACATATGTATGTATATATTTATATATATAAATATATTCACATATATCTAACACGCACACACACACACGCGCACACATATATATCAAACATACACATATGTATGTATGTATGTATTTATGTATTTATACAAACATACACATATACACAACCATATATATACAATATATATATATATATCTATATCTATACTTATATACATACATACATAAATACATACATACATACATATATATATATATATATAAGATATATATGCTTAACAAATATCATTCACTTAGATTTTTCTTTAAATGATCTTTAAGTCACTACAAGCCGGCTTTAATCTTCTATATGTAATAATTTCATTTTTACACAAAAAATATTCAAATAAAGTTAATTTTTTAAATAAAATAAATAGTACTAAAGTATGATTATATATATATTAAAATACATAATATTAAAATTATTCTCTTTGTTTTTTTTAAATAGGTAATAAACATAAAAAAAACTCTACTTTCATGGAATTATCAATGACTTGAATGTGAAATTTTGATAGTTCTAATCTATTATCTAAATTTAGATATTCCTTTCCTAAATATGAACCGCAAAATTTTAAACCTTAATTAGTCATTGAAATTATGTTTATTGGATTCCACTGCCGAGTAGTATCGATAAAATCTTACTTTTTAGAACCTAAAATTTAGTAAATTTTACAAGTTCAATTAAAATTATCCATCAACTAAACTATTAAAAATTTTACCTATATTTCCCTTTCCCAATCCTTCTCTAAATTAATCCATCCAATAACTCAAAAATTCAAATACCATAATTTAAGATCCAAGTTATTTTAAAAGCATTTGTTCAATATTTTTTCATAATTCATGAAGCAATCTTTATACCCTTCATCATAAATGTTAAGATCATCATCATCCATAAAGACATCTACACTTGATTATACCAATTTTTAAAAGCAATTAGAATACTTTTGGAAAATTGTTCGAGTAATGCATAAACTAATTAGCATATGCCAGCAAACATAAGTTACAAAAAGGGAAGCAAATTTATCTTATATTCACCAGGTTAAGTAAAAATAATTTATATACCAAAACAATTTTTACATGATGAGTCTTGCATGATCAGGTATTACCTAATGTGTACAACTATAACATAATGGTTTAGGGTCATCCACTAGTATGAACTTTCTTGGTGTTGATGAAAGAAGAGTGAGATATTATAGAAATGATTTGGATATAAAGGAAAAGTTAAAATTGTAGTACTACATGGAACTAGTTGGACACTTTAATTTCAAAAATAAAAGTTGATGTAAATCCAAGAGTTGAAATTTAGAAGACTCTAATTACATGACTAATCAAGGTATAAAGTTTTATATTTGTATATAAAAATGCGATTCTTATACTAATTGAATGAATCTTATAAAATAACTCCACAATTCACACTCTCTAATAAATTTATTGCTATAATCCATAATTTATATATCATCCTTTTTTTTGATAAGTAATAAAGAACTATAAAATTTTTTTCGAACTATTCTATTTTTAGATTACATCATATTTCCCAAAATAAAAATTAAATCTCAGTTTTGATTTTCTTCATGATCATCCCGGTGTCATTGGATTTTCCTTCATATTATCTTCTATTTTTTCTTTCCAGATGTAATAAATTATTGCTGCAAATGTGGATTTCCTTTGAATGTTCCTTGGAGACCCACATGAATATTCTATTTTCATCATTTTGAAAATGTTAGAAATTGAATCTTTTACATCTTTGATCTACATCTAGCAACATATTTCTTGCTATAATATATTCTATTTACATCTTTGAAAATCGAATATTAAAAAAAGATGGTTAAAAATTCACCATCAAAATTTTGTGGGATTGAGATTGAGAATAGTTGATCTTTGGTTCTTAATCTACCTAATTTTGTGATCCAATGATAGATAGCATGTTTTTGGATGTAATTTTTAAACCAAATTATTTTAAAATTAATATATCATCCTTGATTTAGCTAACCATAGATTATATATGTCATTTTTTAAAAATGATATATCTGATGATAATTATCCATTATATATTAATCGAATATTGAATAAAATAGATTTAAGAAAATCTAATAGAAAATTTTGTGAAAATCATGAGTAATTGGAAATGAAACCCAAAATGTACATAATGTTTATCACTCGATAATTAAATTTTATAGTTACACCAATATATCTTTTATTACACCTCACAAATATTTCATTAAATGAATTGTGAAAGAAAGTGTGACACTTGTGAGTTTAAATTTTTTAATTCCATATTGAGGATAAAGTGAATAAGTAAAGAAGTTTTTGCTTACTTCCAAATCTAATATTGACTATAAAATGAATAAGTCATGAAGTTTTCTCAATAGAATTGCTCAGATAACTCTGATTCATTTATTTTATAAAAATTTTGGACTCAGTTATAAAAATAACTTGATTGGTCAAGAATGTCAATTTGCTAATTTTAAGTCTCATTTTCACCAGATACAAAATGACATATGATTAATTGAGAACTTTAACACTCTTAAACCACCTTACTGATATGAGGGGAAAATTATTGAAACTTCAATAATTACACATGCACATGTTTTGTTTGTTGAACTTCAACATACATAATTATAATGAGCGATGTTTATGCACCATACATATTGAATTTGAGTTAAGTAAAAGATATTTAATTCAAGAAAATAGAGATATAAATCAAGTTATGAATAAAATAAAAATTTTAGGATTTATCTAAAGTAATTAAAGATAAAATCATGTGATGAATTTGAGTTAAGTAAAAATAGATTACACTTAATTAATGAATTTATTTAAATTATTTTTAATTATATTAATAAACATTTCCTCATAAACTAGACTTTAAATTTAACATGCAATTTTTTAATTCTAACATGCTTTACAAGTCTTTATCATTATTACATATATTCCCATGTTAATTTAATAAAAAGAATATATACTACAAAAAAAATTCGATAAATTTTGCACAGTACATAATATTTTTATATATTACTTACAAATCAATAATTTTAATATTTTTAAAATTAAAATTATTTAACAAACAACATTTTTAACTCCAATCTACTATACTTAATCTTTTCAGAATTAATATTAGCATTGTATTTTTTATAAAATTAATAAAAAAATGTGTTTATTATAAATTTAGAAGCCAAAGTAGAGCATTACTCTTTAACCTAAAAATATGAGTTTTTAGGTCATGTAATGCTCTACCTAAGCAATAACATTTTTTCTATTATTCCCAATATTCATTCAAATATTGGGAATAACTTCATTCCCAATATTTTATTTATAATTCATAACATAAAATTTTCAAAATACTCATAATATTTAGTGAGTGTTTCAAATTCTTCGAGAGGCCCTTAGGGTTTAGTCACATAGTGTTCATCTTCATTGACACATTTACACACTTAGAACACCTACCATCATCTTTACCTTTAATTTGTAATGAAGGTTGTTTTGATGGTGAAACATTAACATCATAACAATATTGTCTACAATCATACAAAGTAAATAATGAGCAAAATACATTTTCTAGTATTAATCTTTAAAATGAGAGCACCTTGCACTTGCAATAGCCAAGCCACTAATAGTGTAAATGAATACAAGATGGTAGAAAAGAAGTCATAAAAAATGTGATCATGGTTTTGAAAACGGACACAATTAGAAAATTACCTATATATAGAACATGTCTAGTGAACTCAACAACCTATATAACATCCATAAGGCTAAAATTTTCAGATAGAAGCTACCTCTTTTAGAGCATCTTGGTTCCAGAAGAGCTCGCACTCCTCTATTTCCTCATTTAGCAACTTTGTCATCTTGGTGAAAAAAAAATTCCTCTTCTTCAATAATAGAATACATCAAAATCATCAAAAGTATCAAAAGGACTTATATAACCATATTTCAAATGATTCAAAAATATAATAATACAGATAATAAAATGAAGTTAAAACCTATATTTTGGAGAAACCCTCTACCTTTTACTTGTTTATTAATTGTTGAAGGTGATTTACATAAAATTATGACTATAAAAAGTCCCATGTAAGTTATGAATACAAGAGGTATTATTATTTGAAACTTGAGACAACTATTCTTGAGAAGAATTATACTAAGTTGATTCTTTCGATAATCAATGTTATTTTGTTTATGTTTCTGCATAAGTGTCAATAACTTATACTTTTGGAGAAACGACTCAAGCAACAATAGATCAACTTTTAACATGCATGCTTATTCTAATATTTGTGTGCTTCAAGAAATGATTCACCAACATTCAAGACTTGTGTTGTTTATGAGTTGGAAAAGTTGTACTTTCTAATAGGTTCCATAAACTTCTAAATTGGTGTTTGGTCTCATTTTATTCTACTTCTAGAACATAATATTTTTTCTTTTATTTTCATCCATTATTATTGTTCTCACTTAAAGGTCATGTCTTTGTGTGATAATAATTTTTTCTTTCAAAGAAGATATTTTCAAATTTAACACTCGTCAGATATAATCTCTCTAATCTTTATGAGTAAAATTGTTAAGATATTAATCTTTTTCAAATCTCATGTTAAGCAGAAGAGTTGTGCATTGGGTTCATCCTTTTAAATCTATCTAAGGTAATTGTATGTGTTAAGTGCCCACTGATAGTGAAACCTACCTACAATTTCATGGTGTAGCAATCAAAGCCTCATTTTATTAAAATGAGGGGTCCAACTATCCAAGCATAAGCAAAATAATCTTTCCAATTTTAACAATGCAAATTCTATCAACCAATAAATATTAAAAAGTTTTCATTTTGATGCAACCAATGTATTCAATGCCACCCAAGTATCTTGTCAACTATCAGTGGTACTAGAGATAATTTCAAGGTTGTGAGAGAAAAAAATGACACAATAAACACCCAGAAGCAAACTAAGACTCTTACAGATTACTCAAATACTTACTAATTCAACAGCTTCTCTTCTTCCTCTAGTAGACCGAGAAGCTCACTCAAGAAATACGGGTGATACCTTTTCTTTAGAGGACTCCATGACCCTGAGAGATACAACTAACACATGAGTATATCACTGCCTTTCTCAATTCTAGTATGATTGTATAAAAATTTCAATCAATTTGTCTTGAAGTTTTTCCGGTGAATGTTTGTCGATTCAACATCCAAATGTAGAATTTTTTCTCTATCGCTAAACCATGCTTTTCATTCAGTATACAATAGAAGATATTGAATTTGAAGCTACCTTTTCATAACGATTCTTTGTACTCCTGAATGCTTAAAGAAATTGCGAAGGAATGGAACAACCCTACGGGGATACACCAAACACGAAGCTTTAATTTGGGTTAATTATGTTTTGTATTTCCAAATATAAAATATTTACCAAAAAATTAGTCAAATATTTAATAATTTGAAAAAATTACCTAAAAACTTAACACTATAAACATAAAATCAGGTTTTTCCCCCTCATATTGAATACATCACCTATAAAAAAAACAAATTTCATAAAATAGTGATTTTGAAATTCAAAAAACAAATTTAGTATATAAGTGTGTGCGTGTGTGTATAATCCTATATATATACATATTATAAACCTATATATATATATGTTTATATTTAGGTATATACATGTGTGTGTGTGTGTGTGTAAATATATATATATATATAGGTTTATATATAAGCATATTAAGGTAATATATTTATATAAGTTTATAAACATATATATAATTATATATAGAGACTTGTATATATATTTTCATATATTTGTTTATAAATAAATAAATAAATAAATAAATAAATAAATAAATAAATAAATATATATATATATAGGCTTGTGTGTGTGTGTGTCCGTGTGTGTGTTTATTTAATTGTATGTATGTTTATATATACATAATAACTATATATATATACATATAAATACATACATGCATGCATGTTAACATATACAATTTAAAAACTAATTTTGAATTGGAAAAGTTGTTTTCGAAATAGAAAAGTAATTTTTGAATTGGAAAAGTAATTCTACACTTTGAATAATAATAATTGAATACAGAAAATATTATTTTCTAAAATTAATTTTAAATGGGCAACAAAATATTATTTGGTGTTTATATATCAAAACATAAAGATTTTATATTTCGATATACTTTTTAAATTTATTAATTAATTTAATATTTTTTTATAAATATTTGTGAGATTTGTGTTTTGGTACATCAAAAACAAATTATTTGAAAAGAAAATGACAAAAAATTTTTATTAAAAAAAAACTACAACAAAATCAAAATTATATAAGCTTTTGTACATTAAAAATTATAAACTTGATTTTCTTATTTTTCTAAAATTTATTTTTAAATGTGCAACATGTTTAATAAGTGATTGCAAAATCATATTTGATACTTATAAAATAAAACGTATATATTTTATGTTTTATTGTAATTTTTAAAATCAATATTAATTAATTGAATAGTTTTTTATAAATATTTGATATATTTGTATTTTAGTGTGCCAAAATTAAATTATTAAAAAAACTAACTTTTCATAATTTTAAAAAAAATTCAACAAACTCAAAAATAATTAAGTTTATGAGCACTGAAATTTATCAACTTGATTTAACCCTCAAAAATTTTTAAAGATAAAAATTAAATCTAATATTCAGAATTCAAAGAGTATTATTTCAAATTCGAAATGATTTTTAAATTTTTAATTCAAGATTTAATTGGAGAAACTAGAATATGAAAATGTGAGCTCCACAAAGACATAATCTCACTCCTTAATCCTATCACCAGCATATATATATATATATATATATATATTCATTGAATATTTAATTTATTAATTATGACAAAATGTTGGCATGAGTTTTTGTCTATGTGGAGATAACGGGTTCAAATCCCCATATCTTAATTTGGAAAATGAGATTTTATTTTTTTTATTTCAGAGTATAAAATTAGGTTGATGAATTTTAGAGCTAAATTCATCGCTAGGGAAGTTTCGTCACTAAATTAATCGCTATATTCTGGGTTTAATTATCTATAAAAGTTTCGTCATTAAATCAGTCGCTATATCCTGGATTTAATTATCTGAGAAATTTCTATTGCTAAAATATGTCGCTATATTCAAGATGTAATTGGTTTGAGAAGTTATGTTGCTAAAATCCATCAATACATTCAGTATGTAATTAGCTTGGAAAAATTTGTCGCTAAATCTATCGCTAAATTATGGATTTTATTAGATAAAGAAATTCTATTGCTAAATCCATAGCTAAATTACAGATTTTATTAGATAGAAAAAATTCGTCGTTAAATCTGTAGCTAAATTATAGATTTTATTAGATAGAAAAAATTTATTGCTAAATCTGTAGCTAAATTATGGATTTTATTAGCTAGGGAAAATCTGTTGCCAAATCTGTCGCTAAATTACGAATTTAATTAGCTAGGAAAAATCTATTGCTAAATCTGTCACTAAATTATGGATTTAATTAGTTAGGAAAAATCCGTCGCTAAATCATGGATTTTATTAGCTAGAAAAAATTAATCGTTAAATCAAAGATTTTATTAGCTAGGGAAAATTTGTCGATAAATTCGTCGTTAAATCAAGGATTTCATTAGCTAGGGAAAATCTGTCGCTAAATCCGTCGCTAAATCAAGGATTGTATTAGCTATAAAAAATCTGTTGCTAAATCAAGGATTGTATTAGCTAGGGAAAATCCGTCGCTAAATCAATAATTTTATTAGCTAGAGAAAATCTGTCACTAAATCAAAAATTTTATTAGCTAGGGAAAATCCATCACTAAATCCGTCACTAATTTTAGGCTTTTATTAGCGAGGGAATATTCTATCGCTAAATCAATCGCTAAATCCATCATTGAAATACCCACTTTTCTTGAGCAGAAGTTATGAAATTTTCCGTCGCTAAAATTTCTGCTTTTCTTGAGCATAATTTACGAAAATTTTCCGTCGCTAAATCTCCCGTTTTTCTTGAGAGGAATTTACGGAAAATTTTCCCTCGCTAATCCGTCGCTAATCCATTGCTATTTATTTTTTCAAAGAAAATAAATCCATTGCTATTTCCTAGCTAATCCCTTGCAATTTAGTTAGGGATTGATCCCTAGCTAAATCAATATTTTCTTATAGTGTGGTCTTAATAAAAAAACAATAAAAAATAGCTTTATTAAAAAAAGGGACCTAATGCACTTTCTTTATTAAAGAACCAGTGACTCGATAATTGAAGTCTATGTATGCATATAGTGAGCCTAATTTCATCAAACAAAGATGAGACCCAATATCAAAATTCTCCCCTATTTGATATAATTGGTTCAAGTTTTAGTTTTCTCTTATGTATACCAATTTCTCTTTAGGCAGAGACTTGGTAAAGATATATGCAATTATTCTTCAGTTCTATAAAATATTAATTTTATCTCATTAGTCTCAATTACTTCTTTAATAAAGTGATATTTAAATGCTATATATTTTGTTCTAATATGTATTATAGCATCACTAGCTATGAATATAGTGGTCTAATTATCAGATAATATATTAGTCGAGTCATTTAAAGGTTTATTCAGATCAGTCAATAGTTTTCTCATCCATAAAGCATGTGATGTTACTACCGAAGCAGAAACATATTCAGCTTTGGTAGTAGATACTGCAACTGAAGATTATTTCCTGGATGACCAAGAGACAACCATAGTTCCTAGTGTAAAGATGTATCTAGAAGTACTTCGATAACTTCTGGACATCCCCATTAGTCACTATTACAATAACTAGATATTTTTGTATATATAGTTCTAGAATATATTAGACCTAAGTCTAAAGTCCTTTTAAGATACCTTAAGACTCGTTTAGCAGCACTAGGATGTATATGATTAGGTGCATGCATTAATTTAAACATAAGGTATGTTGTATACACTATATCAGGTAGTGTGGTAGATGCATACAAAAGACTACCAATTTGGCTTCTGTATGATTTACCAACAACTATTCAACCTTGGGTAAAAATTTACTTATGGTTTACAACTAGTGGTGTAGAAACTAGTTTATAGTCACTCATGCCATGGTTCTTTAGAACAAACTGGATGTATGTTGTTTGGCATACTGATACACAACTTGAGTCTTGAAAGATTTCAAGTCCTAAGAAGTGATTCAAAGAGCCTAGGTATGACATTTCATATTTTTTTTGCATGTCGTGTCTAAAGGCTTCTATTAATTTTGATTTATTACTCGTAAAGATTATGTCATCTACATAGATTGATATAATCAATATTCCAAAATATTCAGCCTTTTTAATATAGAGTCTTGGCTCACTCAGTTCATTTTGAATCTTTGATTCAATAAGTAAGAGTTTATTTGTTAATACCAAGCATGAAGAGCTTGTTTCAACACATAAAGAGCTCTGTTTAATCTATAAACACAATGATTGGTCCCTTGTTTTAAAAATCCAAGGGGTTGTTCTACATAAATCTCTTTTTTTGAGATTACCATTCAAGAAAGCTAATTTAATGTCTAGCTGGAACAGAGCCCAACTTTTCTGTCCAGCTAAGGTAATTAAGAATCTCATAGTTTCTAACCTTGCTACTAGAGCAAATGTTTCAAATTAGTTATTCCCAGCCTTTTAGAAATAACCCTTGGCCACTAATATGGCTTTATATAAAGGTTGATTAGTGCTCGATTGAGTTTTAATCTTAAATAACCACTTAACTTCAATGCTGTGTTTATTTTGAGATAAGTCTACTAATGTCCAAGTATTTCATTTAAGGACTTATATTTGATAGGTATAATAATGTTTTTATTTTTTTTATGTATGACTCTAACTCAGAAGGAGAACTGGAAATGTACCTTGGCTTAATATCTTTGTTATCACTTACTGACAAATCTAAATGCTAGCCTTGTATGCCAGTAGTTTGCACATCAGAATTTTGTAAACTTTCTTCCCATTTAGCATTTTCATTAATAATTTATATCTCTGCTCACTAGAAATGTTTTTGATTCTAGTAAATACAGCTTGTAACCATTGGATTGCAATCTATATCTAACTATAATGCATTTTAGACACTTGAAGTCTAATTTTGTTATGGTAGGTTTCATTATGTGGGAGTAACACACACTCCCAAATACTTTTATATATTTTACATTGGGTCTTCTCCCACTCAAAGCTTGTAATGGAGTGAGATTATTTAATGATCTAATGGGGCATCTATTGAGTAGATAATTACTGTATTTATAGCTTATGTCCAATAGTATTTAGGCATGTGTTTTTTATTTAAGAGGATTCTAGTCATTTCCACCACACTCCTATTTCTCCTCTCCATAATGCCATTCTATTGTGGCGAATAGGAGGTGGTTAGGTGTTTGAATTTATCTCAGTTCATAAAAAATTTTGAATTTTTGAGAGAGGAACTCACCACCTTTATCTGTTCTAAGTGTTTTCACACTTAGGCCAGATTACCTTTTGATTAGGGATAGATATTTCTTGAAATAATCAAGGGCTTCAGCCTTGTGTTTCAAGAAATACACTCACATATGCTCAATAAAATCAGCACCAAACAACAAAAAATAGTTATTTTTTTCCAATGATTTAACTGACATAGGTCCACAACTATCTGCATGGACTAACTCTAGAGGCTGGGATGCTCTCCATATAGTATTTTGGGAAAGCTCTATTTGGACTGCTTCCCCAAGGCACATTTCTCACAAAATAAATTTGGAATGTTTATGTTAGAAGGCACTCCTCTCACAAGTTGATTTTGAAAATGTATTTTTAAACTTATGTAGTTAAGGTGCCCAAACATTTTGTGCCACAAGGATACCTCTAGTTTAGCATCCATGGTTAATGCATTGTATACTGTTTATTTCAGGGTCAGTGAGAAACTCCTTCCAGTGGATATTTTTACTATCCATAGAGAGTCCTCTAACTCTTGATCAAATATGTTACATATGTTAATTTTGAATACTAAACTAAATCCTCTCTATTTAACTACCCAACACTGAGGAAATTTTGGTCTAGTGCTGGAACTAGCAGGATATCACTTATAATTTAATTTTATGTGGGTGTGGAAACAGCAACTCTGCATTTGCTTTTGCTTGGACAAAGTCACCATTTCCTAGTTTAACTTGTAAATTTACTAATGGCTGTAAATTCACAAATATATTATGATTTCCAGGCATGTGGTTTGAACAATCATTGTCCAATAACCATACATTTGGAGTTGAAGTTTTGTTGGTTTCAGACATATAGAATAAGTGTTCTGTAGAGGTTATTTCCTCTGCACTACTAGCACACTAGATGTGCTTCAACCTACAGTCCTTAGAAAGATGATCAAAATTTTTATAATTTAGCCATTGGTTCTATTTTCTAAACCAGCACTCTTTCTCAGTATTGTTAGTTCTCTTACATATATGTGAACCCTTCAGAGGGATATTTGAGGTTATAGAAAAGGTATGGTTTTTATTTTTATTTATATTCTTATTTTTTGAAACATTCTTGGATATCCCCTTATTTTTAGCTTCTGTTGCTTGATTGTCTTCCTTCAAAGTTTGAGTCACCCACCTTGATTGTATGGCCAATTCAATGGATGATTCTATCCTCTTGAGTAATCTGCTCTCATAAGATTTTAGAGAGCCGAGAACTTGTTGAGTGGTTAAGTCAAATAAATCCTTTGTTTCCTCTATTACAGCCACAATAGAATCAAATTTATCAGGCATGCATATGAGTAATTTCTCAACTAATCTGGTTTCTTTAATGAATTCTCCATGCATTTTCAATTGATTTATCACATCTAGAAACTATGTGGAGAACTTAGTAAAAGAATTTGAGTTGTTAATCTTTAGATTCTCAAAGTCCTTCCTTAATGAATAAAGTAGAGCCCCTCATAATTTTTTATTTCCTTGTAACTCTTCATTAAGAAGATCCCAAGCCTCTTTGGATTGAGTACAACCCAATAATTGAGGGAAAATTACATTACTGACTTCTTGTTGGATGAACAGTAGTGCTTTGGTATTTGATTTCTTTAATTCACATTCTCTTAACACCTCTATTTTTTCTCGAGAAGAGAGGTTTGATGGTTCTCTGTAACTAGAATCAACAATATCCAAGCGATATAAATAGTATTTTCATTTTTAACATACCAATAATCGAAGTTTTCACCATCAAACTGAGGTAATAGACCTTGAGCTTGATGAACTTAGATATTTGAATTTCAGTTTGTTCAAAAATTTTTGAGAAATTCGAGCAGAAAAAATCAAGGATATTGTAGAAATCAGTGTTTAATTAACACAAAATCTTTGGATCTAAATAGGTCTGCATTGGATCTAATGGATCTATGGAAATCTATTTAGGTTAGAAAAGGAACCCTCCGAATCATTTATTCTCGAGAAGATTTTGAACAAACGATTCAAAATACTTTGATCTTAGATAAACTTACTGCTTTGATACAAATTGTTGTATTGGAATCAAAGTTCCTTTCAATAAGGATCACAGTAGATAAATTTTTAGAAGAAGAAGAGAATCTGAGAAGAAGATGAAAGAGATCTCGAGAGAAGAGAGAGCAATCGCAAAAAACTAGCAAAAATAAAAAAGATATTCCAGTCCAAAAAATAATCCAATAAAAGATGGATTAGGCAGTCTTAATAAAAAAATAGTAAAAAAATGGCTTTATTAAAAAAAAAAGTGACACAACGTGCTTTCTTTATTAAAGAACCAGTGACCTGATAATTGAAGTCAATGTATGCATATAGTGAGCCTGATTTCATCAAACAAAGACGAGACCCAATATCAACAAACAAAATAAAGTTACTTTATTTTATGATAGTCAATTTACTCTACACTTTGCAAGAAATTTAGCATTTTACTTGAAGATAAAATATATTAGAGTATAATATCATTTTGTATGAGAGAAAGTTGAAGAAGGAATTATGGATATACAAAAGATGTACAATGATGAGGGCATAGTCGATGTTTTAACCAAACTGATCAATATTGACAAGTTTGAATAGTATAGAACTTCAAAAGGTTTAGCAAGAACACAAGCAAGCATAGATAAGTGGGAGAATGTAACGGAAAGGGGTAGGCCAAATAATACATTGTCCACATCGAAAATCCATTTGAGATTTTTGATTTTTCTTCTATAAAAGGATGTTTCTCCTCCTTTAAAAAGTATCTCAATTTCAATTCCTTTTTTACTTATATTTAATTCATGTATCATATATTTTATTATTTTAAGTATTGAATTTTTTATTTTCAAATTATTATTGTAGATTCTATTTTTATAACTATGATTATTATTTTTGATATTGAATTTTTGAAGCAAGTTGTTTTATTTTGTGAGAACTTCGAAAAAACTCATCTTCAAGATTGAGAGTCTTATTTATGAGTTTGATCTCAACTATATTTTATTTTTGCTACTTCAAAAACTCCTACTTAAGCATGCATACTTAAGAAATGTTTGATGATGATACATAAATGTTCAAAATTATAGTCATATTTGTATTGATATTTGGCTTGGTTTATGTTTAGTGTATTTGACTCTACACTTGGTGAAATATTGTTTATACCCTTATTGACTTTCATTTAATAAACATGTTTGTCATGCTATAAACTATTAAATACTATTATATTTTTATTGGATGTTGAACCTCGTATATAAACTCTATTTTTTTTATTTTGCTTGGATTTGGAACATTACTATTTTTGATTACTATTTTTTTGCTCTTTGGATAAAGTATCACGACTCTTCTTCTTCTTGGATTTTTCTCTTCTACTTCTCATAATTTTCTCTATAATTCTTGTTGAAGCAAAAGAAATCTGTTCTAATACAAAAAATTGGCATCAGAGTAGAGTGTTTTATCTGAAATCGAAGTATTTTGAATCGATTATTCAAAAACTTCTCTAGAAAAAAATGATTTTGTAAAAATCATCCTGACCAAAATATTTTTCATGGATCTTTTAGATCTAGTGTAGATCTATTTAGATCAGAAGGTTTTGTGTTAAACAAACAAATATTGCTACAAAACCCCCAATTTTTCTGATCAAATTTCTTAAAAAAATAATGAACAAAATGACAACCAAATATCTATGTTCATAAAGTTTGGGTTCCATCCCTATACCCTTGTTTGATGGTGATAACTTTGATTATTAGTTTGTTAAAATGAAAACTCTATTCATATCACAAGATATATGGGAGATTGTAGTCACTGGATACACAGAATCGACTAATATCTCTTCTCTGGAAGGAAAAGAGTTATTAGAGGAATGAGAGTTAAGAAAATCAAATGCAAGGGCACTACTATTCATCCAACAAAGAGTCAGTAATGTCATTTTTTCTTGATTATTGTGGTGTATTAAAGCCAATGAGGCTTGGGATTCTTCTTAAAGAAGAGTTTCAGGGAGATAAAAAAATTCGGGGAGCTCTTCTGGACTCATAAAGGAAAGACTTTGAGATTCTGAGGATGAATAACTTACATTCTTTTACTGAGTTCTTAACTCAGTTTCTGGATGTGGTTAATCAATTAAAAATCCATGAAGAGAACATCACAGAAACTCGATTAGTTGAGAAACTACTCATTTGTATGCATGATAAGTTTGATTCTATTGTGGTAGTAATAAAGGAGACAAAGGATTCGACTAAGTTGTCTACTCAACATGTCCTCAGCTCTTTAAAATCGTATGAGAGCAAACTACTCAAAAGAGCTGAATCATCTGCTGAATCTGTCATGCAATCAAGTTGGTAGAATCAATCTAAAGATTGTAAAAAATAGAGGCAAAAAATAAAAGAGGGCACTCCATATATATGTTTAAAAATAAAAATAAAAATTATTCTTCCCCGGTAACATCAAATATCTTTTAGAAAGGTTCATATATTTCTTGCAATATATGCAAGATAACAAACCACACTGACCCTCTATCAAACAGTGGATAAAACATTGATTATGAATGCTGAATTAAAGGTACCCTTGTGGTACATAAGGTTTGGTCATCTCAATTACACAAGCTTTAAAAAACTTTTTCAAAATCAACTTGTGAGAGGTGTACCCTCAAACCTAAGCATTCCCACTTCTTTATGTGGAGAATGTGCTGAAGAAAAGCAGTTTAGACAGAGTTTCCCAAGGAGTCTACCTGGAAAGCATCCCATCCTCTGGAAATGATTCATGCAAACATCTGTGAACCTATGTCAGTACATTCCTTGGCCAACAACGAATTTTTTTTGTTTGCCAATGATTGCATTAGGCATATGTGAGTATACTTTTTGAAACACAAGTCTGAAGCACTTGATTGCTTCAAGAAACTTCTACCTCTAATAGAAAGGCAGTCTGGTCTAAGTGTAAAAATACTTAGAATATATAGAGGTGATGAATTCCTCTCACAAAAATTTAATAATTTTGGTAAATAGAAAAAAATTCACAGAAAATTAACTAACTCCTATTCTCCACAACAAAATCGTATTGTGGAGAGGAGAAATAGAAATGTTATGGAAATGGCCAGAACACTTAAAATGAAAAAACCTATCTAAACACTATTGGAAAGAAGCTGTAAATACTGTAGTGTACTTGCTCAATATATGCCCTACTAGGGCATTGGATAATCTCACTTTATTATAGGCTTGGAGTAGGAGGAAACCAAATGTAAAACATCTTAAGGTATTTGGGAGTGTGTGCTACTCCCACATACCAAATCCCACTAGAACCAAATTAGAATCCAAGAGTCTAAAATGTATTCTAGTTGTATATAGTCTACAATCCAAGGGTTACAAACTGTATTCACTAGAAACAAAAATATTTTTGGTAAGCAGAGATGTGATTGTTGATGAGAATGTAAAATGGAAAGAAAACTTCCAAAATTCTGATGTACAAGCTACTAGTGTACAATATTGCAATTAGAGGTGTCAAACGGGCCGGCCCAGCACGACACGGCCCGTAGGCATGGCAGGGCCGTGCCGTGCCCTGCCGGGTCTGCTCGGGCATGCCTTGGCCATACAGGCCAGGCGGCACGGCCGTGCAAGCAGGAGCCGCAACGCGGGACCGGGTCAACCGGGGTCCGAAAGGCCGCACGGGCTGAAAATGGCAGATTAGAATTTTTTTTTTTTTGTAAATTTTTTGATTAAGTAACCGTATAGACTATAGAGTATTAGTAATAATTAAAAAATATAATTTTTTGTAAAAATTATAAAATTTAAAATTAAATAAAACAAATAAATATTAGAAAAAATTTTTTTTTTATTCAATTAAGTTTAGCTTTTTTTATTATTATAATTTATTAATTATATATTAAAATTTAAAGTTATTAATTTTTAAAATAAAATTTAAATGGTAAAATAATAAATAAATACATTAAGTTAGTAAAAATTAAAATTAAAAAAAAATTAAACTACACAAATGAAAAATTACCAATCATGCTTTTGAAACCAATAGTCCGAACAAAACAAGTATAAGTTTCAACACAACGTATGGTACAAAGTACAAACAAAGCGTATAAATAAAATAAATAAAAAAACATTACAAAAAAAGAGCAGATGAGCATCAATCGTCAAGCGGCATATCATGAGAATCATCAGCCTGCAACATCAATGATCAGTATCATATGGATCATCATCATCGGCAATCAGCTCCTCCGCCATCGTAGTGGATGTGGATGCGACTGCAGTAGTCTGTCACAGTCCCAGCTTCAGCACGATCACTGATGCTAAATCTCGATTCCTCCCAATCCTTCAAACATGCCAAGGCCTCAACCATATCTGGACGTAATCTCGATCTCCTATCCGAAATCACGTTCACTGCAACAGAAAAAGCAGACTCCGATGCTACGCTCGACACCGGAGGAGTCAGTAGATCCCGTGTCCATCCTAGATAGCACGTGATAGGCGGACTCATATGATTTCCTCCACTGTAATAAATCAAGATTCTTATTATCAGAAGGTGATAGAATTGAGCAGTAATCGGTATCTAAGTACCTGAGACAGCTCGCTCCTATGTGAATGGTCCACCCCTACGTTTCCCCCTCGCTAGGTTAATGAATAATCGTCATCTCCGAACAAGGTATCAGTGTCCGTACTCACAGTCTCACCGCCACCACCACCATACCTAGTATCGTAGTATGTGAACAGGTCTGTCAACTTCTCGTAAATGAACCCTTCAGCTGGCTCTTCCAGGTTCATGCACGAGGAAATGAAAGTCAGGGTGTTTTCAACCCCTTCCACCTTAGCCCTAGGGTCCATGCATGCTGCGAGACAATAAAGAGATGGAATGGTGGACCAGTACTTCAAGTACTTGGTCTCCATCTCTGCAACCATATGGCTAAGCGTCGGGTCCGCTCGATACTTCCTAAACATGCTACTAATATTGCATATGCAACGAAGTGCAATGCAAGTGGTGGGCGTATAAACCTACGAACACATGTTCGTCGTGTCATAAAATATCTTCAGGAATTTCATAAATGAAATTCCTGAAGCCCAGTCAGTGTCGTCAATAATAAGTTCGCCACTCTTACTATTGACGTAGTCGGATATCACGTGTTCGTATCCAACACATGATTCCAACATCAGGTACGTGTAATTCCAACGATGTCTCACATCTGATTGGAATTTCTTCTTCTTAAGATTCGTAGACAAACAGAGATTACCAAACTCTTGTAGTCTGCGAGAAGTGCGAATATACTTGAGTGCATTGCGTATATTTTCCAACGCGGGGGAACACACCTTCATACCCGCTTGAACTATCAGGTTAATCACATGACACGTGCATCTGACATGAAAGATCTCTCCTAAATGTGCGTCTCTAATATTCCTAACAAACATATTGATCGCTACTCAATTATTCGCAGCATTATCGAAAGTGACCCTAAAAATTTTATTTTGAATTTTATATTCCCTAAATATTTTCATCATCACACTCAAAAATGGCCGGGCCATCATGAGGATGAAGAATCTCAGTGAATCCTAATATTTTTTTATTGATTGTCCAGTTAGAATCTACATAATGACTCGTGAGACATGCATAAGAAGAATCATCGTGACATGTCCATATATCGGACGTCACGGACACCACTCCACTAAATGCCAAAAATTCCTTAATTATTTTATGTTTTTCTAACTTATATATCTTTAGTATGTCACTCCTAGATGTAGACCTAGGAATCCTACGATAGGATGGCTGAAAATAAGTCTGCATGATGTGCACTACCCTCGGATCTTCCGAAAATCTGATCGGAAGACCCATCAATGTGATGAGCTTGGCCATGCCGTCCCTACCCAACTCGCTGGAGTATACGAAGGGAGTAAACTTTGAGACTGAACTCGATCCAGTCTCAAAAAATGTAGTGCCAAGTTGGGTTTGCCTAGGATCTAAGGGTCCATATTTTTTGGAGCATATTTCAGCATGCCTCTTGAGGTGCCCAGTCCCACATGTACTCTTGCATGTTAAAAGTCTCATACAATATTTGCACCGTGCCATTTCAAGTTCCTCACCCCTAACATCTACTTGTGTTACGATTTTAAAATATGTCCAAACTATAGAAGTCCTCCTAGTTTTTTGTTTTTTAGAACTTTGGGTTGAGACGACAGGAGAAACCAAAGTTTCAGGAGTCACAGATGTCTGTGTAACACTAACATTTTCATTTTCCAAATTTAAATACGTGTTAGGTGTATTTGTCATTTTTTATTTTTTGTATGTTTTTCTAGAGAGAGAAGTTTTAGAGAGAGAAAGTACAAAAAACATAAAATAAATTACCCGGTAAAAGCTATGAGGTCAGTCACGTGCAAGGTGCACCGCAGGAAGCTCTGATGTTCAAAACTCAAGTTGAGTTTCACGAAAATCCAAGCCGAAATCAAATTCACGAGGCCCGAGAGAGCGATGCACGGTTTATGTAAGAGAGAGAAAGTATAGAGAGGTTTTATGTTTTTGAAAAACATAAATGTTATATGGAGGGCAGTAGAATTTATAGGCTAAAGAATGTTTTTTTTAATAAAAAAAGATATTTTTTTATTATTTTTTTGAATTTTTTTAAGATTTTTAAGGGGCAGAATCACGAGGACCGTTGGATTCCGCCCCCTAGCCGTTGGAGGTGAATCCAAGGGCTGAAAATCGGTGAAGTTTGAATTTTTTTTTTTTTGCCGTTGGAATTGCTCGGATCGGTTCTATAATGAATGGGTAATGCTGTAAATCCGTAATGGTCGTCGGGTATCGGTATCGGCAGTAAAAAGACCGCGGGTCGGGTCCAATCAGACCCGACCCACGGTCTTTTTACCGGGGGGGGCAAGGGGACGGCCGGACGGGTCATGACTCACGAGTCATGACTCACGCCACGCCACACGTGACACGCCGCCAGTGCCACGCATGCCTGCGTGAACTGGCACGGCACGGCTTGTGCCAGGCACGACACGGCACGGAAAGTTCTTAACCCAGGCACGGCATGGGCCCGGGCACGGTTTAAGAACGTGCCGGGCCGGCCCGGCACGTTTGACACCTCTAATTGCAATATAGGTGCATCAGTAAGCAATAATGAAGAAAGCAATCCAAGGTATGTTTCCTCCTCCCCTTCTGAGTCAGAGTCAGATATAGAAGAGATACAGACATAGTTACACCAGTTAAATAAAAGTCATAAACTGAGATATATCAATGATGTAATTACTCCTCAATTGAGTCGCTCAATTATGAAGAGGCAGTAAAACTTCAAGTATGGATAAAAGCTATGAAGACAAAAATGTCTGTCATAAAAATAATCACACTTGGACTTTACTAGATCCACCCCCAAATAAACATAGTATTGGAGTTAAATGGTTGTTAAAAATTAAAACATGACCAAATACTAATCAGCCTCTATACAAGGCTCGATTAGTGGCCAAAGGATATTTCCAATAGGCTAGAACAGACTACTTCAAAACATTTGCTTCAGTAGCAAAGCTAGAAACTGTGAAATTTCTAATAGTCTTAGCTAGACAGAAAAGTTGGGCTCTGTTCCAACTAGACATTAAATCAACCTTCTTGAATAGTAAACTCAAGTAGGTGATTTATGTAGAACAACTCCTTCTATTTGCAAAACAAGGTGCCAAACACTGTGTTTTTAGAGTAAACAAGGTTCTTTATGAGTTGAAACAAGCTCATCGTGCTTGGTATCAACAAATAAACTTCTACTTGTTGAATCAAGGATTCAAACGTAATATGAGTAAGCCAACACTTTACATTAAAAGCATTGAAAACTCTGGAGTATTGATTGTGTCGATCTATCTAGATGATATAATCTTTACGAGTAATAAATTAGAATTAATAGAATCCTTTAGTCAAGACATGCAAAATTATTATGAAATGTTAGACCTAGGAAAACTGAAATACTTATTGGGACTTAAAATCTTTCAAGACTCAAGTGAAGTAGCAGTGTGTCAATCTAGATACATTCAAACCATACTGAAAAACCATGGCTTGAGTGACTATAAACTAGTTTCTACACTTCTAGTTGTCAACCTAGAAATTAATTTCCGGTCAAGGCAAGAATTGTTAATGGTAAATCTTACAAAAGCCTAATTGGTAGACTTTTATATGCTTCAGCCACCTGACTTGGCATTGTGTTCTCTGTACATCTAATGTCTCAATTCATGCATGCACCCAATCACATAAACCATGGTGTGCTAAATGAGTCTTAAGGTACCTACAAGGAACTTTATACTTAGGTCTAAAGTACACTAGAACTACTCACACAAAAATATTTGTATACTGTGATAGTGACGGGGGAGGAATTTATAAAAGACTATTGAAGTACTTTTGGATATATCATTACCCTAGGAACTATGGTTGTTTCTTGGTTGTCCAAAAAGTAATCCACAATTGCCCTATCCATCACTGAAGCTGAATATGTTTTTGCTTCAATAGCCACATCATAAGCCTTGTTAATGAGAAAATTATTGACTTATTTGGGTGAACCTATGAAAGACTTGACGGATATACTATGTATCAATCAATTGACTATATCCATAGTAAGTGATGCTGTCATGCATAGTCAACCAAAATATATAGGTCTTAAATACCACTTTATTAAAGAT
The DNA here is from genome assembly GCA_029783825.1 of Sapria himalayana. Classification (NCBI taxonomy): domain Eukaryota; kingdom Viridiplantae; phylum Streptophyta; class Magnoliopsida; order Malpighiales; family Rafflesiaceae; genus Sapria; species Sapria himalayana. The sequence goes on from JAREIK010000385.1 coordinate 9,328,687, forward strand.
GCAAGTGAGACTAATGAGTTTAACTTTAATGTTTTGCAGAACTGAAAAAGAACAACTGGCAGATATTTTCATCAAGTCTCTGCCTAAAGAAAAACTGATATACTTTTGGGAGATGCTAGGACTCATACCAACTACATCATATGGGGGAGATTGTTGATATTTGGCTTAGTTTATGTTTGCTATATAGACTCTACACTTGGTGAAATAATGTTTATACCCTTATTGACTCTCATTTAATAATTGCTACTGTCGTGAAAAGTATTAAAGGATGTTTTATTTTTATTGGATGTTAAACCTCGTATAAAAACTCTATTTTTTTTATTTTGCTAGAATTTGGAACATTACTATTTTCGTTTACAATTTTTTTTGCTCTCTGGATAAACTATCGCGACCATTCTTCTTCTTAGATTTTTCACTTCTACTTCTCAAAGCTCTTCTCTGTATTCCTTCATGACGCAAGGGAAATCTATTCAAATACAACAATTTCACATTAATGAATTAGACTTAGCCACAAAGCATACTTAAATGAATGCGAAATTAAGTAGAAGTGTTGGAAAGAAAAAAGAAAATGGAAGAAGATAGAGAAGAATAATATTACAAAAAAAATGCTTCAATACACTTTAGAATGGAAAACCTTAAACACAAATACAATATGGTTATTTATAGGTTACAAATCCCACAAAAATCTCAACTATCTTAGACTTAGTATTAGGTGGTTATTTTAAAAACTTTGAATTATGAAAATTCAAAGTTACATTTAATTCTCAACTAACTTTGACAAGTTATAACTTTTAAAAATTATTATTATTATTATTAAAATAAGTTTATATTTCAACACCCTCCCTTAAACTTGATTTTTATTACTCCGAGTGAACTTCTTTGCCTAGTAAAATCTTCTTGCTTGAGAGGCTTGGTAAAAATATCAGCTAATTGATCATGAGACTTCACATGCTCCAACTGTACATCCTTCTTAGCAATGCACTTTCTAATATAATGATAGCAAGTATCAATATGCTTACTTCGATCATGGAAGGCTGGGTTCTTGGCCAAAGCTATTGCTGACTTGCTGTCCACAAAAATTTTGGTCGGCTCTTGTTGAGGCACTCCTAACTCTTTTAATAGATTTCGAAGCCAGATTGCATGACATACACAAGAGGTAGCTGCTACATACTCTAATTGACAAGTAGAAAGAGTGACAATCAGCTGCTTCTTTGATACTCAAGTACAAGCAGTGTCTTCCATATAGAATACAAAACTAGTAGTACTCTTGCGATCATCTATGTCTCTACTCCAATTACTATTGCTATACCCAACAAGCTTGAAATTTTCACAAACAGAATAATACAAGCCGAAGTCTGTAGTACCTTTAATATAGCGAAGGATTCTTTTTGCTGTCTTCCAATGAGTTGTTGTTGGATTCTCTATGTATCTACTAATGACTCCAACCGCATAAAGAATATCAGGCCTAGTACATGCTAGGTAGCATAGACTTCCCACCAAGCTTTTGTAGAGAGTGGGATCCACCCTACTTCCTTTCTCATGCTTGGATAATTTGATTCCACATTCCATTAGCGTGCCAACTGTATTAGAGTTATTCATCTTGAACTTCTTAAGTATATCTTTAGCATAGCCTTCTTGGGTGATTAGAATTCCCTTTTCTTTTTGCTTAACTTCAATACCAAGGTAGTAAGACATAAGTCCAATATCGGTCATCTCGAACTCCTTCGTCGTTTCTTTCTTGAACTTGTCAAACATGCTTGGATTGCTACCCGTGAATATTAAATCATCTACATACAAGCATACAATAAGAATATCACTATTTTCAATTTTGATATAGATTGCATGCTCATATGGACATTTGATGAAATTTCTTCCTTGAAGGTATTTGTCAATTCGAGCATTCCAAGCTCTTGGAGCTTGCTTCAATCCATACAGTGCCTTCTTTAGCTTTAAGACTTTAAATTCTTCTGCTTTTACTTCATATCCTTGTGGTTGCTCAATATAGATTTCTTCTTCAAGGACTCCATTTAGGAAGGCAGATTTCACATCCATTTGTTGTATTCTCCAATTATTTTGAGCGGCCAAGGAAATAAGAAACCTAATAGTTTCTAATCGAGCAACAGGAGCAAATACCTCATCATAATCAATACCGGCTCTTTGACTGTAACCTTTTGCCACCAATCTTGCCTTGTATCTTTTGACTTCTCCTTTGATATCTTTCTTTGCTTTGTACACCCATTTCACACCAATTACCTTGTGCCCTTTAGGAAGTGAAGCTAATTCGCAAGTATCATTCTTCTTGATTGCCTTTATTTATTCATTCATTACTTGTTTCCAATTCTTGTTTCTAATTGCTTCTTGAAAGTTCATATGCTCACAGTCGACAAAAAGACAAAAGAGGGTAAGATTCTCTTGATTTTCTGTTACCTCATATATTTCTTGTATGCTTCTGAAACGTGGAATTCTTTCGCTTGAGCTTTCCTCTTCTTGAATACTCTCAATTGATAAAATTGGTGGAGTAGTAGGTTCATCTTCTGCTTGTTCTAGCGTTGGATGTTCCACATCATTTTCTTCAACATAAGGGAAGAAATTGTAGTCTTCATTTTGTTGTTCCCAATCCCATTCTCCTTCTTCATCAAATATGACATCTCGACTAATGAATCTCTTTCCAGTATCAGGATTATAAAGCTTGTAGCCTTTAGAGTTTGCATCATAACTAATGAAGATATATTTGTGACTTTTATCATCCAGTTTGCTTATTTGCTCATCCGGGACATGCACATGAGCTATGCCTCCGAAGAATTTTAGATGGGAAATACTTGGATTTCTTCCACTCCAAGCTTCTTGTGGTGTTTTCCCCCATACGCTTCTTGTTGGAGATCGATTGGATAGATACACCGCACATGCAATTGCTTCTGCCCACAATTCTTTTGATAGCTTCTTGCTTTTAAGCATGCTCCTCACCATGTCGAGAATAGTTTTATTCTTCCTTTCTGCTACTCCATTTTGTTGGGGGGATCTTGGAACTGTGAGAGGTCTTTGAATTCCATGATCTTCACAATATTTCTGAAATTTATTCGATGTAAATTCTCCTCCACGATCTGATCTCATGGATTTGATTAGAAGCCCGCTTTCTTTTTCAACAAGGGTTTTGAACTTCTTGAATTTTTCAAATACCTCTGATTTTTCTTTTAAGAAATAAACCCAAGTTTTTCTTGAATAATCATCTATAAAGAGAAGAAAATATTTTCTCTTACCAAGTGAGCTTGGCTTGATTGGACCACACACATCTGTATGTATAAGTTCAAGTGGTTTTCGAGCTCTTGAGCTTGACTCCTTTGGAAAGCTCTTCTTGAATTGCTTTCCAAGTAGACATCCTTCACATATTTGATCAGGATGACTAATGATAGGCAGTCCTTTCACCATTTGCTTTTTAGAGAGTAATTTCAATCCTCCGAAGTTGAGATGTCCAAACCGAAGATGCCAAAGCAAAGTTGTGTCTTTGTAACATGTCTTGAGACACTTTGCAATATCACTTTGTATCCCAAGCATAAACATTCGATTTTTTGACATTGGCACTTTAGCAATCAAATTATTTTTCTTATCTCTTATTGAAAGATTATTATCTTTTAGATGGATATCATAATCTTTCTCTAAGAGCTGTCCTAGACTCAAAATATTACTCTTCATATTTGGTACATAATAAACATTGGAAATGAATTGATGATTTCCATTCTTTAATCGGATGAGAATGTTACCTCTGCCTTTTACTGCTACTTTTGATTCATTTCCAAAAACCACATCCCCACTTACTGATTCATCAAGTTCTACGAACATGCTTCTTTTCCCACACATATGATTACTCGCACCAGAATCAAGGTACCATGAGTTATCTTCACTTTTTGCATTTCCCTTATAAGCCAGCAGCAAGGTTTCACTGTCTTGACTTTTTTTCTTCCACATAATTGGCATTTTCTTCAACTCTTTTATTATTTGGAGGTCTACATTCCGAGGCATAATGGCCAAACCCTTTTACAGTTGTAACATTTGATATGTGACTTATCATACCTTGATCTGTAGTTGTCTCTCCCATAACCTCTTATTGTGCTTTCTTCTCTTTGGATATTATTGTTATTATCATAGGACCTCTAACTTTGTCCACGTCCATGTCCACGTCCATGTCCACGTCCACGTCCACGTCCACGGCTTCCACAGCCGCGACCTCTTCCTTGTTGCTTTCTATCATTCTGGACATTATCAATCTGAGTTTTGAGTAATTGCTCTGCGATTCCTTCTTTCTTCTTCCTCTTTTCTTCATAGGCTTGCAAGGAACCCATCAACTGTTCTATTGTCATGATTTGCAAGTCTTTTGTTTCTTCAATAATAGTGACACTATGATCAAATTTTGTATCTATCGATCGAAGAATCTTTTCCATGATTCTTACATCACTTAATATTTCACCATTTCTTTTTAATTGATTTGTCACTGTTAAAACTCTAAAGAAGTAGTCTAAAATGACTTCTCCTCCTTACATATTTAAGGCTTCAAACTCAGCTCTTAATATTTGAAGACGTACTTTCTTAATCGGATCTGCGCACTTATATAAGGTTTGAAGCTTTTCCCATGCTTCTTTTGCCGTCTTTGCTTCTGAGATTTTCTCAAAAGCATCTTCATCTAATCCTTGATAGATTAGATAGAGAGCCTTCTTGTCTCTCTTTCTCGAGTCTCTCAAACTATCATTTTGAGCTCGAGATAAGACATCTTCATTCTCTGGTTCTTCATGGCCTTTATCTATTATGTCCCACACATCTTGTGCTGTATGTATTGTATTTGTGGACGCAATAATGCCGAAGATATAATTTTCACATAGTATTTGGTGTTTATTTTTGAGGACGCAATAATGCACACACAAACATACACAAAACACATAGACAGCTATTCATAACTGAAATTTCAAAACAAGTTTTACATGGAAATTTAAAATGAAAAAAAAAATCTGTTTAATTCCATTCTAGTCATACAATCACCCAAAAATGAATAAAACTAGAGTACATAGATACACTCAATAATCAAATAAATTTCATTATAGAGTTAATTGATATGTAACACTAGCATCAAAAGGACCTGGGGTGGGAGACATAAGAAACGATCAATATTTGTAGCCTAAATTTATATGCTGTATGTATTGCTTCACAATTCCAAAGAAAATGCCGAAAACCATTTTTTGATCATTATTATCAATGTTTCAATTATTGATGAATACAACAGAGCATGTGTATCTTACAAGCAATCAATGTCATTCTTGTATCATTGATTGCTCGCAGGTTTGCCTTGCGAAACCAGCTGCACCCGTATTTATGACCCTTTGTAGGAGTTCCTCAAGAAAGAACCCGAAGGGGTAACGTTAGGAATTCCAAGAAATGTGTCGGTGCTTGACTATTGCTATATTCTTGCATATTCCAGTAAATCAATGCTATATAACAAATGAGGATACATACCGCATCATGATTATATACCTAAAATTACGAAAATGTTATGTATCCATCTCTCTCCAAATTTGAATGAACATTGAGGCTTGGATTGACATTTTGAATAAACTGTGAGTTTGGAAATTGAGGTGGAGAAGATGAAGACGATGAAGATAATGATTGCAATGATGAAGAAATAATGCCATCCATGTTATAGTCGATGGGGTTGCCTAACACAAACTGGCGATGATCTGGGATATAAGACACATTAGAGAAGTACGTTTCTTGAGCTCCAAAAGGAACCAGCGTAGCTTGATCAGAAATGTGCATGGCCGTCATGTTACAGTTCATTGCGTTTTCTTCCTTGACTCCCGCAAGTCCCGCTAACATAGGAATCCAAGTTTGATAATTATCATATGGGGCAATTACAACGCTATTATCTGGAGCATTATAAGAACCTAGAGAACCATGGTTGCTTGAAGCAGTTTCCGTGTGATCTGGATCAATGTTTTCAGGTAAAAGCAACGACATCGGCCATCCTGGATCAATGAAAGATAAATGGTTTAGCGGCACCTCCATTTGGCTTGCTAGAGACTGAACGAACTCCGGATTCGGAACACCGTTATCAAATGTAGTGGGTTGGCAAAGTCTGAGTTCTCCATCTTCATGTAAATTCTGTGGAAGCTGTGATTCTGAATCAAGAAAACTCTGTTCTTGTGATGTACCAAATTTCAAATTAGGGTTCCCATTGAAAGAGAAGATTGTTTCTTGAGAAGTAATGGGATTGCAGACATTGTCAAAAGCTGGCATTGATGGAGAATAATCACGAGGGGCAATCTTCTTTTTTATGCTTGAATTCCAAAAGTTTTTCACTTCATTATCAGTTCTTCCCGGAAGATGCTTTGCTATTTGTGCCCATCTGTAAAAAAAAAATTTAAATGTTCTGTTAGTTTGTGTACTCATCGATCCCATGTCAAAACTCGAGGATGTTCCTTAAGAAACACGGATATAATTTTTAAGTAACTAACATGGATTTGTGTGTGTGCACAGATATGATCATACATATATTCATATTTAAAATGCTCATACTTAATAATATTCATTTATAGAAGCAAAAATAATTAGAATAAGTGTGATATAAGATAAAAGAGTGATGATGATGAACTGCCTAGCTAGCCAGGAACCTGTTTCCTAAAATATTATGGAGTTCAACAATGAGTGCAGCCTCTTGAGCAGAGAAACTTCCACGTTTTAGGTCAGGTCTGAGATAATTGATCCATCTTAACCTGCAACTCTTACCACATCTTTGCAGCCCTGCAGCAAGAAGAAAAATGCAGAAAACAATAGCAGCAATTAAGAACCGATCGACAGTCTACATTTCTATGGTATGTATTTAGATAGCATACTGTATCTTTCTTTTCAATCTCTCTCTAAAAATCATAATATACTATATATAGATAAATTTAACATGTGCATGTTACGTATAGATGTAATTAATTGATATCCATTGAGCAAATTAGACGATCTATATTTGCTAGCTACAGTGATCATAGCTGTCCAAGCTCACTCAAATTCGCTCAGGTGAGAACATGGATGAGTTAAGAGGAAGGGAGAGATTGCAAACCCAAATATACAAATCCAATTCTCTAATGAACCAGCAAAAAAATACAATATATATCAGAAATAAGGATCAGGCCGAAAGGAGCACACGAAGATCCATGTCTGAGAATTTTTACCTGCTTGTTTTGGAACAGAGCTCCAGCAACCATGCCCATAGCTGGAAACGTATTTGAAGAGTTTCTGATCTTCCTCCGGAGACCACAAACCTCTTTTAACTTTCTGTTTGTTGCAGCAAGAATGGTGTCCCATCTTTATTTCGACCTCTCTCTCTCTCTAGATATATTTTTTCAAATCGTTTAATCTTAGAAACAGAGTGTTTCAGATGAAAGCATGGAAAATAGAACCAGAAAATATTTATGTCAAATGGAAAAAAAGTTGATGATGGAAAGACAAGGAGGGTTCATTTGGGTTATATATAAAGAAAAAAAAATACATATATATATACACATGTATATATAAGTGTTCCGCGTAGGTGATATGATCTGATAATCATATCGAAGATAGAGCATAGTATAAGTAGCAGAAGTGTAAGTACACAACAGAGAGAAGAGCAGGAGCAATTTAATGTGGGGCGCAGTGCTAGTGTGGCCCAGTTAGGGTTTCAGGGCAAAAGGCTAAAACCTGCAGAATCATACTGCGAGGGTTGTATGGCTTATAATGGGATCCTTTCTTTCAAATATTGCTCTTTATGGAACCGTTCTTATGTATCACCATCATGCAGTGTGGTAGGGTTCATTTTCGTGGAAACGTCCCCATTCTTGACATAATGAACTAAATACACACTTGCATTTTGTGCAAACACACACAATTTTGCATTCTAAGTGTGGGTGTGTATGTCTACATAATGATGTGCTTGCAATAGTGAATGAGTGAGTGAGTGATTTTGTGTGTGTGTGTGTGTGCGCATACTCACATGAAACATAATGATGTATTTAATTAAACTGAGATGATTTTAATTTTGAAATTGAAAACTTTAAACAAGTGTAGTGCTTCTAGAATAAAATTTTCAAAATGAAAACAATGAAGATTGAAGATAAGACAAAGTGATTAAGAATAAGAAAAAATAATATTTCTTTTATTTGATTAATTATAATAATTGATATAATATATATAAAGTTGAGTTACAATCAAAAAAAGAAATAAATTCAATGATAAATCCTAAATGATTTGTTTCAATTAGTTGTACATTGATGTTATTTCTATATTAAAAAATAATTACAAAAAAAAAAGTAAATGCATTAGTGATAAATTTGAATACTCTTCAATTTAGCTTGTTTTAATTATATCACACAAGTACAGCTTAATTTTAAATCAAAGAGAGTCGTACATTTTGAGATTATTTTTGGTGAGAATATATAAGCTAATTTTTCCTTTAATTGAATATCTTAGACAACTCTAAAATGAGTTATCATGATGAATTTAATTATGCTCAAGGTGATCAATTGTTTTGTTGTGGCAATATAATTAATTTAATATCTTGGTGAAAAAAAAAATGCTAATGTTAGAATAATTACAAATCTTTGAAAAATTGAAATATTTCATGAACATGTAATGGCACATTACATTAAATCAAAATATAGTTCTTATATTATTGATTACCTATGCAAGTAAAATTAATTAAAATAAATTATTTATAAATTATCTATGTTAAAATAAATCATCATCCATATTTGCATATATTGTTGGAAAGAAAAGAAAAATGAAAGAAGATAAATGGAAGAAGATAAAAAAAATGCTTTAATTCACTTGAGAATGGAGTACATTAAACAATAATACAACATAGTTATTTATAGGTTACAAATCCCACAAAACTCTCAACTGCTTTAGACTTAGTCTTAGGTGGTTATTAAAAACTTTGAATTATTCAAAGTTACATTTAATTCTCACCTAACTTTGACCAAGTCTATAACTTTTAAAATTATTAAAATAAGTTTATATTTCAACACCCTTCCTTAAACTTGATTTTATTACTCCGAGTGAACTTCTTTACCAGGTGAAATCTTCTTGCTTGAGCGGCTTTGTAAAAATATCAGCTAATTGATCATGAGACTTTACATGCTCCAACTGTACATCCTTCTTCGCAATGCACTCTCTAATATAATGATAGCGAGTATCAATATGCTTACTTCGATCATGGAAGACTGGGTTCTTGGCCAAAGCTATAGCTGACTTGCTATCCACAAAAATTTTGGTCGGCTCTTGTTGAGGCACTCCTAACTCTTTTAACAGATTTCGAAGCCAGATTGCATGACATACACAAGAGGTAGCTGCTACATACTCTGCTTCACAAGTGGAAAGAGTGACTATCAGCTGCTTCTTTGATACCCAAGTACAGGCAGTGTCTCCCATATAGAATACAAAACCAGTAGTACTCTTGCGATCATCCATGTCTCTACTCCAATTACTATCGCTATACCCAACAAGCTTAAAATTATTACAAACAGAATAATACAAGCCGAAGTCTGTAGTACCTTTAATATAGCGAAGGATTCTCTTTGCTGTCTTCCAATGAGTTGTTGTTGGATTCTCCATGTATCTACTAATGACTCTAACTGCATAAAGAATACCAGGCCTTGTACATGTTAGGTAGCGTAGACTTCCCACCAAGCTTTTGTAGAGAGTGGGATCCACCCTACTTCCTTTCTCATGTTTGGATAATTTGATTTCACATTCCATTGGCGTGCCAACTGTATTGGAGTTATCCATCTTGAACTTCGTAAGTATATCTTTAGCATAGCCTTCTTGGGTGATTAGAATTCCTTTTTCTTCTTGCTTAACTTCAATACCAAGGTAGTAAGACATGAGTCCAATATCGGTCATCTCGAACTCCTTCGTCATTTCTTTCTTGAACTTGTCAAACATGCTTGGATTGCTACCTGTGAAAATTAAATCATCTACATACAAGCATACAATAAGAATATCACCATTTTCAATTTTGATATAGATTGCATGCTCATATGGACACTTGATGTAATTTCTTCCTTGAAGGTATTTGTCAATTCGAGCATTCCAAGATGTTGGAGCTTGCTTCAATCCATAAAGTGCCTTCTTCAGCTTTAAGACTTTAAATTCTTCTCCTTTTACTTCATATCCTTGTGGTTGCTCAATATAGATTTCTTCTTCAAGGACTTCATTTAGGAAGACAGATTTCACATCCATTTGTTGTATTCTCCAATTATTTTGAGCGGCCAAGGAAATAAGAAATCTAATAGTTTCTAATCGAGCAACAGGAGCAAATACCTCATCATAATCAATACCAGCTCTTTGACTGTAACCTTTTGCTACCAATCTTGCCTTGTATCTTTTGACTTCTCCTTTGATATCTTTCTTAGCTTTGTACACCCATTTCACACCAATTGCCTTGTGCCCTTTAGGAAGTGAAGCTAATTCGCAAGTATCATTCTTCTTGATTGCCTTTATTTATTCATTCATTGCTTGTTTCCAATTCTTGTTTCTAATTGCTTCTTGAAAGTTCATATGCTCACAGTCGACAAAGAGACAAAAGAGGGTAAGATTCTCTTGATTTTCTGTTACCTCATATATTTCTTGTATGCTTCTGAAACGTGGAATTCTTTCGCTTGAGCTTTCCTCTTCTTGAATACTCTCAATTGATAAAATTGGTGGAGTAGTAGGTTCATCTTCTGCTTGTTCTAGCGTTGGATGTTCCACATCATTTTCTTCAACATAAGGGAAGAAATTGTAGTCTTCATTTTGTTGTTCCCAATCCCATTCTCCTTCTTCATCAAATATGACATCTCGACTAATGAATCTCTTTCCAGTATCAGGATTATAAAGCTTGTAGCCTTTAGAGTTTGCATCATAACTAATGAAGATATATTTGTGACTTTTATCATCCAGTTTGCTTATTTGCTCATCCGGGACATGCACATGAGCTATGCCTCCGAAAAATTTTAGATGGGAAATACTTGGATTTCTTCCACTCCAAGCTTCTTGTGGTGTTTTCCCCCATACGCTTCTTGTTGGAGATCGATTGGATAGATACACCGCACATGCAATTGCTTCTGCCCACAATTCTTTTGATAGCTTCTTGCTTTTAAGCATGCTCCTCACCATGTCGAGAATAGTTTTATTCTTCCTTTCTACTACTCCATTTTGTTGGGGGGATCTTGGAACTGTGAGAGGTCTTTGAATTCCATGATCTTCACAATATTTCTGAAATTTATTCGATGTAAATTCTCCTCCACGATCTGATCTCATGGATTTGATTAGAAGCCCGCTTTCTTTTTCAACAAGGGTTTTGAACTTCTTGAATTTTTCAAATACCTCTGATTTTTCTTTTAAGAAATAAACCCAAGTTTTTCTTGAATAATCATCTATAAAGAGAAGAAAATATTTGCTCTTACCAAGTGAGCTTGGCTTGATTGGACCACACACATCTGTATGTATAAATTCAAGTGGTTTTCGAGCTCTTGAGCTTGACTCCTTTGGAAAGCTCTTCTTGATTGCTTCCAAGTAGACATCCTTCACATATTTGATCAGGATGACTAATGATAGGCAGTCCTTTCACCATTTGCTTTTTAGAGAGTAATTTCAATCCTCCGAAGTTGAGATGTCCAAACCGAAGATGCCAAAGCAAAGTTGTGTCTTTGTAACATGTCTTGAGACACTTTGCAATATCACTTTGTATCCCAAGCATAAACATTCGATTTTTTGACATTGGCACTTTAGCAATCAAATTATTTTTCTTATCTCTTATTGAAAGATTATTATCTTTTAGATGGATATCATAATCTTTCTCTAAGAGCTGTCCTAGACTCAAAATATTACTCTTCATATTTGGTACATAATAAACATTGGAAATGAATTGATGATTTCCATTCTTTAATCGGATGAGAATGTTACCTCTGCCTTTTACTGCTACTTTTGATTCATTTCCAAAAACCACATCCCCACTTACTGATTCATCAAGTTCTACGAACATGCTTCTTTTCCCGCACATATGATTGCTTGCACCAGAATCAAGGTACCATGAGTTATCTTCACCTTTTGTATTGCCCTTGTAAGCCAGTAGCAAAGTTTCATTGTCTTGACTTTTTTCTTCCACATAATTAGCTTTTTCTTCAACTCTTTTATTATTTGGAGCTTTACATTCTGAGGCATAATGGCCAAATCTTTTACAGTTGTAACATTTGATATGTGACTTATCATACCTCGATCTGTAGTTGTCTCTCCCATAACCTCTTATTGTACTTTCATCTCTTTGGATATTATTGTTGTTATCATAGGACCTCCAACTTTGTCCACGTCCACGTCCACGTCCATGGCCTCCTTGACCGTGACCTCTTCCTTGTTGCTTTCTATCATTCTGGACATTATCAATCTGAGTTTTGAATAATTGCTCAATGATCCCTTCTTTCTTCTTCCTCTTTTCTTCATAGGCTTGCAATGAACCCATCAATTATTCTATTGTCATGGTTTGCAAATCTTTTGTTTCTTCAATAATAGCGACAATATGATCGAATTTTGCATCTATCGATCGAAGAATCTTTTCCATGATTCTTACATCACTTAATATTTCACCATTTCTTTTTAATTGATTTGTTACTGTTAAAACTCTAGAGAAGTAGTCTGAAATGACTTCTCCTCCTTTCATATTTAAGGCTTCAAACTCAGCTCTTAATGTTTGAAGACGTACTTTCTTAACCGGATCTGCGCCCTTATATGAGGTTTGAAGCTTTTCCCATGCTTCTTTTGCCGTCTTTGCTTCTGAGATTTTCTCAAAAGCATCTTCATCTAATCCTTGATAGATTAGATAGAGAGCCTTCTTGTCTCTCTTTCTCGAGTCTCTCAAACTATCCTTTTGAGCTCGATATAGGGCATCTTCATTCTCTGGTTCTTCATGGCCTTTCTCTATTATGTCCCACACGTCTTGTGATCGAAGGAGGGCCTTCAACTTAATGCTCCAGTTGTCATAGCTGCTTTTCTGGAGCACTGGGACTTGGAAGGGAATCATACCACTATTCGCCATCACCTCGCTATTAACCTTCTCCTCTGATACCACTTTGTTGGAAAGAAAAGAAAAATGAAAGAAGATAAAAAAAATGCTCTAATTCACTTGAGAATGGAGTACATTAAATAATAATACAACATAGTTATTTATAGGTTACAAATCCCACAAAACTCTCAACTGCTTTAGACTTAGTCTTAGGTGGTTATTAAAAACTTTGAATTATTCAAAGTTACATTTAATTCTCACCTAACTTTGACCAAGTCTATAACTTTTAAAATTATTAAAATAAGTTTATATTTCAACATATATATCCTTTGAATATATATACATATATATATATATATATATATATATATATATATATATATATATATATATATATATTATCTCTTTTCCTTCCCCCAAACCCAAATCATACTAGGGCACCAAGATCGGAGTAAGTAATCATCATATCCCAAAAATATGATAGATTAAACTAACAAACATCCTAGTAAGCATATTCGGCATTCCTGGGATTAAACTCATGACCTTAGGATAAGAGCATCCTTCTTTTTTGCCAACTAGAATCATGTTATTGGCATCCTTGACACACACACACACACACACACACACATTAGTGTCTTGTCATTTTGTTTCCTATATTTCATGAAATTTTTGAAAATCTATCATAATATTAATTTTTTGGTGTATCACTCATAGTTGATTACCAATTTCTGCTTGTGAGTTATCATGCATATTATATTTTAAGTTTAATCATTTTAACCTAAATTGCCTACATTTTAGTTACTCAATTACTCAAAATAATCAAAAAAAAAAAACTTACTTAAAATACTCAAGAAAATCATATTATAATATTTAAATTTTCTCATGAACTTGTATTAAAGTTAATTTAGGCCCAAAAAACAAAGTTTAATCATCATGAAGGAGAACGTCCATGGTTGATTAACATTCATCTCGTTTAAGGGCAATGTCAATCATATTCCCTTAACATGAAAAACATAATGATTCTTGGTGAATTAACATTTCTTTGATGTCAATGAAGGTATAAAAACATTATACATCCCTAAAATATTAGAAGTTAAATTTTGCATGAGTGGAAGAAGAACAACTATAATGAGAGTTTGAAATGGTTTTTTAAATCAATGTAGACGTAAAGTATATCCGATTGATTATATATGTTGAAGAGGTCAATGGTTATCCCTAATAAGAAACTGATGTTTCAAATATATAATAAATGTGAGAACAACACCTACAAATATCAAATTTCTATCAATGTAACTCTAAAAAACAAAGATGTGATTCTTTCATCCTATTGAATATTTTGGAGTAAGAAATTCCAATAATCATAATATTTCATCAAATATAACCATATTACATGTGATCCATCTAAAGTAGTGGCGGCTAAGATGAACTACAAACATCAAAAAACATGATCATAAAATACTCGAAATTTTACTCAAAGTAAATAAAGGAACCATAAGATGACTCTTTGAAATGAAGCATGCCGCGCATTAATTCCATAAATATATCTTAATTTTTTTTACCTCCCATAAAGAACAAGTAGTAGAGGTTGCTTCACTTTAATACCACAACTAATTTTCTATCTTTATTATTAAGAATCTTTATTGGTGTAATTTTCAAATATTTTTTATCATTAAGAACAAGTAATAGAACTTGCCTAGCATTAATATCACAACAAATTTTCAATCTTGTTTAGTAGCATTAAAATTCAAAATTTCACTAAACAAGTTAAACCCCATTATAAAGTTATGGTTATTATATTAGGGAAACTAATAAAATATTATAATCCGAAGCTAAAAAAATAGATTTTAATATAAATTCATAGTATCAATTAGGGTTATCATGGCATTGATAAAAAAACAAACTTTCGCGAGGACATTAAGGAATGTGATTTATCGAGAATTTAATCACATTAAGGAATGTGATTATTCATTTGTCATTCACAACAAATATAAAAATATGCAAAATGTTGGTGACATTATTTGCTATCAATTCCAAGACATTTTCAAAATAATCCTCAAAATATTTTATTCTATGTCTATCTCCACAAATATGATATAATGTTTTTTTTTTAGAATTTCTCAATTTTTGAATCATGATATTATGCCATCATTCTAGATATCTTTCAAGCTAAAAGCATTTAATATTTATGATA
Organism: Sapria himalayana; assembly: GCA_029783825.1. Lineage (NCBI taxonomy): Eukaryota > Viridiplantae > Streptophyta > Magnoliopsida > Malpighiales > Rafflesiaceae > Sapria > Sapria himalayana. The sequence continues at coordinate 9,343,923 of JAREIK010000385.1, forward strand.
GAATATTTTTTACAAAACACTTTGTATCTAATGAGTGATGAATAAACATATTAATGCCCCCCAATACCAATGAACAAACACATTAATCAGCAAACTTTGTATTCTAGTTCTAGACTTTTTGAGAATATGTAACATGATTTTCTTTTTGTCAAGAAATAGAATATTGAATCATCTCTCAAAGAATTATAATCAAGAAATGGCTTGTAAGAAGAAGGATACTTTGATTGGATACTTTGATTTTTGTTTTCATTAGCACTTCATTTTTCATCCACTCAATGGCAGATCAATTTTTTTTTCTAGATTTTTTTTAAATTGTTGATAATATTAGAGCTATATATACTAAAAGTCATTTTGTTATTTTGGATGTTTATTTTATTTTATTTTTAATAATAATGTATTACTTTTTTTTCAATAAGAATCTAAATGAGTTATTTCCTTATTCAAATATTGTGCATGTGTGTCTTTTATTCTATATATTAGATGATTTGGTGTATAAAATTTGATTTATGGATAGAAAATTAAATCTTCAATTCATATGGAATATAATCCATTTGTTTATAGTCTAAATAGAATTTGATATACTATTGATAAAATTGTAATACAAGATTTTGGTAGGTCTGTATTGACTATAAGAAATGATAAAATTTAAACTTCTTATTTTAATATTCTTGTGTGTATTGAATGAGACCAAATTAGAATATTTATTTTATATTGATACATTAAAATAATTTAATACCTCATGGTTATTATGAATATTATTATTCTTAATCTCATGATAATTAATAGATACATATATTTATTATTGGTTATATTAATTCATAATGAGTGAAATCTTTATAGATCAATTATCTTGGTATGTTGAATAACTATATTCATTGTATAGTAAATAGTAATTATGGTTTGATGATGTCAAACCATATAGTTGAATTTTTAATTTGACATATCAAATTAGCTAAGTAGAAGATCTCAATGTGATTGATAAAAATTAAATAATAATTTAATCTAATCAATGGTATATGTAATCTTAATGTAGAGAAATTGATAAGAATTTAATAATAAAATATATAAATTAAATTTTTGAATAAGTGAGGGAGTGTAATTATAATTCTTTAGTAGACTAAATTATAATTAATATAAATGAGGTCATAAAATTATTGGGAGTCAAATTTTATTTTAGCCTTTAGGTCCCTACTATAGCCGATATGAGTACCTTGATTGACAGCCTTTTTTTTAAGTTACTTTGTGGGAGCTACAATGTCTTCTCTCTCCTCAGATGTGGTGCATAATACGTTAGAAGGCTTGGAATTTTCTTAAAAAACCATTGTGAATTAAGATACATACTATCTCAGGTATGTATTCAAATTATATCTTAACAACTATACTCATATCATTGTTAAGATTACTTTTTTTCAAGGGGATTTTGCTCCCAACAAATTTTTTATTACTTTTTTTTTTCAAGTAACATTTACTTAATGAGTGAATTTACATTATGAAAAATGTTGTATTGAACATATACATTACTAATTCATTTGGCTTGTAAAATGACTTTATATTGAATATTAATCCAAGTTGGCATTGAGAAAGATAGCATTATATTATGGCTAGTTTTCATATTTGAAATTGATGTGTTATTAAATCTAATAATAATAATATGAAAAAAATAATGCACCACTGGCTATATGTCACTATGTGTTTTTTGAATCATAAACGCTTTGAACATAACTTAACATATTGGTTCCAACCTTTGAGACACTAAACACAAAGGTCATTTTTAACTATTCTTTTAGAATTGTTTTTCTCACCAAAATGTAGACACACTATTGATTGTGACACCCATTTTGCATGAATGTATTAGTGTTCTTATTCTACTCAATTACAAAGTTATAATGTGTGCATTAACTTTTTATAGAGGAGCATACTAGGATTTGGGCGAGTCTAAATGATGAATGTAGCAATCAACTTTTACATAAACCAAATAAAATTTTAAGATTCAATTTTATCTCACTTTCAATTATCCACCAAGACTATATGTTACTCATCGGGTGATAGATTTGGGAATCATAATTAGCTAGAGTTAAAAATAAAACAAGCTGAGCATAAAACTAATTGGTATGTGTTAGGATTGACTATATATCTGAAGTTGGAGGACTTTATATTTGGTGTTCTGATTTGAATTGTGAAGATGTGACTTGGATGGAGTCACAATACTTTTGTTGTTGTTGTGAGTATATGACATTATATTCGATGTCGCAACTCAAATTGTGAAGTCATGACTTGAACTTAGTCATAATATATCTTGTGTTGTTGTGATTGGATGTCTTAAGGATTCAAGTTATAATTTTATTCTTTAGTGTCGTGACATGAATATCATAACAACATAGATGTGATGTCACAACGTAGGTCTTAAGTTTTAAAATTTTTTTATCGTTTTACTATATAATCATTTATACATATAAATATAAAAAGTTAAAAAGTTTTGTGAAATGAATATTTTTTAATTTTCAAGTGTTATTTCTTTTCTCTTCATATATTTTATTGTGCTTTGTATTCTTCATCTTCAAGAGTACTTTTCCCTCTTCTCAAGACCTTAAATCATCATCATGATTTCTTTATAGTGGGTCTTCCCATTGTGGACAAACTAGTTTGGTCAAATCTACTTGCTCAAATTAAACTCATTCTAATTTGATTTAATTTAATTAGGTTTGGTTTAAAAAATAGTATGATATTTTATTTGTTATATTTTATTTTTTTTTTGTCTTTTGTTTTCATGTAAAAAGATTTTGGAAAAGGTTGTTATGAGGAAACCCTTTTTTCCATTGAGCCTTGCTAAACAAAATGCAAGTGTAAGAGAAATAGAGAAAAAAGATAAAATGAAAATAATACAAGAAAATATATGATGAGAGAGAAAGGACAGTAGCAGAAAAGGAAACAAAGGGAGTGAATCTCATTTTTCTCCCATCCCTCCTTGATCACTATTTCATGGAGAAAATAAAATTATTATAGAGAAAATGTGAACAAGAAAGAGAAACAAAGGAGAGAGAGATAGAGAGAGAGAGACTCATCTCTCTCTCCCTCTCCCTATTTTTAGTTTTTGAATGAGATGTGTGGGAAAGAAGAAAAAAGACTGATTTTCCTCTCTCTCTCTCTCTCTCTCTCTCTCTCTCTCTCCCTCTCCCTCTCTCTCTCTCACTTTTGTATTCTAGACATAGAAAAGAGATGGACACTCACCTTCCTTCTTCAATTTTTGTTTCTCAAAAGAGGAGAAGGGTATCTTAGAGTGATGGTTGTATGAGAGGAAGATTATAGCTTTGGATAGAGGTGAGAAGATACCATGAGTGACTTTTAGTCACCTATGGTTTCAACTCTCTTCAACATTTCTATGTTGTGCTTGGAGTAGAGCATGTATTTTTCTCTAGTTAAGCTTGGTGTTGAGCACGAATTTATGTTAGGATTGTGCTTTATATAAAGCATAATTTATACTACTCAATGTTGTGCTTGGTATAGAGCAAGGATTTCTATTTGGTTGTGCTCAGTGTAGAGCATAGTTTCTAGCTACCAATCAAATTAATGTTCGAGTGTGCTCAGTGTAGAAGACAATTGATGCTTGGATATTTGCTGTTCAATTTGGTTGCTAGAAGGTTCTTGGTTAGAAAAAAAAAGAGCTTTTGGAAATTAAGATTTAATAGTTCATTGGCGTGCCATAGATGCTTAGATAAATAAAATAGTAAAGTAAATTTATCATGAGCTTCATATAAATATAATGAATGTGAATGATCTCTAGAATATACTAGTTTCATATCAAAGCAATTTTTATAAGATTTAATCACATACCAATTGAGAGTGACTATATATATGTTCTTTTAAATTGTATTCTATTAAGATGCTTAGATTTTTCATTATGCATGAGGTTGTGTGGTTAATGTTGTGATACATAAAGTGTAGGGGAGAGCTATTCATTTAAAGAGACATTATAAGTGTTCTTAGCACCTATTATTATTGTGTAGCTCCAAGATATCTAAGCTCTTGCTCAACATTGATGCATTATTATAGTTTTTATAAAATCTTTTATCTGACATAAATTCTAAGAACATTTATGTTAGGTGACTTTATTAATATGAGTTTTTTTTTCTAGAGAAGTCATGAAGAAAAAATATTTGCTATGCATAAATTACATGATATAGTAAATATTTTTTTTAAAACAAACTAATTACTCTCTGCAATGCTTTATTAACTTACCTATTATATTCACTGATTACAAGTTGTGCAAAGAATTCTCCACAACTAGTTTACTTTTTTTTAACGTACATATCTAATTAATGATTACTACATTCACAAGAATACTCAAAAAATTGATGTAAATAATTTATTTTAAAATTGAATCAAATTATATTTGTCAAAAAAAAAAAACATCATGCTAACTCTTTTTATCTTCTTCCAATGTTATAATCTTTCTAATATTTTTGTATTTTAATTTTGAGATTTAATTGTGATAATTATCAATATTAATATTAAATAATCGTTTTTTTTTATATATTATGTGTATACTATTCAAAATTGAAATATGAATCTTATTTTGGTCCGGAAAATCTTAATGCAAAAATAAATATAATTATGATAAAATATTTTTTGCCAACATGATAAAAATTTGCCAAATGAGAGTATTCATTAGTAAATAATTGAATTGATGAGATGTATTTGATCTTTAGCTAGTCACGATAAAGCATATTAAAAAAAATGATTTAATTTTTATTGAAATATTTTTTGATGTGATGCATACAATCATTGATAAGATCATTTGTATTTTTTAGTAAGTAAAAAAAAATTCTTACACTAACCAATCGGCACCAAATTTGCCATACTTCATAGATTTTTTTTTTTTAAAAAAAATTTATTAAGATCATTTTAATGATCCTTAATGAATAATATCATCACATGCAACAATAATATTATTACTATTAAACTAGCAAAAATAGAAATTTGTTAAACCCCCTATGGCCAATCACTTAGTGAACAAAGAATGGTCTTGATTAGATTGCATAAATCCTTGAACTAGCATTCCTCAAGAGAATTATAAAAATTATTACAAAGATGATTATTTTAACTCATACAATATTTAAAGACAAAAATTTCTTTTTACACTCACAATCAAGTGGTAATGTCATACACATTCTCTTCATGAAGTTCACAATGAAGAAACATGCTATTAACATCAAATTATTGTAATTAGCAACGACGAGGAAGAAGCTAAAACAAACACATGTTTGACTGTGATAAGTAATTTACGTGCAGGGGGGTAATTTATGGTCATTACAATACGTGGTGAGAACTTGATCTATATGTGATTAATTGCAGATCTATAACAGAAAACAACTAAAAACAATTAGGTGATCACAGGCTTACTTTTTTTATATGTTGATGGGTAAAGGGAGTTTTTTTTATCCCCTTCAAACTAGCTCATATTATTCTTCGGCTCATATATGAGACTTACGGCATCATAGTCTTGTCTCAAGAACATAATAGATCTAACTGATACCTTAAGGACTGTATCTGGTATGGCCTAGGATCGAACTCATGACACCTCATGGTAAGTAATGTTGTTTTATTTCTACTGTAGAGCGTTGTTCTAGTTGTTCTATGCAAGAGCGTTGTCGTAACAATAATAAATACAAAATTATATTGAGATCTCTGATAAAGATATCTCCAATATTACAGAAAATAGATCATAAATAAGAAACTAGTAATTAAAAAATGAAATAAAAACAAACGTCATTTCTAAATTCTAACAGGAAGCAATAACAAGTCTGATGCGTGTGCTCGTTTACTTACAGATATATGACAGACAGAACATAAATGAACTTACACAAATTGATCCAAAATGAAACTGAAAATTAATATCACGGTGGGATAGAAGCGCAACAGTATACCTCCAGCATTCTACTGCATTTATGTGTCAAGGCTGTCATTTGACTTTCAGATGACGATCATGCAGTGCAATCATTGATGAAGTCACATGATCTGACGGTTGTGATTGTGTGAAAGTGGCTATTAATTGTAGATTCGTACACGTTGGATTCCTTCAGTCAAAATAAAAGCATACAAAAAACACACACACACCCACCCACACAAACACTAGTGTTATCTGGTTTCGACCAATTTATTGGATTCATGCACAAAATGCCAAAGTGGTTCCTCTATATATCAATTCACATGCGCTTTAAAAGATGAATCATTGCATGTAAAGGCACATTCATAGAATAATGGGGACCCCACATTTTGGGACACTTTGAGGAGAATTCTGACCTCGTTTTTAAAATTTACAATTTTACATACATATTTATATTGATGCTTAACTACATAATATATACATATGTGATACGATTCAAATCGAATACTCATAAGTGTTAAATAAACATTAAATATCCGTTTTTAATGCGGAAGTTGAAATGTTAAGAGTCAACAATTACTCTTATGAGTGCTAATGATTTTTAAATTTCAGTTTTATGAAGTCAAATTATAACCTATAAATAAATCATTGTATTGATTGTAAAAAATAGAATCAGAATAAAAAGTATATTTTCAAAAATAATTCTCCTCAGTTATAATTTGCAGCCGACAATTTTTTTTTTTACAATAAGGATGTAGATTCATACTTATTTCAAGATACAAACTGTTTTGAACATAATCCCAAGGTCCTAACTCTACCCAAAAACTAGTTCAAAAGAAGAGGTTTATCCCTAAACTTTAATACATATTTTCTTTTAGTGTTAGATGTATCATTACATACCCCTTAAAGAAACTGGATGTTCGTGGATGGCTTCAATATGGGTGGCTTGTAATTGCATGATGGGTAGCCTTGACTTCATGTCTCGATCTATATGTCGGGTAGGGTAGCCTTCTCCCGGTCAGCCCTTTTTCAAGCATCCATTTTTCTAATGATGGACCAGTTCTCAATGAGAGCACCAATTGTTTTGAACCTAAGCCTAAGGTCCTATTCTACCCAAAAACTATCTTAAATGTGAAAGTTTGTCCTCATACTTGAATATATATATATATCTTCTCTCTTAGAATTTTCTAATGTAGGTTGCATCACAAATCTCTATCCTTGAGCTTGCTTTTGGGTAGAGTTAGAGGCCTGGGCTTGGTTACCTATCAAATGAAACACTAGTAATATGTACCTAAGTCCAGGGCCATAACTCCACCAACAAGCTAGGTCAAGAGTGAAGGTTTATCATGTGACTTAAGTATCAATTTACACCTTTTATTAATATTGGATGTGGCTCATATCTACACACACACACACACACACATAATTTCAAAATATATTTTTATTATTATCACATTAAATATTTAAATTTTATCCTTTAAAAAAATATATTTTTTCTACACACACACACTCACTGATATGCAAAGTCATGCATATCTTTCAACAACACTTTTTCCAATATTATGTGTACTTTTTTTTATTTATCCTTTATATGTTATTCTAATAATTTTTTTAACTAGAGTTGTATCTGATATAATCATAAAATGCACATATAAAAAATAAGATATTTTTTCTCAACATGATCTCAATAGGTGTCATTCATTAAAATTTTAAATTTTTTTTAAATTATTGTCTTACAAATTTTTTTAGATACATTTTAACATTTATATTTTTATTACCACCATCTTAACATTTGAGTCAAAGAAGCACATTGCATGTCTACTTGTATTAATGATCATGATTTTGTCTGTGATCCAAAGATACATTTCGTGCACATTAATAATAAACATATTATGGAATACTCTCAAAATATGAAAACTCGTCATGGAAATAACAACTTGTGCAATATTTCAATTGAAAATTGTAATCATAATATGTTCAAAACTATATAACTAAACAATCTTAGTGGGATAAAAAAAAATAACGAATACATGCTTGCGATGGTTGCCAACAAGACCGACTCTTAGGTTTTGGGGCATCAGTCACAAATTTTGCACATGGTTGTCAATTCACAGAAGTCTACGAACGTTCACATAAGGCTGAAAACAGGGAAAATAAGTAACATATAAAAGACAAGCCGAAAAAAGCTAATAGACAAGCTAAAAAAAAAAAGGCTAATACACATAAATAGTAATTACAACCATGAAAAATAGCTTAACACATATGTTTAGAGAGAGATTGTATCATCCTAAAGTAATGGAATTCTAATACGCTTGCCCATGGTTTTTTACTTCAAATATACCCAGGGGATTTTCACATAAAACCTAGGGGTTCTTTTTTACTTTTTTATGTGTTTGCTTTTATTGTGACTCGCTTCTATCAAGACCAATTTCATATCAATGGTATCAAAAGTTTTGGGGTTGACATAGACTCTTCAAATGTATAGTTGTATATGAGTATTTTTTTGACCAAGTACTATTCATGTGTATAATGATTGTTAAAAAATATAATTATTATTTACATGTATATACTATTCATGTATATAGTTATTATTCACTTGTAATAGCAAAATTTATCCTAATGAAAAACAAACATGTCATATAAACTATGATAGTGAGTTTAAGATTGAGAAATTTTTTGAAAGTAATTTTTTATTATGAAGATTATAAAGGACGACAATCTTGCAATGAATAATTGTCTAGAAATAATTGACATTGAGCATGTAGACATGAAAGATAAAAAGTAGAAGATAATGAATGATAATAATATGAGCAACTATTACTTAGCACTGGTAGATTCAATTATTTTATGTTTCACTAAAAAGAATATGTCAAAAGAAATATGAGATACCCTAATAAAATTGTACGAGACTGAGTCACTCAATAATAAAGTCTTTTTGAAAATGAGGGTGTGCCCTTTGAATGACATAATATACAATTGTGACAGATCACATCAACACCTAAAAAAATTTTCTTTTCTCAACTTATATTGTTGGGTTTGATAATTAATGTTGATGAACATTTAGAGGTCCTACTTCAAAGTATACATAACTTGTATGATCAACTTGTTATGAATATGATAAATAATGATACAAGTCTAATATTTGACATCAAGACATCTTCTATGATTAAAAAAGAAATGCACAAAAATTGAGAAATTAGATTTTCAAGCACATAACAGGTAAAGATTTTAACCATGATGAGAGTAAGATCAATAGAACATAACTTAAGTGGCACTACAATAAAAAATATAACTTTTTTTTGTTATGATGCTTCATTAAAGGATCATTATCGAGTTATATATTATCAAAATAAAATATTATTTCATATGAAATCTTTCAAAACTCTAGAAGCTCCCTCAAATTTTTGAAGCTCCCCAGAAAATTTCAAGCTTCAATGAAATCCTTGAAGCTCAACGTGAAATTAGAACTTGTTCCATATGATTTTAGCTTGAAGAAATTAATTTTCTCCAATTGAAGTTCTTTTTCATCCTATGTAATTTCATGATATGTTTGGTTCATCTCCTCTAGAATGACATTTTTTTACTTTCAAAGATTTTTCACTTATTATGCATGATGATATGAGCTGTTTATTACACTATCATAGTAATTTTAATTTTAGATAAAGGCATTAACAAAGAAATATGAAGAAAAATAATAGGAGGTTGGAGAAGTGACTTCAATGTTAACTATAGAAGAATCCATTTTTCATGATATCCAGGTGCATTTGTTTTATGAACTCAAAAAATTTTAGATATATACTAATTTTCTTGAACATGTTAATATTTGATCTCAATTTGTTGTTAGCATAAAAAAAATAGGAATATACAAAGCAATTGTTAAACTAGAAGATGGAGATTCTAGTGATGTTCTCTAGGTGCATTATACCAAATAACAATTGGAGAGGACAAGAAATAAAACTTGTTTGTTTTCTCACATTTAAAATCTTGGGCAGGCATCTGATCAAGTCTTGTTGATTTAACTAATATTATGAATCAACTTTGCAAATATTATGGATTGTGTGCTAAGCCTATTTATTGTTTGAACTTACATTTGGTATCTTAAATTCTTTCTAATTTTTTAGCCTATTGTTTTTTTAAAAAAAAACTTGTTGGGTTTGTTGATTGATATATATTGTTAGCATTATAAAACTAATATTTCTAATGAGAATACTATTTTATTTTCTTTTTAATCGGGTCTTTTTCAATTCCATTTCTAGAAACTTCATATGCCATAAGACAATTAACTCAAAATGAGAAATATTCAATGTTTTAATTATCAAATATTCTTGCATTTTTTAGTGCTATTAGATGATGTCTAAATACGTAAATGAGATATTATTGAATTAATTTCATGACTTTGGAATTTTTGTAGATTTTGATAAATAGTAGTGACATCATTATATTTTTTGGAAGCATTTAGCTACTTGGTAATTTACAGATAATTAAATAGATTTGGCTTCAATTCTTGGCCAAAAATATATTTAATTATATTTTTTGCCAAAAATATTTTTGGAGGCATTTAGTCATGAAATTTTTATGTCACGACTCTACCACCTCATTATATATCATCCTTCAATTTCACAACATATTCTTTGTGACTATAATATTATCATCAAGACATTATTATACTTATCTCATAACAATTAAATAGCAATGATATTAATTTCATGTCGTAGCAACCAAGTATCCCATGGGTGCTAAAAATCATGCCCACTTCTTAACATTGCAATGTCCTCTTTAACAATACTTTGTCATGTGAAGTCAATGCTCGAACCTTTTCATAATATTGTGACTTTTGAGCTATATAAAGTTATAAAACCAAAACTACTCGTGCTAAAGTCATGATAATTATCTAGAATCACAACTTTTTGACATAGTATTGTAGAGGATATTTACTCAAGTATGACCACTCAATGTCATGACTTTTTTTCTCATGAGAAGGCAAAGTTGCACTATTTATATTTATGCTAATTACAAACATCATGACTTTTTGCAATGACACAATCATATGATATATCAGAAAGGTCAAGTTCTAAGTCACACCAATTATTAGTGTCGTAGTTGATCTCAATGTTTCCTCCATATTATGAATATAATATATCATTCTCATTATCATGGTCATTCCTAGTTTTATGAGCATATGATGGATGAGAGAGACCAAGACCAAAATCGTGGTCATTTCCAGCATCATAACTTTGTATTATAGAAATAATAGGCTCAAGTCATAGATAATTTCTAGTGTTATGACTTAATATTACAGAAAGATTTAAAAACATTTCAAAGTCATGGTTAATTTCAAAAGTTATGACTTCGAGCTCAAGAGATGAATGTCAAAATCATGATATTTTCTAAAGGTTTGTCTTTCTACATAAAAAAAATATAGAATTATCAGAGTATATAAGAGAAAAAAGAAGGGATTTGAAGTATAGTCTTTTTCTCCATGTACCAAGACAAAGTCAAAGAACAACAAAAAATCCTAGGAGCAATTTTCATACTCCCTAAGAGATCCACAAGCAATCAATGGATGTAATACATAAACTAAATCCTAGAGTAAGAAAGTATAACTCTAAAACCCCTCATCTCTATTATAAATTTGAGAAAATCAATCAAAATAGTATATGATTAGGGACTGTACCATAGATTCTCATGAGGGCTATCATTGAGAATCCAAGTTTAATAAATATCAGGTAAACCATGAGCTCTAAAGTTTAATAAACATGTTTTATTAATAAATATGTTTGTATAATTTTTCTTATGTGATATATAAATAGTTTTGAGATTAATAAATATGTTTTATTTATATTAAGGAATAAAAATTGGTGGATATGTGAATAAATAAAACTTTTATTAGAGATTTGAATATTCATAAATTTGTATGTGTTGTCATGGTAGACAGTGATAGGTAAACTATAAGGCTCACTTGCATATATAATAGGAAAGAAGTGATAGCCATTTTGACCATGATATATGAAACAAACTTTTAAATAAAAATTTAGCTATATTAATCATTATAAGTATGACACTAATGAAGCCAAAAGTATAAATAATTTTATATATCAATCTATTTTATATGTCTTAGAAGAACTAATTCTCAATTGAGATAGATATTTTATAAATTATTCTCTTAAGAATTGAAGATTTACTATGAGAGTCACATCATCACCATGGATGATGGTGACAAGTAATCTATTGGGATACATTCAAGTATATTGACCCATAAGGTGGTGATGACCCTTTTAGTTACTCACTTATATGATTCTCATTGGTGAAACTTGAGAGAAGCATATGTTAATTGTATGAATATGACGCTTACAAAATCAAAAGTACAAATGAGTATAAATCATATTAGTTCTCAATCTTTATGACATTTGAGGTCAAAGAATAGTAATATATGTACACAACAACTATCGAGGGTTATTTACGAGTTACCTAAAAGCTATGGGCTTATAAATGAATCTCGAGCAAAGATGAATCATTATCTCGGTGGTAATGGTTTGAGAGGAAAACTATGAAGGAACTACCATTGGGAATAACTCAATGGTAATAATTATTTTATATACTGTTAGAGTAAAGAGTCATTACTTATTAATCCAACATTCATTTTGTATCCAGACCAAATATAATTTAAATTATTTTAATATATATCACTTAAATTATGTTGATAAATGCTAAGATCTAAAATTCATACCAAAATCTTTAATTATCTCTTTTATATTAATTGTGTTGTCTCACTATTAATTGACCAAACTATTGATAAAATCTCTATGAAATTAATATCTAGATAAAATTTTTTTTACTACTTGCATGACTCATATATGTGTAGATTTTTTTTCTGATATCTTTGACAATGAGCTTTTAGGATACTATCTAATCAATAAAATTGGATAACCTAATAAAGTGACAACAATAAATAAGACATCTATCATATTTGATGAACCAAATATAAAGTTGTTTTTTTTTTAATTTGAATGTTTTGGAACTTGATATTTTTGACATTGGATAGCAAATGATAAGACAAAACAATTAAGTAGTGAAACTATTGGTCAATCAACAATGAGATAACATGACTTCCAGACTAGAATGGTCCTACACATATAAAGCAAATTCATAAGGATTTGTGTATATGAAAGATGATAATCCTTTGGAGATCATTATTAGTATATCTATTATCAAAATAAAGATGCATGATTATATTGTTCAGATTATCTCAGTTGTACAACATGTGAAGGCCCTATAGAAAAAAATATTATATGTAGGACAACTAGATAATCTTTAAAGCAAATTAATTTTAACAATGAAGTAGTAAAAAATATCAATGGAGTAATTGGTGTTATAAAGGCACATAAGGTTATTGAAAATCAATACATATTTAATGGAGAGATGGTACATGAGGGGGTTACAATGATGCAGCCAATCTATGATCTAAAACTACTTATTAACCTCAAATTAATATATTTATCCTTATATAAGCAATGTGTCATAAGCAAGTAAAATAGATTGAAATTAAATAGATATGAAAAGTTGATCGACGTGCCACAAGAAAGCAGAACAAATATCAAATGAATGTTTATTTATATAGGCATAGATGGTCATTACAAATCAATACATGCTTAAATCTTAATGGAGAGATGGTTTTTCAAGGGAACGCATCTATAATAACTAATTAAATAGAACAATCAATAATGGTATGACATAAAAAATAAGGTCACATGTCAAAACAAAAACTGAAGATTTTCTTTGAGGAGAAACTACTACTTGTGATTCATTTATCAAAAAGATGAGTAAACACATTATAGCTTTGGTTCATGAAGATGTTTGGAAATCATTAGAGGAGTAAATTATTTATATAATATTCATGGATGATTATTCGAGAAGATGCTTGATTTACTCAATCAAGCACAAAGCAAATGTATTAGTAGTTTTCAAAACATTCAAGGTGTAAGTAGAACTTGAAATTAAAATAAGGATCGAATATTTGAGATTAGAGGATGGAAAAAAATAAATTATCAATGAGTTTTATGTATTTTATGAATGAGAATATTTTTAAAGACGGTCCATGATAGTACACACGCCACAATAGAAAAGAGTAGCAATGTGGATAAATAAAACATTGCTAGAGATGACAAGAGCAAAGTTGGTGACCATTGTTGTACTTGAGCCATTCTTGGCAAAAGTAGTCAATATTGCTTGTTATATTGTTAATTAGTCACCATTAAATTTGTAAAACTAAAAATATTGATTGAAATGTGGATCAAAAATCCATTAACTTTTCATCAATTCATATATTTTGACGTCCAACAATATATTGTACAACACCAATAAGAGGATGAGGCTAGATCCAAAATCTAAGGAATGTATATACCTGGAGTATATTGATGAAGTCAAGATATATTAATTTCGGTACCTAATATACCACAAGGCTATTAGTAACATGGTTGTTATCATCATATATGAAAAAAATACATAGTGAACAAGATGCTAGCACTTCAAATGAAGAAATAGAAACTACAACTAATCAAGTTGAAGGCATATAAGAACATGAAGTTCAAACTTTTTTAAAGTATTACTAGGGCATGATGAACAAGAACTAGTCCGATTCATAACGAAGTGGTTCACTTATGAAGAATACTACTAGAAAAATACTCATACTTTTGTATGATGAATAATATTGTATTTGGTTTTTTAACTTTTCATGAGGCTAAAATTATCATAGATTCAACTTTGTGGTTGAAAACATTACAAGAAAAAATCAAAACTCTTCATAAAAATAATACTTCAGATCTTTTACTAATATTAGATGAGAGAAATATTATTACAAATAATTAGATCTACAATATCAGGCATGCCATCAATGATTATATAAGAAATATTATGCATGACTACTTGTCAAAGAATATGCTCAAATAGAAAAGATTGGCTTCCATGTTATATTTTTCTTTGTTGTTTGACTTGCAATAGTTAAAATATTCTTGGCGGTGTGCCTGGTGTTCAATTTATATTTGGAGGAGCTTAATGTCAAAATTATATTTCTTTATAATGACCTTAAAGTAAATATTTATTCACTCTAACTAGAAGGTTTTTTGAAAAATAAAAATAAAAAATTTCATTCGTAAGTTTATCAAATCTCTATATGACTTAAAGAAGGCATCAAGATATTGGTACAAAAGATGCAATTCCTTAATAATTATTCTTCATCACAACATATTTAATTCGAACCATTATGCATATTATAAAGGATTTCATAATGATAATGACTCATATCTTTTTGTATTTGAACAATATGTTTGTAATATGTCCCAACAAAGATTATGTCCAAGATTTGAAGGCATAACTAGCTAGGAAGTTTAATATTAAGGTTCTAGGATAGAGGTGTCAAACATGCTGGGTCGGGCTGGCCTGACATGAGGCACGACACACTATAGTGTTGTGCCTAGCCCAGCATGGCATGCTATAGTGCCGTGCCCGGGCCCATGTCGGGTGCATCAACTTCACAAGCTGTACCGTGTTGTGCCAAAGTTTTCGTCCCACGTGCCGTGCCAGGCACTGCACGGCACGACATGCATGACTATGCACCGAGCATGGTCAAAATGAGCCAACGTCCGACGAGGAGGCTCGCTAAAGGGCGAAGACACATGGTAGCGCAACGGTGCGCCGCCGATACCCTAATTTTTTATAAAAAATTAGGGTTTTGGCCTGACTTGAACCAGGTCAAACCCTATGAATTTCGTGCTGCGAGCCCATGCTGGGCCTGACCTGAAGAAACCATTCTGGGCCAAGCACGACATGGTACAATAACCATATCGTGCCTAGCCCGGCACGGTAGCCCGATTGGGCAGCCTAAAACCGTGTCGGGCCCGTTTGACACCTTTATTCTAGGATGAACAGACACAATTTATTGAATGCAAATTTATCAAGAGAAAAAATTGAAAGATTTAGTTTTCTCAAAAAATATTGAGAAAGGTCATGTAATGTTTCAATATGCAAGATTGTAAGCCAAAATTTACCTCGCTTAATATCAATTATAAATTATTCTCATCTATAAGTCATATAAGTGAATAAAAATGGATGAAAATATATTGAGTATCATATGTATTAGTAATGGGAAGCATAATGTTCATAATGATATATACTCAATAAAACAATACACAAGTAATGAAAATAATTTGTTGGTACGTGAAAAATATTGGTTGAGAGCATTTAGAAACAATCAAGAGGGTTCTATGATATATTATATAAATCGCATATGCTGCATAATAATTTATAAGATACAAATTTTTTATCAAAGAATATATAGATTTATATTTTTTCACAAGATCTCGATAAAAAAAAACTATTATAAGATATGTGTTTACTCTTTCATGAGGAGTTGTAAGCTGAATTTCCAAACTATAAACTATTGTGACTCTCACTACAACAAAAGTAGAATACATGTTGGCTATAAAAGCTTGCAAGGAGTTAGTTTGGATTCAAATTTATTGGAAGAATTTGGGCATGAACAAGAGAAGATTTCATTGTTCTATGATAGTTAAAGTGCCTTGCATATTGCAAGGAATCTGCTTACATTCCCGAATGAAGCACATAAAATACAATATCATTTAATACAAATAGTGTGGAAGATAGTAGTGTTAATATGCTAAACATACATACCAAGAAGAAACTAGTTGATACTTTGATAAAGCCAATCAACAATAATAAGTACGTATCTAGTAAATCCTATTATAACTTTTCAGAGACATAAGTAACATAAATAGGGCAAGTTTAAAAAGTATATAAGAATCATCTAAATTACTTTGTGTCAGAGATATGAAATGAATGAAGTAAAGCTATTTTTAATTATCCTCATTTTGATAATAATTCAGAAATGCAACATTCAAATTTGGATGTCTAAATTATTGCATAATTTATTGACTAATAATTTTTAATTCACATTGGTTTGGTTGGTTAAATTTCCAATAAATAAAAGGTAAATTCATGCATTCTAAATCATCTCTATCACAACTATAAGTGAGTGTTGTAATCTCTTGTGAGAGTCTTTGAGTGATTGTGAGAAATATATATTATCGAGAGAAAAATATACATTTATCCTATTACAAGAGAGATTAATTATTACTATTTCTTTGTTTTTTAGATAAAGGTAGTATTCTCATACACTTCTACACGTGTAGTTAGTTTTTTACTTCAAATTTATTTGGGTGTTTTTTTTCATAAAATCTTGGTGTTATTTGTTATTTCTCATTTTTACTTTAGTTGTGGTTTGGGTATATGATAGGGCCTTAAGCCCAAATGTAGGACCCAACCCAAAAGACCAGGCTTTCAAGACAGAGATGCACTACTTCATTTTGGAAAGGGCTTTCCCTTGTGGAAAAATAGAAAAACCCCTTATTTCAATTTAAAGGTGAGACCAGGACTAAATGAAAAGAAATAAAAAAGAAACCCAAGAAAAGTATTATTCTATCTCAAACTAAGATTAGGCCGCTTTAGCATAAGAATCATTCCACACTATTTTGTGGAACCAATATGGGTTTTATCTTCAAACTCTTTGAAAAATCAAAAGTCCATAGATGGCATTAACTCTAGGTAACTCCTACTTTGAAATTTGAATAGCATTCACTCTAAACCCACCTTTGGGGCACCAAGTAGCCATATTCTAGGTAGTCCTTTCCCAATTAACGTTCTCTCTCTATGTACATACCAATTCATTCAGTGTTTGTTTGAAGACAAACACAAGATACTAGTTGAATTTGAATGCCTAATAGAATTAGACAAATGATTGATAGCTAAAATGAGGAGTAAAAGGGTATGTTTCAAGTATGCAACCCATCTGGGAATATTTTGGATTGGATAATTATCTTGTGAGAAACTATAAGCATTGACTCTGAAATGCATAGACTTGGATATATTTATGTAGATGATTCACTTTATATAGGAAAGTAATACATGCTTATTATCCCAAAGTTACTTAATAATAAAAAAATAGTTAGTATTACTAGGGAAAGTCATATGATTATTTTGCTTTTATCCGCTCATAGAAAGATCCAGGATGGCAGATCTAAATTCATCATGTGTTTGTTCCAAAACAAGCATGGCTCTCAGAAAATTCTCTTATGATATAACTTTATTCTAGCTATTTTGAGGAATCACATTGATCAAGAAAAAGCTTATAAACTAGAAGTAAAAGTTATAACTTTTTCTTCATCTACTCTTTGTGATTAGTTGGATTAAAGGGAAGTTGGTAGCTTAGAAAGAAAAATAGAAATCTCAAGTTATTGTGTGAATACATTTTATTCTCAAAAAAAAAAAATTTCTCGTATGAGGAACGAGAATTTATTTTAGAGTCTACTAAAGAAATTAAATTTTCTATGACAAAAAATGTTAAAATTTAACCAAAAAAATTATCTCAGTCTACTATGTGTGATTTTATAATACCTTTCAACAAAACCTTTCTACTTTGCTAGGTGTGGATATGGTGTCTATCACAAAACAAAATGGGAAATGCTCCCATTTTGTTTTTGGAGAGTTCATCTTCTATAACATTTACAAAAGATTTCAAAATCTTTCCGTACCAAATTCATAGGGGGGAAGGAGATATTTTAGAGAGCATTTTTCTTCTAATTTCCTTATGTACACGAGTGGCTTGTGGAAGCTATGCATAGAACATACAATGTTCATGCGAGGGGCATGCAAAGTTTGTGCGAGGAACGTGCAATGTTCATGCAGGTGTTCATGCAAGTTCTCATGCGGGTCTTCATGCAATGTTCGTGCGGATCTTCATACAGTGTTCATGAGGGTCTTCATGAAGTGTTCATGCAATTATTTGTGTTGTGGTCGTGTAGTTATTCTTGTGATGTTCGAGCAACTATTCATGTGGTGTTCATGTAGTGAACGTATTGTGATCATGTAGTACTCGATTGCTCTGGATTATATAGAAAACACAACATGTTGTGATCATGCAAGGAACTGACGTGGGTCATATCAATATATCATATCAATTTCATAACACCCCTATACAGTTTAAATGGTGGCTCTACCAATGTATATGCAACATTATACCTAATAGAAACAAAAATTTATGTCCATAATATTTTGTATGATATAGAACATAGTCAGCTTAACTTTGTTTGTAAACTAGTCTTGATTGTATTAAAAAAAGCATAACAAACTTAAACAATTGTTATTTCACTAATAGTATTATTTCTCATATTAAAACAAATGTGATGAATGAAATTAAAATATTAGATATAAGATGAACAATATTGTAGATCAGACTGATGCAAAAATGACTCTAATAATGGATTTTGTAACGTAATCATCGAAAGTGAATGATTAGTATTTGAAAAATACATATGTAAGTTAATTAGAGAAGTTCCCCCACAAAGTAAGCAACATCAACAATCCATGTGATGGAACTCATGACCAACAATCTACTAGGAAAACCAGATGCTTGTAGGAGTTAAGTTGGACTTTTCTATTTTAAAGGTAACAAGGAGTGACCATGCAAAGTACTTTATACAAATACGAAAGCATGCATATGGGGGCGTGTCACCCTTAAAGAAGAAGGTTGTTTTTCTTACCACTTAATTTCCGTAATTTCCTAGACACCGGTGAGTTGTTGTTCATTATAGTTTCACCCATTTATGTCGTGCTTGTGCTCACGTAATTGTATTAATGGGGATAGGTCTCAACTTCAGAATATAGCTTCTTCCCGGGAAAGCATATAAACTACATACATAGATAAAGAATCCATCTTAGTTGTCAAATTCACGAATCTTTTTTTTTTCCAATTGAGAGTTAACCCCTAGGTTTGAAATTTCTCTGCCATTTCCCTTATTTAGTCTGATTCATGGCCAAGCTAAGTAAGGTGCCGAATGAAGTAAAACTAGGAGAGGTATGAGTACGACGTTATTTCAAGGATGGACGAATTTTGACAAGACGTGGGGTAGGAGACAGCGACAGAGACGCCGAAACCAAAATTATTATCAGAAAAGATAGGTAGAAGACTTGTTTTACTTGAAAGAAGCATGAAAATAATACAAATTTTCTATTTAAAATCTCTCTTTCGCGTCCCCACTTGCTCCTCTAACTTGATTTGCAGTTTTAAATTTTTATTTTTTATTAAATAAGAATGTTCTTTATTGGGGTTCATGCAAATTGAGAATCTTCAGTGATGTTAATTTTTGATGGGTTTTTGAGGATTGAGCCAAATGTGAAACTCAGTTTGAAAATTTTTTTCACATAATGTTAATTAATTTTTTTCATGATTTATATCTTTTAATTTTTATTTTTAATCCATTATCTAATGCATTAATCACACAATATATTTGATTTTCTGAAAATATATTTTCTGTCCTTTTAATTTGAAATTCAATTTTTAATTTTAATTTAAAAATGTGATAAATTTTCAATTTTAATTTAAATTAGAACCCGAATTAAGTTTTTAAAATTTTCAAAACCAAAAAATATTAATTACAATAATGTTTCTTTTTAATTTCTCTAAAATTGAAATTTTCTGTTTTCACATCCACTTAAAATACATGTATTCAACTTGAAAATAATTATACTGATTTTCAAAATAATTATCCTTATTATTTTGAGAATTAACTAATTAATCCTTAATTATCATTTTGTCCAAATTAACAAAATAGTCTAACAAACACAAATAAAATCATAACTATATTAACATAACAATCCAATTATTACAATTGAAATCCATAAATTCAGGAAAAAAATTAAATTAGAATATTAATATATGATAAATTATATGATTTTAATTGTATATCTCACACAATTCCGAGCATCGAGAATAACATGTTCACCGCATATCTTCTGCACAAACTACCTCACTAACCATGTATTATCTTTCGCATGATCCTCCATATAAACTTCATACAAATGTTGCTCTTCCCACACACAATCACCGTGTACAATAGAAAAGAAGAAATTAGATAATAAAATAAACCACTATTTTAGGAAAATGAAAAACATGCCCCCAGTATGTTGGTCCTACAGGGCTAGCATGACTTGAATTTTGGTGGATTACTCGGACCAACATGTCTTGTCGAACACAACATGAATTGGGCATATGAACCATGTAGGGCCTGCACAACATCATGGGAGATAAGCCTAACATGACCCAGAGGCCTGCCTTCCTCATCCGGGTCATGCCTGGTAAAGTTATCCATTGCCCATGCTTCTCACCCTAACATGCTAGCACTAGTTGCTGGCAAGATAGGAGCGAGCTATCAACCAGGCCGAGTGGCTCGGGCATCACCCACGACATGGTTCAGTCGTGCCTGGCATAGCACGACATGATCCAGGACTATGCCTCATCCTAGGTCGTGCCACCATGTGGCATGATTCGTGTCATCTAGGACTGGTACGAGCTGTGCCTCGTGACGGGCTAGAAATGACTAGTGTGCATGATTTGGTGGTACGGCTCATCAGCATGAGGACCTAGGACCAACTATGAGTCACGACTCAAGTCATATCGGGTGAGCACTCGATGGGGCAAATAATTAAAAAAAAATCTAACTACACAGTACATGCATGATTTCATGTGAGGTTGACCCAACATGGCCTGAAGGCCTGCCTTCCTTATATGGGCATGTTGGGTTGTGCTAGGTTGAGCAGGACACTAACCATGCCCCCTCACCCTAGCTAGCTAATGATGTCCAGTTGGCCAAGGGCCATAGCCTAATGGATAGTTCCTAGTGGCCAGTTCCATTGGTCTCCCTTAGCTAGGCGCCTAGGCCAGCTCGTTAGCTAGTGCCTAGTGGTAGTGGCCACTAATAACACCATTGGTTATTTAATAAAAATTTTATAGCTAGTGGCCACTAGGAGACATACATCAAGATTAGGGTCATGAGTACATGCTTTATCTAATATAATTTTTCTTTAAAATAAAATTTTAATTTTTGAAAATTTAAATATTAAAATTAAACGACACTACACTCTAAATGAAAATAAATAAAAGTCAGCTCAATAAAAAAATACATTCATTTCTTAGTTTCAATTTCATCATGATATCACAAAAAATAATAAATTGAAAAACTATAAAAGCACAATAATCAATAGTAGTCAGCAGTAGTGAAGCGCCAGTCCTTTAATATAGAGAATTATTCTATATGATTATTATGTTCACTTATGAAGCTCATACTCAAAGCAACAGCCTTGATATGCTTGATATTGTGTAATTCATTTTTATGATATTATTATGCTACCTAATTTTGTTGGTCAGGTTGTATCACAAAAGCTCATCAAAGAGTATATCTTATTAATATAGATCTACGAGTATATAGGTCATATAAGTAGTAAAGCAAACTTTTGTTCAGCTATCAATTTCATAGACATTATATCAATAGTTTGGTCAATCAATAGTAAGACAATTAAATTCTAAAAAAATAGGTATTTTAGTTTATATAATCAATCTTAGATTCATGGATTTGTTCATTTCATTTATATGATATATAGTTAAATAGTTTGACTTATATTAGGTTTTGATATTGAACCTAAGTTTAGGATGTTATGTAATAACTTTATACTAATTGCATACAAGGTAGTTATCATTATTGAAACTCATCCCAAATGATGGTCCCCTCATTGATATCCCATCTATACAACACTATTTAGACAATAAATAATCTTTGCTCGAGAGTCAATTCATCATTTTATAATTTTTAGACAACTCATCAATTAACCTTGGCATAGTTTGTAAGCATCTACACTTTTAGCTTTTTAAGCATAATACTCACACAATTAACATATGTTTTCCTCAAGGTTCATCGATGGAAACCATACGAGTGAAAATAACTTAAAGGGTTATCACTATCTTATAAGTCACAATAACTCAATATCCTAAGAATTACTTATCATTTTTCTCCATATTGATGATGTGACTTACACACTAAAGATAAAATTATTAGGAAATCATTCAATATAATATTCATCTCAGTCGAGAATCAATTCTTCTATGACATATATAATAGTTGGCATGTAAAATTATTCATGCTTTCAGTTTTATAAGTGTTATACTCATAATAATTAATATACCCAAATTTTTGATTTTAATGTATAGGTTTATCTCATACATCATAATCGAAATGGTTATTATTTCTTTCCTACCATATGAATAAGAGAGCCTCATAGTTTACCTATCATCATCTACCATAAAAACTTATACAAACTCATCAATAGTCAAAACCTTAATTCAAGTTTTATTTAATCACTCATCTATCAATTTTCATAATATATCATAAAATAAAGTATATTTAATAATATAAACCTATTTATATATCATACAAACAACATTACACTAACCTTATATTTCATATTATTTTGATATAAATTTCTTAATCTATCCTGATGATGGTGTTTGAAAATCACTCCCTCCAACTCTAAAAATTACTTATGTCTTGCATCCCTTGCTTATTTTTGGAGCTTCTAGAGAGAAAAAAAATTATCCCTAGGATTTGGTAGTCACACCTTGGCTTTTGCACAATGCATGAAAGAATAATTAGAATAAAGATTTTTTTTCTCTTGATTTCTCTCTCTCTTTTATACTTGAATATTTTTGCATTACTATATGCTGAAAGTCACGACTTTCAAAAGAAAGTAATCACTCTAGATTGCCTCTCAAGTTCGAGGTCGTGGTTCTAGAAAGTGACTGTTATACTATAATATTTCTCTATCTTTTTTTGATATAAAGTTAAGGTACTTGGAAATATCTGTGATATGGGCCTAATGTCTTTGTAATATAAAGTTATGATAATTGGAATTGTCATGGCTTTGGTATTTATTTCTCTCATTCATCATTTTGAATGGCATGTCATGTGCATCAATTGGTCATGGTGATAAGAAAAAGAATGACCTTTCATGTGTTTCAAGTGGTCATGATGCTAGGAATGACCATGACACTAGCCTTGACTTCTCTCATATATCATATATGACTATAACACTATAAAAAAGTCATGACACTAACAATCAGCCCAAACTTTAAAGCTATAGTTTTGCATTCTTATAAGGACAAGAGTTTAAACCTTAGGGAATAGTCATAGTCAAATAATGCCATTTGTAATATTTTATGTCCAAAAGTTATAATGTTGAATAATTATCATGGATTTGGCCTGAGTAGTTTTGGCTTTGTAACTTTTTGTAACTCAAAAGTTATGACTTTGTGAAAAGTTAGGGGCTCTTACTAAAAATTATAAAGTATTATTAAAGATAAAATCATGGTGCTTTAAAGTGACTTTGACTTTTAAGACTGGTGAGATATTTGGCTATTATGATATAAAATTAATATCATATTCATTTAATTATCATTAAATAAGTATCACTATAACTCTATGATAATAACATTATCACAAAGAATATATTATACAATTAAACTATTATTCTAATGAGGTGGTAGAGTCATGACATATCAAGATTATCATGATAAATTAGGTAGAGTTCAACCAAGAATAAATATTAAAATTATGATATGCTTCATAATCCACTTATTAACTAAATACCTCTAAAAACCTAATGATTTCATGACTTTTCATTAAAATATATCAAAACTCCAAAGTTGTGAAATTGATTCAAAAATATTTTATTATCATATTTACACATCATCTAAAATTACAAAAATACTCAAGAATGTTCAGTAATATAAATACAGAAGAAATTTATACATTAAAACTATTGCTCAACCTCAAGCAATAACTCCCCCCTTATTAAATAAATTCCAACATCTCAAAGAATAATTTTATTTTTCTACAACTAGGTTTGAGTGTCATAAGGTCTCAAAATAGTAAAGTAACTTTAAGTACACGTATTGATTGTCATAATGGGGTTTGAGTTCTACAACTATACTCTTGAGATATTAGGTGTGTAAAATTATTATGTGGTGCATGTAGGTGTTTATTATATTACATATGTGAAAAATAAAATTTCTAGATTGCCTCTCAACTAGTATTATGTTTAATATTCATAGTTATACCATCAAAATCTCTTTGTTTTCTTTGAAAATCTATTTGGCCCAATCTAACATTTTAGTGTACTATTTTATTACCTACAGTTACTTCTTGGGCTTTTTAAAAATATTTAAAAAAAAAAATATTTAATATTTAACAAAAAATACACTAAATATAAATTTTTTACAATTCGGTGCATTGAAAATAAGAACTTGATTCTGCCCCCATGCTAACACGTCATCTTTTTTTTAATAAAAAATATAAACAACTTTTCAAATTCAGAAAGTAGTATATTTTGTTTTAAATATTAAAATAATACACACACACACACATTTATTATATATAAACATATAAATATAAATACCTATATAAAATTATAAATATATAAAAACCTATATATATATATATATATATATAATATGTATATAAATAAATAAATATATAAATACACATATATTTATATATTTATATAAAACCTATAAATATATATATATATATATATGTATATATATTATATATAAACATATATAGCATACACATATAAAGACACACACACACTCACTCACACACAGACACACACACACACACACACACACCTATATATAAGGTTTATATATATAACCAAAGAATATATATATATATGTGTGTGTGTGTGTTTGTGTGTGTGTGTGTGTGTATTTATTTATTTATTTATTTATATATGTAAATTTTTTAGCTAGGTTATACACACACACACACACACACAAACACACACACACACACACACACATATTTTTGTATATATTAAACTATATAGTTTTATATATAAACATATATATAAACATATATATAAACATTTATATTTATAAACATATATATATATATATATGTATGTATTTATTTATTTATTTATATATACACCTATAAATATCCATACATAATATATATTAATACACACACACACACACACACACAAATATTCATATATATAACCTATATATAAGTGTGTGTGTGTGTGTGTGTACTAGTTTTATATTTATAAAAACTAAAATGATAGACATATAGGTACTACATCTCTTCATGTATAGCAAAAAGTTATTCCTCCCTATGCTCATGAGGGGTGACTTACCAAAAGGATACGCACGAGAATCCTTTAGCAATACTTAATCTCTCTCATGTATCTCATGGATTTGTGGCATGATCTGGAATAATTTTTTAATGAATGAGGAAACATAATGATTGGAGTAACTAGGGATTGTCTAGTTCCACCTAAAATCATCCCTCTTCCTCCTTTTTAAATGAATTATGAGGCTCAAGCTCATTACTAGTTTGCTCATTTCCTCCCCCTTCATTTGAATGATTTGTGGATGCTAGAAGAGTAGAGTCTAAACAAACTAGGATATCCCCTTGAAAACTCAAATCACCACTTGGATGACTAACTTTTATGTGCTAGTTCTCAAGGAAGACCTAATTTCTAATTTGAACAATCTTCTTGGATAATAAGTTACATAACATATATCTGAACTCTTAATGACTATAGCCAAGAAAGATGCATGGATTAACAGTTTCATCTAATTATATCTCTCATCTATTTGAATATTGGAAAAGGTTTGAAACATAGGAAATATCCTTCATGTTTTAACCTTGATTGGAACATAAGCATCAACGGTAATAACTTGACACTTGTTGATCAAATCAACAACTATAATCATAATTTCATCACAAAACCTTTTAGAAGGTGTACATGAAAAAGCATGCATTCCTCAATGGTTTGGTGTCCTCTTGAAGCCAATCAAATGAGATATGCAATAACTTTTAAAGAGGCCACTAAACTCTCTCTTCTATCATAGTATATGAAGACCAACTTCCCCTAAATCTCTCTCTCTCTCTCTCTCTCTAACATTGTTGTGTAAGTCACTAAAGATATAGAATATGTGATCATTGGTATCGTGTAGCATACCACACATTTCTATAATTAACATTAATGAAGGTTCAAGTTATATGGCTCCTCTAAGTGATTTGTTCTACATAGAGTACACATATGTTTGAATTAGATTGAGAATATTTTATCTTCTCAAATGGGAATGAAAAAGAAACAATACTCAAGGGTTTTTTTTTCTAGTCATATGATTTATACACCCATCAAGAAAAGACTACTGTTTATTGGACATGTTTTGACTTATAACTAGAAGTTAATGGTACTTGTCACTTACAAAACCACGTCTCATATTCCAGATATAAATGTTATTCTTTTTATGAATATCATTTACATGATGTTTGCATATTTCCACTTGGGTGGGATAAATCATATTCTATTTTCTACTCCAAGTAATTATTGAACCTTTGACCAATTTTCACTTGTAAAATTACTCGTATCTCCCACATCATAAAGCATCTTGATAGTAGTCATGTTCATATGAATATCTAAAACATGACCACCATCTCTTGACATTAGTCAATGTCTTGCTCTCTATCACTATGCATACCTCTCTAATGCATATAATCCTAGATATTCCATGTCAAAATATAGTTAAATAGAGGAGTGACATAAAATGAATCAATTAAATCAATTATCCAATCATACTCTTGACTTACCATGTTTGTGGAGCTTACATCACTAACCAAGGTAACATAATATTTCACAATAACATTATTTACCTTTCTTGGTGTCATTTTATCTCTTAAACTCCCATTTGAAACACTTTTATAAATGGCATTCCCTCTTAATGAATTCTAGTTTTTTTCAATAACAACACTTATTGTCTTTTTATTTCTTGACACCCCTTTGAAAGAATGGTTCCTTCATTCATTCTAAGATTACCGAGAATTGCTTCTACTATGTCACTCTAAAATGAGGACTTTAGGAAAAATCATTACACTTTCTTTTCTCCTCACTTTTTCAGTTGATAGGTTGTCTTTAACCTCATTCATGGTTAGGACAGCATCAAGGGATGAGGTACCCAAGGACACCACTTTGGTTTCCCAAGTTTTGGAAATTGGAATAAAATGTAATAAGGTTAATAGTTCATCTTCTAAGCATACTTTCATAGATATTAGCTAATTACCAATCCTTGAAAGATATTCATGTGTATCACCATTTCACTCACATCCTAATATTTATGACTCATTAGGCATTTGATAATCAATGCCTTATTCCTAGACATTTTCTTTTCTTATATAGATTCTATCTTTCTGCATAAATCATCGACTACATTAAGGTGGTAGTATTTTTGAGATGCACTCTCTCACAATCTAGATCATTGAAAGACTTGGGCTTCGGCATGTCAATGCCTAGGTCATACAAATCCTTAATGAAAAGGGGATCTAGCATATTTCTCTTCCAAATACTTAGTGGTTTTTGCTTACTTTGGTCATGACAAATTGATCTTCCATAATGATAGGATATCAAGCTCAACCAAAAAAAAACAAAAAGCCGCCACAAAAAACTAACCCCATACCATGTCACCACTTGTTGGGAACATCTATATTGGGGTTTAATAGGAAGAATATATATATATATTGTCAATTTTAAATTAATTGAGTTTCCAAATTTTACCTGTTGGCAAATTTAGCAATAAAAACTAATATTCTAGCATTAATGTAAGTAGAAAATTATGTAATTGTGTGTGTAAGAAATTCAACCATAAAAAGGTACTACATAAACATTACACAACAAAAATAACACAACCATAAAAAGATTAACAATGTGTCAAATAAACATTATAAATAGAAGAATGGGCAAATGAGAAATTCATTAGATATTCCAATATGCACTCGTATTGTACGAATTAAAATATTTTATGCATAAAAATCATATAGCCCATATAAAATACATGTTTAATGAAAAATGTAATCATGACCATACAATATATAATTTATTTTCTCATTTATGTATTTGTAGCATAGGTATGAAGGTAGTATGATGAATTCTGCTCAAAGCTAATTCTATTGAGATCTACCATATCTTTTAAACATCATGTGATCAAAATATGCCTTTTTTTTTTTTTTTTGATAACAAGTTATCATAGAGCCCAAAATAAAGAGGAGGAGAGCAAAGCTTTTTCCTTGTTTTGTTTAGCAATTTCAATAGAGAACACACTTGAGATAGAAGTGTGCACTCTAGTTTTATGTTGTGTTGTTTATTTGATCTCAATAGAGAGTAAACTTTCAGGTATTTGAGAAGGTGTATTTTCTCTATCTTCATCAATATCTCAGAATAATCAAGAAAATGCAAAAGTCCTAGTAATGGGTCACATATCACGTTCTAGTATTCTAAACTCTTTTTTTTTTTTTTGATTCCTCCATAGTTCAAGCATTGAGACACCAATAGGAAATGCTCCATGTATTTTTTTTATTATAGGGTAGCAATTAGGTTAGGTGGGCCTGGCATGGCCTATGGACATACCTACAAAAATCAGCCTAGGCATGACTTGAAAAGGACAAATTCATGTTCGGAAAAGGACACACTAGAAGGAAAACTTGATTTTAGGCCATGTCGAGCTATGAGATGCGACATGTATGCTTCATTAGCTAGAGTCATGAAATTAGGCTAGAATGGACCATACAAAAGCTAACCTAGGTTAGAACTACTTTGGGACATGCATGACCTATGCCTACCAACATGACCCAACACCACCTGGGTTCCCACCAGGCAATGTTGGGCTGCTCTATTTACTAGGAGTATAAAAAAGTATGACAACTTTGAAATAGGTTTGTACACAACAAAAATAAAATAAACAACAATAACTAAAAAAAAGCCTAAGAAATATTTTTGTCATGGATTTCTATGAAACCAACTGAAAGATAAAAACTCACCAAATAAAGAATAAACAAATCAATTGGCCCACCTAGTGCAAGCCCAGGATCTTGTATTATTCAAAAACCAACATTCAAATTGTTGAGCATTGAATATCTTTCTTTGGTTCGACACGTCATGGAGTGAGACAATGTATAAAATAAAATTTTGATTGAAGTGAAAGTATCATCTTCATTAGCGACATAATAATTTGTCTACATAATAATTTTCTTTGTAGCATACATTCTGTAATTTATGTGAAAACATATGACAATATTTACCAGAACCCCAAAACTAGATTCTATAACAATCAAATATACCAAGATTGCTCATCTATTTTAATTTGTCATGCCCAATATATGATACTTTTGCGAGAATCTTCTAGGAGGACTAGTTTGACAAATTAGTTCCATAGTTCACAATTTGACACATATTATATCATGGCAATATATAAAGATATAATCTATTTTGTCAGATCATAATTCATAGAATTTTTTAAGAACTATAAATTTTCTACAATACAATAGTGGTTTTAAAATATACAATTTTGAATGATAATGTGAGATCCAGAAATATTCTCTCCATTTTAATCAGACTCTAATTAACCAAGTTGACTAATTAAGGGGGATAAAGTTAGTAACATTTAGTTTTAAGTTCAACACTAAATTCGAGATTAAAATTAATACAGAATGATATTAAATTTGCTAGTTTTGAAGATTTAGAGAGAAAATTGGGTCAATTTGAAACTAGAGAGTAATTTGGTATTTTACAGTTAAATAAAAAAAAAGTTTGGTTTGTTTCATTTCTCTTTCTCATTTAGAACTTTCTTTCTATTTCTATTATTCTAAATTTGTTTTCTTCACTTCTTCCTCATTTCTTCACCAAAATCTTCAAATAATGCTCAAAAGTCAAAAGTTTTTGGTGAAAATCTCTTTTAAAAAGTAATCAAGCTCAAGAACTCCTTATTTTCATCCAAGAATAGTCAAGACATGGCTTTAATATCAATAATGAAGGTTAGGATTGTGGTTATATGATGTAATTTTATTTTATTTCTTTATTTATCAAATTAGGCTTGAATTTGCTCAAATTTTCTCTCCTATTTTTCTATTTTTTTTTGTATTGAGGTTGATTTAAGGTTATAGAGATCAATATAAAATAATGAAGCTAGGGTTTGAGGGCTAATGCTTGAAAATTTTTGATTAAGGTAGGAAATCTCAAGAAATTCTTATGAAAATTTCATGCTTTACATTGTTTGTTAAACATACTTACTTTATGATGTGTGGTTGCTGTATATGTAATTTGTTTTTACTTAATAATCTGTTTTAATATTTTCATGTAAGTGCAGTAAAGGAAATATTAAAAGCCCGGGGATGCAGCAGTAGCACAATAACGGAGGTCCCGCTGACCGGTCAGTGGGCCGAAATTTTTGGAGCAGAGCCTGGCCCGTTCCATGATCCGACCCACTTCGGTTAAATGAACCGGATGTTTATTTTTGTATAAAATGATTTGTATTTATTTTTTGGGTGGCTGTTTTTTGACCCGGTTGAACTGTTCATCTTCGCTCTCCTATCTCTCTGCGCGATTTTGTGACTGTCGTGCTGCATACTGTAAGACATACTATTCTTGGTTTTAATCTGTAACGCATAAGCATTTTCTGGTGGAGGTAGCTAGTCGTACTGAGCGACTAGTGAACCACATTATTTCTGTGTTGATTTCTCGTTTTGATTCTGTCGTGGATGCTTGTGGATTGGGATATATATATATTGCTTGTTTCTGTGTTTTCTGTTGTTTTCTGTTGTTTTCTGTTCTTAATCTCACCACCCATGGAAGTGCGATTGCCCAACATTTCATAAATTTTATATGATTTAATTGAGATATATGATGAATGATAGAAACTCATGAATTACACAATAAAAATGACTTTTGATAAATTTTAAAACTTATTCACCCATGTATTTTTAAGAGAAGCATATTTTTCTAAAAATGAACAAATGATATTTAGTTTTGTGCAAATAGTACCAAAGTTATGTTTGATAGATTATATAGATAATTTTGAATTGAGAATATGTTAATATTCATATACAAAATTATATTTAAAATATTTTAAAGCTATATGAGTGATATGATATTTTGAACCTTACATGATACATTTTGAAAAAAAAAATACATATTTTTGATAAGAGATTTTGAGATGACTATTAGTCTTGGATAATACATTGAGGGATAAAACTCTAAGAATATCCATGGAGGAAGGGATGAGGTTCTATAGTTAGAATGACCCAAAACCCCCTTGCATACATGTGGTGGAGTTTTGCTTCGTTGAGCAGTAGTCACCGAGTTGGAAACCTACAAATCTTTCATGGATCTTTGGATTGGGAGGATGAGTGTGTGTGTTCTCCAATGGGGTGGTAGCTAGGATAGAGCATGCAATTTTTTTTGATGTCTCATTATAGCCTGTTGGACACTAAATATGAATAAATTATGCATATTTGTGAAAATATGATCAGATTGAAAAATAATTATTATAAGAATTTACATACAAACACTTTGATTTCATGAATTTGTATGGCTGTGTATAAGTATAAATATATGTGTAGACATTTTGAAATAAATATTTTAAGAATATAACCACAAACTCTTAAATTATATATTAAAAAAAGTGTGACTATGGATGTAAAACATAGATCTTTCCATATTTTCTTGAGTTTTTTCTACTGGCCACTAGTTGCTCACCTTTATCCTCCATAGATATAAAAAATGTTGAAGGCTTATCTTGAGTTTAAAGCTTACAAGATTGTCTAAGAGTTTTGTTTGAAACATCATTATGTATTTAGCCATATGGGCCATTTTGGGTAAATGATTTTACTTTTGCATTTGAATACTTTTACTTGATGATATGCATATTCATAATATTTATTGAAATTTGATCCAATTTAATGGTTGAATAAGAGGAAAATTGATATATTTCTTTTGTTCTAACTTGCTTCCACTTAATGTTTTAGGTTGTTAAAGTTTTAGAATGAAAAGAACATTAAAATGAGAAGGATACATCTATTATCGATATGTCTATATCTTTCTATTGATAGGCATCAAATGCAAGTGGTTTATTGCATCAACCTTAAGTGATCGATCATCCTATCAAGTGAGCATGTGATATTGCGTTCATAGTACATATTCTTCTTGGTCTTTTAATATGAATTCAATTTTTTTGAACTCATATTTTTAATAAACTCCTATCCCACTATTTTTTATTAGTACTTTATGAATAAATTACAAAATTTATGAAAATCTATCACATTGACTTTTAAAGTATTTTAAAATCTTTTAAATCTTTTAAATCATTTTAATCAAACCTTGCACATTGCAACTCCAATATATAGATGTCCAAGAATGACTTAAATACTATAAAGTAGTAAATATTAGTTTTAAATAGTTAAATTATAGGTTTATGTAGAATGTCTTTCGTGAAAGACATTCTATATAGATGTCCAAAACTTAAATATTTCATGGTTTTTTGAATGTAGCTTTGTGTCTTCTCAACTATTGTTCTTATCTCTTCTTGGTAATATTCATGCTTATGTAATAATTTGTGTTTCTTGTTAATTTCATTTTTGGTTTTGTCCATTTATTTTTTGGGTGGAATATGTTTAGATATTCTATGCAAAACCTTCCAATTTATCTGTATATAAAATAAATTGAATTAGTTCTTGGAATGTCTTTCATGGAAAGTGAAATATGATGGATATATTCTGGTTATCATGTGATTTCTTATGATTACATTCGATAAATATTTTTTCAATGTTAGGTTCTGGATACTAATTCATGAAAAATAATTAGTGATTGAACATGATTTGTCATATAAAACTCTATGGACATGTAATTGTCCACCAGTTACAAAAAGCGAAAGATGTATAATCTATAGAAGATGTTTATTAAAAAACACACACATTCAAATTTTATTATGATTTAGAACATAAAAAGTGTTATTTAATATGTGATTGTGAAGCTTCATTGTTATAATTCATCTCTTGTAAGTTGTAAAAACTTTAATAGAATGGGAAAAAGTTATTTTTATGGAATGAAATGTGTTACCCAATAAAAGTTTTTTACAAATTTGTTCATAGTCATAATTTATAGCCCTCCTATCCTTAAAGTATGCTTTTGATTGACAGCTTTTTCAATACCCTAGGAGAGGATATATAATAAGGAAGGTGAGGGGGATGTACTCACAAAAACCTCATCACATGGATCATGTTTGATAGTGTTGTGGTGGAATAGCTCTCAGACACTTTAAGAATATAGTGCTCCTCGATGGCATAAACAGAAGTCTATGTCATCAACATCAAAAGCTACTAGTGTGCAACTAGGTTCGTGCGAGTTACTAACTCGACCATAAGACATGTTGACCTTCAAGTCTACAAAATAAAGCAGAAAAAGGCAACCTTAAACAATATGCTTCAAAAATACCTTTTGACTATTTCCAATCAAGAGATTGCTTAAACAATTCAGAAATTAGCGGATGATGATATAGCTGAAGAAGCCAACAATGTGATGTGAGAACCAACCCTCAGTACACTAAAGTGCATATTCTTGCCCAAGTCATCTCGTTATTGGACCAAACATCAATCAATAGTCTAGTCAACCTCATCTATGAGGATGATATTTATCATGTTGAGATTATCGATGAAGAGATTATTCAGTTAGTTCATCAATTAGAGGAGGACAATATAAGTGAAGAAGCCAACAATGTGATACCAGAAAAAACCCCTCAAGTCACACTAAAAAAGTACATGTTCTTGCCCAAGCATTGGACCTTGGAAAGGAGAAACATCGGCTAGTGCACAAAATCCTTGGTGACATGTAGCTGCAAATTCATTCAAAAGATATTTAGGAAATCAAAATCACTTCTTTCATTGCCTGCTAATCTATTTTTTATAGACATTCAATAAAAAATATAATGTCTACAAAAAAAGTATAATGACCAATATATATATATATATATATACATATATATATGTATGTATGTATGTATGTATATGTATGTATATGTATGTATGTATGTATAATATTTTTAAACAATTATATTAGTAAGAATTGACCATCAACAAGAATTGTTTATATTAATAGAGATTATATTTTAAGGGAAGATATTTTATGGGAGTGATGATTGTATATTAAATAGAAACCCAATAAATTATGTCCATGGGCATGCATGTTATATGTAAAACTCCATATCTTTCTATACAATTATTGTCAATAAACTTAACGAATTGTTAATTATGTACATGAACTAGATTATGCATATAAAAAGTGATAATTTTTATATTCTCGTATTATCCAACAAGGAGAGAATGTTTTTGATTTGAATCTGGAGGGGGTGGTGGGATGTGTTTTGTTATTGATTTGCTTCATAAAAGTAATCTTCATTGATTGTTTCATGATTTTTTTATTGGTTAGAATATGATTGACCTTTGAATCTATTTGATGGATCTAGCTCAAAATTTAATAAATCTATCCAAAATGTAGAAAACACTTATCTTAAATTTGCACAACATGAGCACACGACTAATTATCTACATGATTATTTAATGACATTTTATTGGATTTTCTATTTGAATTGTTTAAATTGTCTTATGTATATCTAAACATGGTAATAATATGCATAAAAATTATTTACTATGTTTTATTATAAATAAATTTTAATGTGAATATTAATTGTCCGTAGACTTGTAGATTATATGTAAATTTGTTTAATTGTGTTAACAATTATCATCAATAAACTTAGCAAATAGTTTATTATACACCTGAATTAATTATGCATGGAAAAAGTGATAGTTGTTATATTGTCAAATGAACAATAAGGAGTTGCAACATAAAAGCTAATTTTCATTGATTATTTCATGATTTTTTGTAACTTTTAGAATATGATTGAATTTTGAATGACTTACATTAATCCGTTTAAAAATTAAATCTATCTATAATGTTGATAACTCTTATATTAACTTAGAAAATATGAACATTGAATGATTATCTACATGCATATTTAATGATGTAATAATACATCTTCTATGTGGATTGTTTAACCATTTATTTTATATATATCCTAATGTAGAAACAACATGCATGGGAGTTACCCGGTTGGTTTTCTTGTAAGTAAAATTTCATACATGTTTAATAACTGAAGTTTAATCTTTTCTCAAAGGAATATTCTATTATGGAAGATGTACCCACCCCAACAAAGAGATAAGAATCATTTCTTTTGATGCCTAGGATATTATTCTTATTGGGAATATGAATATAAAATTTTAATATCTAAGATCTTTGTTGTTCTTTGTTTCCTTCTAAGATAAAAAGGAATACAAGTACATAACATGGGTTGGGTTTTAATGAATCCAAGTTGGTTCACAACCCAACCCAACCTACCTGAGTCACAACCTTAATTATAATCACCATTATACACTTAATAATATATGCATGGTGATATATATATATATATATTATATATCATGATCATATCGCCTTATATATACAATTTATATCACAATATAAACATAAATATATACAGATTCAAAATTATCTCATATATTTTGGTGATGGATATACCAACATGATTCAAAGAAACAAAGTTTAAAAAATACATGCAAAAAAAACTTTGAAAAATGAAAAAAAAAAATATGCACAATCAAAAGTTAAGCTTCTGCATTTGAACAACAAAAGTCAAAATTAGAGCTACAATTTGGGTATGATCAACCAAAGTAACACGAACCTAACCAAAGAAAAAATTAGATTCATGTTGAAGTTTTCTCGAGTTTAGATTGAGCTATAGTTGAAATATTTTCATCCCCAACTAAATTCAAGTTGGGTTCAAGTTGACACCCAATCAAACCTGACATGTCAAGTTGTAACATTTTTTATACGCATTGCAATTCATCATAATTTTTGTTGCATGTTTATGAAAATATAAGTTGTATTTTTTTTTATTTATGATGACATGTACAGGGCAGGGAAATCTAGAGTTTACAATTATAGCATTTCAAAATATAAATATTTTATGTTTTAATATATTCTTTTATGATTGTGAATATTGTAAGTCTTTTTCGTAATTACTTTTTGTTTTGGTTATCAAAATATATTTCCCCAAAATTTGAAGCAAAAGTTGTATATACATTTATACACATATACAACTATATATACATGTATAAACATATATTTGTCTATACACCTTAATAAATAAATATAAATATAGGCATATATACATTTATAAATGTATATATAGTGGCATATATGTTTATACATATATATGCAGTCATATATATGACTATGTATATACCATAATAAATGTACATACAACTGTATATATGTTTAGAAACCTACATACTTTCGTAGATATGTTTATACAAATATATACAATCATATATACAATTGATTTATGTTTATACAAAAATAAATATATCTACATGTGTGTGTGTGTGTGTGTGTGTGTGTGTGTGTGTGTATAAACCTACACACACACACACATTTGTATATATATCTTTAGAAATTTATATGTGTGTGTGTGTGTGTCCTACAAATTATACATATAAATAACTCGACATTCATATCTACCAAATGTATAAACATATCTACAAATATATACAAACCTCTATATACAATTTGAATACATGTGTGTGTGTGTGTGTGTGTGTGTGTGTGTGTGTGTGTGTGTGTGTGTGTGTGTGTGTGTATTCAGATACATCTATATATAGTCATATATGCATTTATAAACATATATAGTCTTATACTTAAATGTTTTAAAAATTGTTTTTTTATACAAAGTAAATCTCATTATCCATGTTATAATTTTTTATTAAGTAGCCGATTGACATGGTAGAAATTTCGTATTTTTGGATATTATAAATTTAAGAGCATTAAAAGATAAAATATTTTTATTTTGGTGGCTTTTTAAAAAAAAATTAAAAATAGTAGACTATTTATTAAATATTTAAATTATGGAAACTATATATATAATTTTTTCTAAAATCAAACTAAATATCTAGTTTATGCTAGATTATAAAATTGTCAAAAAAAAAAAAATCAAATATTCACTTTTAAAGGATTAAATTACATATGGCTGAAATTTAGAATATTATTAGGATAATTTATTTTATTAACTCTTTCAAAATACATATTAATGATTTTATACATGAAATCAATTTTACACAATACAAACAATTAAAAAATTTTGAGTTTTTAAGAATATTTGTTGATACTTCCTAAATTGATTCGCAATCTTGTTTTTCTTTCTTTTATTTTTCTTAGTTGAAAAGCAAAAACATATGTATCAATGTTTATGCATGCATATATATATATATATATATATATATATATGTGTGTGTGTGTGTGTGTGTGTGTGTGTGTGTGTGTGTGTGTGTGTGTGTGTGTGTGTGTGTGTATGTATGTATGTGTGTGTGTGTGTGTGTGTGATTTATACACCTTAATAAATGTAAATATAGTTGTATATATGTATATAAACCTATACACATTCATATATATGTTTATACAAATATATATAGTCCTATATATAGTTGAATCTATGTTTATATATATGTATATATATATATCCTATATACAATTGAATATATATAGTCGAATAAATGTTACATGTATTTACAATCATATATATTTTATTAACATATGTGTAGACTTACACTTGAATTTATGTATATACAACATATGTATATAAACCTACACTATAATCATATATATTCGACTTATATATATTTGAATATATATAGTTGATATCCATGTCATAATTTTTTTTGTTATTAAGTGACATATATATAGTTACTGATACAACATTTTTATGTTTTCTAAATTTATGAGCATTAAAACATTAATATTTTTTATTTTGATGCCCTTTTTCAAAAAAAAAAAACTAAAAACATGAGGCATTTTATTAAATATATTTATTTTGAGGATCCTTAACATAATTTTCCCAAAAATCAAACTAAATATCAAATGCATGTTAGTTATTACAAGTATAAAATAAAATCAAAATTAGTATTAAAAGGATTAAATTACATATGGTTCAAGTTTAGATTATTATTATTATTATTATAGTAATTTATTTGATAAACTCTTTCAAAATACATAATAATGATTTTATGCATGAAATCATAATTTTTTTTTCTTTCTTTTTTTTTTTGCAGTTGAAAAATAAAACTTATTTTTTAGAGTTTTTTTTGTCCCCCCATCTCATCCCACTAATCTAACTCATACTATTCATTGGTTCATATTTGATCCTTTGGGTTCTAGT